>JAJPUD010000560.1:105001-222135 GCA_023553655.1 Myrmecobius fasciatus | reverse complement strand
AAATTAAGTGCATCCAAGTGACAGTTTAGGATATAAACAGAGTAAGTAGTAAAGCAGAAGCCAATTTTCAATAAACTTGAAATTAAGGAGAAAAAAAAAATTTTATTAATTTCCCCTTTTATTTTTAGAATTTCCAATTTGGTATTTAATTGAGGGTTTTTAATTTGTTCTTTTTCTAGTTTTTTTTTTTTTTAATAATAAGCCCAATTTGTTGATCTTTTCTTTCTCTATTTTATGCAAGTAAGCATCTAGAGATATAAAATTGCCCCTTATAACCACTTTGGCCGCATCCCACAAATTTTGGTATGTTGTCTCATTATTGCCATTCTCCTGGATGAAATTATTGATTGTGTCTATGATTTGCTCTTTCAACCATTCATTCTTCAGGATTAGATTATTTAATTTCCAATTAACTTTTGGTCTATTTTCTCCTGGCCTTATATTGCATGTGATTTTCATTGCATCATGATCTGAAAAAGATGCATTTACTATTTCTGTTTTTCTGCATTTGATTTTGAGGTTTTTATGCCCTAATACATGGTCAATTTTTGTATAAGTTCCATGAACCATTGAGAAAAAAGTAAACTCCCTATTGTCTCCATTAAATTTTCTCTATAGATAAATCATATCTAACTTTTCTAACAATTGGTTTACCTCCCTAGTTTCTTTCTTATTTATTTTGTGGTTTGATTTATCTAATTCTGAGAGAGCAAGGTTGAGATCCCCCACTAGTATAGTTTGGCTGTCTATTTCTTCTTGCATCTCTCTTAATTTCTCCCCTAGGAATTTGGATGCTATTGCACTTGGTGCGTATATATTTAGTATTGATATTGCTACATTATTTATGGTATCCTTTAATAAAATATAGTTTCCTTCCTTATCTCTTTTGGTTAGATCTATCTTTGCTTTTACTTGATCTAATATCAGGATTGGTACCCCTGCTTTTTTTTGTTCACCTGAAGCATAATAGGTTCTGCTCCAGCCTTTTGCCTTCACTGTGGATGTGTCACTATGCTTTAGATGTATTTCTTATAGACAACATATTGTTGGATTCTGGTTTTTAATCCAGTCTGCTATCTACTTCCGCTTTATGGGAGAGTTCATCGCATTCACATTCACAGTTAGAATAACTAATTCTGGGGGGCAGCTAGGTGGCGCAGTGGATAGAGCACCAGCCCTGAAGTCAGGAGGACCTGAGTTCAAATCTGGTCTCAGACACATAACAGCTGTGTGACCCTGGGCAAGTCACTTAACCCCAATTGCCTAAGCAAAAAAAAAAAAAAAGAATAACTAATTCTGTATTTCCTGCCATCTTATTTACCCAAGTTATGTTTTCCCCTTTCCTTTCCCCTTTCTCTTCCCCCCTCTTCAGTATTTTGCTTTTGATGATCCCCACCCCCAAACAATCCTTCTCCCTTTAGAGCCCCTCCCCCTTTTTACTCCTTTTCCCTGATTCTTCTAATTTCCCTTCTATTAATCTTTCCCTTTCTTTTCCTCCTTTCCCTCCCACTTCCCTATAAGGAAGGGCAAGTTTCTCTGTGAAACCAAATGTGTCTGATATACACTTGTAGAGCCCAATCTGATAAGAGTAAGATTTACACAATGCTCATCTCCCTCCCTTCCTTCCCTCAATTATATTAGGTTTTCTTTGCCTCTTCAAGAGATTTTACCTTATTTTTACCTCCTTTTTTTAAACCTTATTTTACCACCTTTTCCCTCTTCCCCCCAGTATGATAGCCTTTCCCCCTCTAGTTTTCTTTTTCTTATTATCCAAGTAATATCAAATCATACCCCCAATCTTTAAGTATTGCCATAGTAGAAATAAAGTTCTCAAGAGTCCTTTCCTTTTTACCTTTTTATGCTTCTCTTGAGTTCTGTGTTTGGAGGTCAATTTTTTTTGTTCAGATCTGGTCTTTTCATTAGAAACAGGTGAAATTCCCCTATATCATTAAATGACCATCTTCTTCCCTGGAGGATAATGCTCATTCTAGCTGGATAGGTTATTCTTGTCTGTAATCCAAGTTCCTTTGCATTTCAGAATATCTGGTTACAGGCCCTTCGATCCTTCAATGTGGAAGCCGACAGATCGTGTGTAATTCTAATTATAGATCCTTGGTATTTGAATTGTTTCTTTCTAGCTGCTAGCAATATCTTTTTCTTGGTGCAATAGTCCTGAAATTTAGCCACAATATTCCTTGGGGTTTTAATTTTGGGGTCTCTTTCAAGATGTGATCGGTGAATTCTTTCAATGGTGATTTTGCCTTCTGATTCTACAATCTCAGGGCAGTTTTCTTTCAGGATTTCCTGGAAGATAGTGTTTAGATTCTTTTTTTCATCATGGCTTTCAGGAAGTCCAATAATTCTTAGATTGTCTCTCCTAGATCTATTTTCCAAGTCAGTTATTTTTCTTAGGAGAGATTTCATATTTTCTTCTATTTTTTCATTTTTTTTTGTTTTTGTTTGACTGATTCTTGAAGTCTTATTGAGTCATTCACTTGCATTTGTTCAATTCTTATTTTTAAAGAGTTGTTTTCTTCAGTTACCCTTTTAAGCTCCTTTTGTAACTGGCCAATTTGTTCATTGCATACTTTTTCCACTTCACCAATTTTGTTTTTCAATAAATTGGTGTCTTTTTCATAACTCTTTTGCAGGGCATTATATCCTTCTTGCACTGATCTCAGTTCATTTCCCCATTTATCATCTAGCTCTCTTTTGAGATTCTTTATGCAATTTTCCAGGAAGGCCTTGTGGAAGGAGGACTAGGTTATATCTCCCACGATGGCTTCCTCTGGAGTTGCTTTGCCTATATGAACCTCAGGATCTGGGGTCTGCCCTTTTTCTCTCAATAAAAGCTGTCTATGGTGAGAGCTCTCTTTTGCTTCTTACTCATTTTTTAGAAAGCTTGGGGTCTTTTAAAAGCTAGAGAAGCTGCGGCTGTGGTAGTTTGCCCTGGGGCAATTCTTCTAATTAACTTCTGGTGCTGGGTCAGTGGGGCTAGGACTTTGCCCAATTTACTCCTTATAAAAGGCAAATCTGCCAAAACACCTGCCCCCAATCAGGGCAGACTGTCCCGGGTGCCTCAGATACTCCCCGGATGTTTGGAGTTTCTGCCATGCTGAGCTGAGTCCCACCCAGTTCTCTGCCCTCTGTCCCGGAGCTGCCCTCAGTTCCAGAGCTGCCCTGAGCAAACTGCTTATCCGAATGCCCAACTAAAACAGAAGTTTTTCAGAGGTAACTGCAAGCAGTGTTTCGTATTCCAAATATTTCTGGATTTGTTGACTTAAAGATCAGTTCAGAGGCTTATTTTATTGTTGATTTGAGAGAAGGTCAGAGGAGGACGCAGAGAGTCACGTCTTCACTCTGCCATGTTGGCTCTGCCCATCCAGAAGACAATTGTTATGACAGAAGACCCTCCTAAGGTCAGGGGACATTAAAATTATTGCTTTATTTCCTCTAGAAGCTAGACCATATCCTTAGTACAGTAGTAGAAGTGGCTAAGTGTTGCAGCAGATAGAGAGCTGGGCCTGGAGCCAGGAAGATTCATCATCCTGAGTTCAAATTTGCTCTTGGATACTGACTAGCTATGTGACCTTGGCAATACACTTAACTCTGTTTGTTTCTCATATGTAAAGTGAGCAGGACAAGGAAATGGCAAATCATTCCAGTATCTTTGCCAAGAAAACCTCCAATGGGATTACAAAGAACTGGACACAACTGAATAACAAGAAGTATTTGATTTATAAATAAATAAACACATATAAAAGAAATTCATGCTCAACATTTATTTATTGATAATAGTTCATAATTAAAAAAGCTTGGAATCCATTGGTCTAGTTACTTCTCTCTGGCTTATGTAGGGTTTAAAAAAATTATGTGACCCTTTACATTTATCCCTGTTGATTGTTACCTTGTTAGAATCAGTCATTATTTTAACTTCTCAAAACCTTTTGAATCCTATCATCAATCCTAGCTATTGTCCCCAACTTTGTCTCATCTGCAAATCTGATAAGCATTCTATTTGTGCCATTTAAGGCACTGATCAGCAAGTTAATGGCACAGGGTCAAAGACAGACCTCCCCAGAACCTTCCACTACAGAGCTCCATCCAAGTTGATTGTTGTTTAGTTGCGTTTCAGTCATGCCCAATTCTTTGTAACTCCATTTAGGATTTTTTTGGTAAAAATACTGGACTAGTTTGCCATTTCCATTTCCAGTTCAGTGACTTGTCCAGGATCACATAACTAGTAAGTATCTGAGGTCAAATTTGAATTTAAATCTTTTTGATTCTAGGCCCAGCTCTCTATCTACTATGCTACCTATCCATTAATGACTACTCTTCAAGTTCAATCATTTGACAGTCCCCAGATATGCCAAACTGCTTTCATCTAATCCACATTTTCCCTTCTTGTTGACAACTCTGTTCTCACAATTCTATGGTAAGTAGGAGAAGTCTTATCATCCCTGTTTTACATCCCTGTTTACATGAGGAAATCGAACCTCAGAGAAATTAAGTGATTTCCCCAAAATTGCTCAGTAAGTAATTGACAATCAGGATTTTAATCAAGATCTTCTAACTTCAAATCTACTCCTCTCTTCCCCCCCATCTACTGCACCTCACTACACAAGGATTCTTGGGAGAGGGAAGGATGAATCTCTCCAAGGAGAAAATCACATTTACAACATGCAATATATGGCCCTCATAACAAAAGTCACAGTAAAGAGGGGCACTTTACTGAGCTTTTTGACCTAGTGACCAGCTTTCCTTCAGATAGCAGACAGTTGTATAATACTTGTCCTTTTGACAGGTGCCATTTCAGATTATATGGTGTCCCTGACCATTCTAGCCCTGTGCCTGGCATATGGCAAATAATTAATAAGCACTTAGTGATTGATAGTTTTTAACAGGTAACTGAGGGTTCCATTGAACTCTGATTCTTATTTGACCAGAGCAGAGCTGTATTTTAGTCTTCAACCAAGATGACATTGTCATCCCTCCCCTGTACTGAACAATATGCCTAGCCTTGTCCCTGTGCAGGCCCTGAATTGAGACCTGTCATGGCCTGAGGCTGAGTGGGTTCCATGGTGATAACTGATGCTTTCCCAGAAGGTGTGTGTCTACATGAGTTGTAGGGATAGGAAATGTGGTCAGGACTGCTGCAATGAGTGGGAAATTCCTCAACTAGTGAGAATTGTACTGGCCTTGCAAGTTCTATAGTCAGGAAAAGAAATCAGAAAGGTGAAGGATCAGGGATATGATACCCTTCCAATGGCAGCTCCTCAAACTGAGCACCATAGACCCTTCCAACTTACACTGAAGATATGGACCATGGCAGGGAAGAGAGCGACTGCTCACTCAACAAGCATTTTTTTGAGTCCCTACTATGGCTACGATGACAATCATCTCTCTACACAGCTGCCAAAGGTGTGGCCCGTCACTCCATGACTCAACAAATTCCATGAGTTCCCTATTACCTGAAGGGTCAAATACCAACTTCTCTGTTTGGTATTTAAAAATTCTTCACAGACTGGCCCCAACCTTCCTTTAAAGCCTAATTACATGGGATTAATCTTCCTAAACCCTTTAGTCCAATTAAACAGGCCCATTTTGTGGGTTCAAACATAGCTGGGTGGTATAGTAGACAGAGCTCCTGGAGACAGGAAATTGTTCAATCACTTCAGTCGTGTCTGACTCTTTGTGATCTCATTTGGGGTTTTCTTGGCAAAGATATTGGGTGATTTACCATTTCCTTCCCTAGCTCATTTTATAAATAAGGAAACTGAGTCAATTAGGGTTTAGGTGCCTTGCCCAGAATCACACAACTAGGTAGTTTCTGAGGCCAGATTTGAACTTGGGAAGATGAGTCTTCCTGAATCCAGACCTGGTACTCTGTGCACTATGGCACCACCTAGCTCCCCCTGCAGTCAAGAAGACTTGAGTTCAAATGCAGCCTCACTCACACTAGCTGTGTGACCCTGAACAAGCCACTTGACCTCTTTTTGTCTCAGCTTCCTCCACTATAAAATGGGGATAAGGAAAGCACCTATATCCCAGGATAGTTTGGGAGTTCAAATGAGATAATTGTTTATAAAGTGCTTACTACAGTGCCTGGCACACAGAAAGGGTTATATCAATATTAGTTCTTCTTATTGTTGTTATTATGGTGTCCCATCTTAGGTCACCATGCTTTTGCACAGAACATTCATAGAGACGCACTTCTTTCTGACCTCCTCCTCCTCCTAGAATTTCTCAGAATTTATTCATTCATTCATTCATTCATTTTTTGCTGAGGCAATTGGGGTTAGGCGACTTGCTTAGGGTCACACAGCCAGTAAGTATTAAGTGTCTGAGTTTGAATTTTAACTCAGGTACTCCTGACTTCATGGAGGGCGCTCTGTGCCATCTAGCTGCCCCCCAATTTCTCAGAATTTAGTTCAAGTTTTACCTTCTGCTTAAGTCCTTTCATATCCACAGATCTGTATACATTTTGAATATAGTTATGAATATTACCTTTCCAAAGAGAACATAAGGTCCTTGAGGTCAGGTAGAGTTTCCTTTTTTGTCATTTGTCCTCAATATCTTGCATAGTGCCAGGTACAAGGTGGGTAAATAATCATTGCTTGCTGATTGATTATTAATTGTTATAGGGATTACCCTCCCCACACTCAGTTCCCTCAGCCTCTTCTTCCCTCTGTTGAAAGCTGGAGGGTAGAGCATTTAAATCCTTCCAAAGCCTCTTTGTTGAGATATGAACTTTGTAAATAACCCTCCATCTTCAGCAGCAGCTCTGTTTAGTTTCACTTCCCATAGAACATACTCCTTTGGGTCTTATCCTCCTTGCTTTTCAGTTCTCTTTGATGCACTGTCTTCCTCCATTATATTGTAAGATAAATAGAAGGCTATATATGTATATGTATACACATAGATAATAATATTACATTCATGTGTAGTTGCATGTGTATAAACACACACACACAACTATTTGAGTCTAATAGTAGCCATCTCTAGGGGGACAAGAGAGGGAAGAAATAAAAGAAAGTTACATGATAATATATATTTAAAAGGAATAGCAACTTCCACATCACAGATTTACAGTTTTATGTGAATTATCTTTTTTATTATACTTTATGGAAATACATATTTTATTCTATAGATGAAACATAAAATTGATTAAAAAATAATAAAGATGTTTTAAAAAAAAGATTTTAAGTTCCTTGAAGGACAGGGCTATCTTTTTCATATTTGTATCCTCAGGGCTTAGCACAGTTCTGGTGCATAATGGCTGCTTAATAAATGTTTATTCAATTGAAAAATTGCTTGAACCATTTATTTGGTCTTTCTATATTTGCTTCTCCAGCTTGACTGTAAGATCTTTGTGGGCAGATACCAGAACTTATATTTCTTTGTGTTTTTTTTTTTAATTAAAGCTTTTTATTTGCAAAACATATGCATGGGTAATTTTTCAACATTGACCCTTGCAAAGCTTTCTGTTACAAATTTCCCCCCCCAGTCCCCACCCCTCCCCTAGATGGCAGGAAGTCCACTACCTGTTAATTATGTTAAAAATACTTGACAAATCGAATATATGTATACATATTTCCACACTTATCTTGTTGTGCAAGAAAAATTGTATCTACAAGACAAATCAAATGTGTATACATATTTATACAATTATATTGTTGCACAAGAAAAATCGGATCTATAAGAAAAACAAATCTGAGAAGGGAAACATAATGCAAGCAAACATCAACAGAGAGCATGAAAATGTTATGCTGTGGTCCACATTTCATATCCCTCTCCCTGGGTGTATATGGCTTTCTTCACTGAATGGGAACTGGCTTGAAATATCCCATTGTTGAAGAGAACCATGTCCTTCAGAATTGATCATCGTATAGTCTTGTTGTTGTTTTTTTTTCCTTTTTTTTTTTTATTAAAGCTTTTCATTTGTATAACATATGTATGGGTAGTTCCCCAGCATTGATCTTTACAAAGCTTTCCATTACATATTTTACCCCCAGTCCCCTCCCCTCCCCTAAATGGCAGGAAGTCCACTACATGTTAATGATGTTGAAAAACTTGACAAGTTAGGCAAGAAAAATCCTATCTACAAGAAAAAAAAGAAAATCAGAGAAAGGAAACACAATGCAAGCACATATCAATAGAGATCATGAAAATGTTATGTTGTGGTCCATATTTCATATCCCTCTCTCTGGGTGTATATGGTCTTCTTCAGTGAACAATTGGAACTGGTTTGAGACAATTCTTTGTTGCAGAGAGCCATGTCTATCAGAATTGATCGTCATGTAATATTGTTGTTGCTGTGTATAATGATCTCCTGGTTCTGCTCGTTTCACTCAGCATCAG
Source organism: Myrmecobius fasciatus (assembly GCA_023553655.1). Lineage (NCBI taxonomy): Eukaryota > Metazoa > Chordata > Mammalia > Dasyuromorphia > Myrmecobiidae > Myrmecobius > Myrmecobius fasciatus. The sequence continues at coordinate 213,774 of JAJPUD010000560.1, read as the reverse complement.
TTCATGCAAGTCTCTCCAGGCCTCTCTGAAATCGTCCTGCTGGTCGTTTCTTACAGAGCAATAATATTCCATAACATTCATATACCATAATTTACTCAGCCACTCTCCAATTGATGGGTATCCCTTCAGTTTCCAGTTTCTAGCCACCACAAAAAGGGCTGCCACAAACATTCTTGTACATGTGGGTGTATAGTCTTGTTGTTACCTTGACGTATACTTCTTTGTATAACTGCACTTAACACAATGCTACCCTACACATACTAAATGTTCAATAAATATTTGATGGATTAAAATAAAAGGCGTGCAAAGCAGAAGTAATACAGTGATCAGAACACTATGCCTGGATTTAGGAAGACTTTAATTCAAATCTCAATCTCACAAATTTAACAACAGTGTGAGGATAGGCAAGTCATTTAGCTTCTAGAATTCTCCTTGGTTCTGAGTTTTGCCCCCTCAAAACTGAACTCTTCTCTCGCTAGTGCTTAGCTGTTAAAACCCTGTCAGAGCAAGAATGTTCAATGATAAACTATGAAAAGCTTGGTTTTTCTCAGTGGTTCAGTGATCCAAAGCAATTCCAATAGACTTGGACAAGAAATGCCAGCTGCATATAGAAAAAGAACTAAGGAGACTGAATGTAAATAAACACATGCTATGTTCACTTCTTTTTTGTTTTTTCATCTCTCCCATAGTTTTTTTCCTTTTGCTCTGATTTTTCTCCCCCAACATTATTCTTTAAGCAATGTGTATTTAAAATAAATAAACTTACTATAATAAAAACAAACAAAAACAGAAAAAAAGAGGGAAAAAACCCTGTTAGTTCATTAGATTTGCTCTCTTTAATTCCTCTCTGAAGGTGTTCACATATGCCAAAGGATCAAGGTAAGAGACATCTTTATATTGAGTAAATGTAAACATACCAGTGAAGAAGCACATTGACAATTTTGTGTTTCCTCCTCTATAAAATAAAGCCTAGAGTAAAATTCTTACCTAAAAGCATTGTGTAGACGAACTCAGCCAGGGAAAGGGAAAAACAAAACCAAAGAATTCCCTCCTACCATTTCTGCTCTGGTTTTCTCTGTGGCATGGAGTTAAGGAGGTTATAGGTGCTGCAATCAGACAGTGGCTTCAACTTGTGGACCTGGGATGAACAAAGAAATGGCAGAAGGCTATGTGAAGCTGGATTTTTGATCTGGTAACTCTTGTTCTCCCGGGCACCCGTTCCTTTTGGAGCACCTAAGAAGGTTGGTGGGCCCGTGGCTAAAACTCTGAGCCTGAAGTCAGGAAGACCTGAGTTCAAATCCAACCTCAAACTTATTAAATTATATGTTCCCAGGTAATTTAATTTCTACCTGCCTCAGTTTCCTTAACTATGAGGATAATAATAGTGTCTACATCACAAGGTTGTTGTGAGGATCAAATGAGATATTTGTAAAGTGCTTGGCACACTGTACGATCTTAAATGCTATTTCCTTTCTTCCTTCTTTTGTAGCTTTAACCATCTATCAGGTTGAGAAGAGTGAATTAGGACTAGGAGCCTGCAAGCAATATGGAAAGTTCTTTGTTTGGTTTCTTTTAGACATAAAAGGCTATACAAACTTTTTTTTTTATTAAAGTTTTTTGCTAAGATCAATGTTGAAAAATTACCCATACATATGTTTTGCAAATAAAAAGCTTAAAAAAAAAAAAAAAACCAAACCCTGTTAAAACAGAAAAAGATCCCCACAGGAACAATGTTTTTCATCATAGCAGAAGCAGGCTGATTAATATTCAGAGCTTCTGTTCAAGCTTTTAAACATTTAAGAAAAAGTAATAAAGGAGAACTACAGGGATGATGTGGGTCAAATTTATAAGGAGATACTGGTCTAGACTACTGATTTCCTTGAATATGATTTATTTTATGTAAAATGATACAGAATATGGATGGTATTTGGCTCACTGAAGACATGATGAATTGTACTTTACTGATAAGAGAAAAAAAAAACCTGGAAAATTTCCTCTTATAAAGTCGAATATGTGTGTGTGTGTGTGTGTGTATTTTTAAGAGACTGTAATTATAGGGTCAGGGCATCACCTGGACTCTCAAGTGGAAAAGAATAGGCATGGAATATTTAGATCACATTTACATTTTTTTTTTTTTATAAAAAAAATTCTGTCATGAGAAGGATTAAAAATATGTCTGGTCATGTTTTAAAAAATAAAATTGTGAGTCAGCTGGCAGATATTTAAATAACAGGAAAAAATTAAAAATACAATAAATAATAGCATAGTACTAGGAAGGCAAATATGAAATTGAACAAAATCAACAAACCTAATGGCTTCTCTAGTAGCTACTAGAATGAAATAAACTCAAGATAGCTTTTTTTTTTTCAAGGAATTAAGATATAAGTCAAATTCTGTGGCAGTTTGCTCTAGAAAGTGATGAAAGCCTTTTTTTTTTTGCTTTTTTGCTGAGGCAATTGAGGTTAAGTGACTTGCCAAGGGTCACACAGCTGGGGAATGTTAAGTGTCTGAGACCAAATTTGAACTCAGGTCCTCCTGACTTCAGGGCTGGTGCTCTATCCACTGCGCCACCTACCTGCCCCGAAAGCCTTTCTTTTAAAGATCTTTAGACTAGCTGCCTCCAAGCAGGGAGATAATTAGGCACCTCAAGGTCATTTCCTGAGGTGGATGATGAAAAGAGGAAATCTTTAATTGATAATTAAGAAAGGAATACCTCAGGCTCTTGCTTTGCATATCACTTAAAAAAAAATCAGAGCAGCATTATCTAATCTTGTGATTCAGAACTAGAGGAGAAACCACAAGTAAATTAACTAAAAAACATCAGGAGCTTTTATACTAGTTTAGGGCAATGAGCTCTATTCAGTAGCCTCTAAAATGGGCAAAGAGCAAACATTCAACCCATCTAGAAGTGAGTTAGTAAAAGTCTACAGCTCTTAAAAGTCTCTTAATTCAACTTTCTGGATAAATAATGATAATGATAATAAAGCCAATATATATAAAATATAGAAATATAATAGCACCTACAGTACACAACAATGTATAGGTGCTCGGTGCAGGCTGCCTCTACCCACCCTATGTATTGTTGAGCTGCCATTTAAGTTAAAGAAGCATTCAAGCTCTGAGTATACATTGTATCAGAACAGATTTTCATCAGTTTAAGACAACTTCCCTCTGTGAGTTTAAAATTCAGTTTGATTTCGAAAGTAGAGCCTGGAAAAGCAGAGTTGTAACTTTACCAACTTCTTATTCTTTTTACTGCTTTTTAATCAGTCCAGTCCAGTATGATTACATTTATTGTACGTCCGTAAAACAAATTGGACTTCTGGAATGTTTGTCTTTTGGAAAGAACTTAAGAGAATATTCCATGAAGTGCTGCCCATACTTACCAGACCGCGGGCGGTGGTAATAAAGCATGGCACACTGTCTACCTAAAGGTTCTGCAGAATGCCATACAGAGATTTGAGACTGTCACTTACTCAATCAGCCAAATACTTATTTAGTTACGGTAAGATCATGCCACATACCTTTAGGTGCAGCAGAAATTAGGAGGCTTCCATTATATGTAAACTTTATACCTACATCTCTATTCAAAGAAATGAACAGCTTTTGCTTTCTTGTTTTAGGCAACTAGATGGCACAGTGCTAGGCTTGGATTTAGACCAGAATACAAATCCTGCCTCAGATATGTACTTGCTGTTTGATACTGGATAAAGAACTTAGTCTCTCAGCCTCAGTTTCTTCATCTGTAAAGCGGGGGAAAATAGCACCTATTTTTTTTTTTTAAAGCCTTTTATCTGCAAAACATGCATAGGAAATTTTTCAACATTGATCCTTGCAAAGCTTTCTATTACAAATTTTTCCCTCCTATTCCCCACCCCCTCCCTTAGACGGCAGGAAGTCTAATACATGTTAATTATGTTAAAATATTTGACAGATCGAATATGTGTATGCATATTTATTGCTGTACAGAAAAGGAAAAAAAAACCTGAGAAGGAAAACATAATACAAATAAACATCAATAGAGAGTGTGAAAATGCTATGTTGTGGTCCAGACTCAGTTCCCACAGGCCTCTCCCTGGGTGTATATGGCCTTCTTCATCACTGAACAACTGGAACTGGTTTGAAACATCTTGTTGTTGGAGAAAACCATGTCCATCAGAATAGATCATCATATACTCTTGTTGCTGAATAGCACCTATTTTGCAAATTGTTGTAAAGATCAAATAAGATAATATGTGTAAAGTATTTTGCAATCCTATAAATATGGTATTTTTATAATTCTCTGTAATAGACAAACAAGTGAAGATGTAAAGCTTCTCTATGCTAGATCTTTACTACTTGTAATCAGCTGGGAGAACTTGGGCATGGACCATAGGAAAAAAGAAGATTGAAGCAAATGACCTTTAGAAATTCCAGGAAGAAAGACTAGAACTGAAAGAGACTTACAGAGGCCATCTAGTCCAAACCTCTCATTTTATAGGTGAGGAAAAGGAGAGTACAGGAGAGTAAGACTTACTAGGGATCACACAAGCTAGCAAGTTCCAAAAGGAAGATTTGAGTCCAGGTTGTCTGACTGCATTGCTCTTTCCGTTGTACCATGCTGCTTAGCATGATTCAATATTAAGGCTCAATATTAAAATTCACAGTAACTACATAGTTCAAACTTGTCAATTTCCATGGGCCTGATTCAAAATAGACTGTAAAATAAATTGACCTTGTAAATTTGTTATTTTAGATCTGTGATCTCCCTGTTATAGGCAACTTTTTTGTGAAGAAACGAGCAAGATTATATATTCTCTATATCTCACAATAAAATGTATAACTATGAAGATATGGCCCATTGTAGAAAACTGCTTTTGACAGCTGCCTGTTTTCTATTCAGATTTTCATCAAGGATACTCTTAATGCACACACAAAAACTGTTATATATAGCTTTAGAGATGAGAAAGTAGAGGCATGGAAGGTAGTTCCTAATATCATATCATCTATAATATTTTAGTCATCATATAGAATATGACATTTTTATTAGAATCTTAATATTTGAGATAATAGATTCCTTTAAAAGTGTGTTGCTTCTAGCAGGGATTTTTAAAAAAATGTATTTGGCCAGCTGTAGCCACTTTTCCCAGCTTTATCTTTCTTCTTCAGGTCCATTTCAGTACCGTTCTTCATTAGGTATGATAGTCTAAATTCAGTATTTACATTATTGTTACTAACAGACCACTAGAAATGCAAAAATGTCTGTTCAATATTATGTCTATTTCTTGTCCTCATTCCTGATTCATTTATGAATCTCAGAATTATCTGACATAATTGGGTTGTATGAAAAGTTCTGCACAGGTTCTTTTTCTTTTCAAGTGCTTTTGGTGTATTGTGAAATAGTGCCTAAAGTCTTCTAACTTTTTCTTATTGAAATGCTTTGCAGATGAACTGTTCAAATTAGTGCTCAAGTGAAAGACAAGTGTCTTTGCTTTTTAGAAAACTATTTACTAATTGAGGTAGATGAGTTCTTTCAGCCTCCATGTGGTTCCTATTTTGAATTGGTTAAACTTGTCAAGTTTAACTTCTAGTTTTTATTTAAGTTGGAGTCAATATCTTTATCTTTTCCAGTTTTCATAGCACATATCCTATTTAAACAGAACTGGGTTGGAGTGATTGTAATTATATAAGTATCTTCTCATCTTTGTCCTTTCTTTTAATTTGGTATTGCTTTTTGACCTCTGCTCTAACCATTTGCTCTGACTGCACACAACTGACTCTGAAATGATTATTTTGCTATTCAAAGTTTGCACCTTGCCTCTCTTGCTCTTTGTCCTGAATACTGTTTCTCTCTCCCTCAGCATTTTCTCAGAAGTCTTTCCACCTGTACACAGTCCAGGGGCTTAAGGGTATCTCCAAATCAAGTCACATATTTCCCTCTAGATATGCTGGATTGAGCTTTACAAAACTTTTTTTTTTTTTTTTAGCAAGGCAATCAGTTAAGTGGCTTATTCAGGATAATACAACTAGTAAGTGTCAAGTTTCTTTCTTTCTTTTTTTTTTATTAAAACTTTGCAAAACATATGTATGGGTAATTCTTCAACATTGACCTTTACAAAGCTTTCTGTTACAAAATTCCCCCCTCTAGTCCCCACCCCTCCCCTAGATGGCAGGAAATCCACTACATGTTAATTATGTTAAAATACTTGAAGTGTCAAGTTTCTAAGGTCATATTTGAATTCAGGTCCTCCTGACTCTAGGATTGGTACTTTATTTACTGTGCCACTTAGCTGCCCTTAAAAATTATCTTTCAAGGGGGCAGCTAGGTGGCACAGTGGATAGAGCACCAGCCCTGAAGTCAGGAGAACTCGGTTCAAATCTGGTCTCAGACACTTAACACTTCCTAGCTGTGTGACCCTGGGCAAGTCACTTAAACCCAACTGCCTCAGCCAAAACAAAAACAAAAACAAACCCAAAAAATTATCTTTCAAGAAACTGTCCTTAAAGGATGATTTGAATGTATACAAGGCAGGAATGGGGTTAAAATGAGATCATGTTTGTCAGAATTTTTAGGTTTCCTTAGTTATGCTGCACTTTCCCACAGAAGCATTTATACCTCTGTAAACAAACTCTATTCATTAGCTGGAGGATTTTAATATGTGAACTTAAAATCTTCTCATGCTCATAGCCATCATGAACAGTGGTGGAGGTTAGGTGAGATGAAGTCTAAACAAATAAATATTGTTATTGATGCATGTTATCCTGATGTATAATACTGAGTTGAAAATAATGCCAAAGAAACTGAGATGGAGAGTGAGCAAGATAAATGATACTGAAATTTGGCTATTTCATTTGGTTGTTTCCCAGCTAAACCTAAAAATTACTATAGAAGTTTTCCCATTCATACTCTGTAATGTTAAGTGATCATTCATGTTATCCTAATGCCAAAATTTTTAATGGTTTCTCAATTTACCCTAAAAAATTTAATGCAGTTTTAAATTAGTTATTTAAGCTATTAAAGCTTAAAACTACATTAAGACTTTTGGGATATTTATGTAGAAATTTATCAAGGAGAATTTCCATTAAAAGGGGAGGAGTCAGAAAGTGAAAGAGGGATATAAAGAACAAAAAGACTAAAGTTACTAAAGAAAGGAAAGATAAGAAGTCAGTTTTCAAGAAATCTAAATGAATACAAACATCTCTGAATAAATATAACAAGACAAACAAAAATGAATCGATACCTCACAGAGGACCCTGTGAATTCCCAAAAGAACATGTAAGTATAGCAGAATATTCCAGAAGAGTTCAAAAATGAATACAACATTTATAAAATACTAAGCTAAGTGCTGAAGTCATAGAAAGAAAATTGCATAACCCTTGTTTTTAAAAAGTCACATTCTTATGGAAGAGACAACACATATGGAAGGTTTCGTCTTCAAGACTTAGACAAAACAAACACAAGTTATTCAGTCTTTTTAGTTGTGTCCAACTTCTCATGACACTATCTGGGCATTTCTTAATAAAGATACGAGAATAGTTTGCCAATTTCCTTCTCTAGCTTATTTTACAGATGAAACAGAATTAAGTGACTTAACCAGGATCACACAATTAGTATGTATCTGACTCCAGACCTGATGCTCGTTCTACTGCACCAAATACAACAACCAAGGAGATACAAATGATAAAATAAATTATCACAGAAAATAAAAAGGAGAAAAAAAAAACTATAGACACTGATGGGATTAAAAACAACAAAATAACAACAGAGGATCCATTAATAGATTTCTTTTTAAGAGTACACAAAGAGACAAAAGTGAAAATAGAACTTAAATAAAAACAATGGAAGTGAAACAGGCCAGAAACATCATGGACTAAATTTACCAAAACACTCTATCTACAAATGAATTGAAATTCTTTATGGAACTAAATGTCTTTGTGTGTGTGTACATATTTATAGTTATCTTGCTGCACAAGAAAAATGGGATCTAGAAACAAAAAAACCTGAGAAAGAAAACGAAATGCAAGCAACCATCAACAGAAAGCATGAAAATGCTTTATTGTGGTCCACCCTCAGATTCCATAGCCTCTCCCTGGGTGTATATGGCTTTCCTCATCACTGAATAACTGGAACTGGTTTGAAACATCTCATTGTTGAAGAGAACCATGTCCTTCAGAATTGATCATCATATAGTCTTATTGTTGACATGTATAATGATCTCCTGGTTCTGCTCATTTCACTCAGCATCAGTTCATGCAAGTCTTTCCAAACCTCTCTGAAATCATCCTGCTGGTCATTTCTTAACAGAACAATAATATTCCATAACATTCATATACCATAGTTTATTCAGCCATTTTCCAATTGATGGGCATACATTCATTTTCCAGTTTCTAGCCACTACAAAAAGGGCTGCCACAAACATTTTTGCACATGTGGGTCCTGGAACTAATTTTTTTTTCTTTTTTTTTAAAATTTTATTTGCATAACATATGTGTGGGTAATTCTTCAACATTAACCCTTACATAGCTTTCTGTTACAAATTTTTCCCCCCAACTCCCCACCCCTCCCCTAGATGGCAGGATATCCAGTACATGTTAATTATGTTAAAATATTGGCAAACTGAATATATGTATACATATTTCCAAACTTATCATTGTTGTGCAAGAAAAATCTTATCTACACAAAAGATATATCAGATAAAGGAAACACAATGTAAGCAAACATCAATCAAAGAGTATGAGAATGTTATGTTGTGGTCCACATTTTTCATCCCTCTCTCTGGGTGTATATGGCTTTCTTCAGTGAACAATTGGAGGTGGTTTGAAACATTTCATTGTTGAAGAGAGCCATGTCCATCAGAATTGATCGTCATATAGTACTGTTGTTGCCGTGTATAATGATCTCCTGGTTCTGCTCATTTCACTCAGCATCAGTTCATGCAAGTCTCTCCAAGCCTCTCTGAAATCGTCTTGCTGGTCATTTCTTACAGAACAATAATATTCCATAATATTCATATACCATAATTTATTCAGCCATTCTCCAATTGAAGGGCATCCATTCAATTTCCAGTTTCTAGCCACTACAAAAAGGGCTGCCACAAACATTTTTGCACATGTGGGTCCTGGAACTAATTTTCAAAATGGGAAGATACATAAAAGGGAAGAGGGAAAGATAAAGAGGAATGTTTGATGTAGATCCGAGTCAATGGTAAATAATGAAGGAAAAAGAATTATAAGTATTTTAGGAAAAAGAGGGCTTACAGAAGAATGGGTTATGTGACAAAGTTAAGGACTAAAGCAGAGAGGGAGAAAGGGAGGAACTCTTAGTTCAGTGTTGGAAGAGGGGACCAGTAAAGAAATTCTCATTGTGGGACAGACACATTTTTTAAATAGAAGATGGAGACCTGACAATAAGGAAATCAGTGCTTACCTATTACTTATTACTATTACCTCTGAGAGATAGTTGTCTCCTTGGGCATCCTCCCTCCAGAGAAGGGGAATTAGAGCTTCTAGGGGAAACTGATATCCAGAAGAGGGAGGGAACACAAATCCAGAGAGATTTCATGGCAAATAGGGGAGAAATTATCATGGGAAAGGCAGAAGGCAATAATGAACTGCTCAATCAAGGACAGAGGGGAAAATGCTACTAAGGAGCAAAACTTCTATGCTTTCTGTCTCTTATAGGAATGAATCCTGAGTCAGGAACAAAAAGAAAAATGGTGGAAAGGGGAAAAATCTAAGAAGAAATAACATAGCCCCTGTTCAGAGGCAGGAACTCAAACCAAAACAGGATTTTCTTTGTGAGTTGCAGAGATGAGTAACATGGATAAAGAAAGCAGCAGGTGAAAGGAATATCTTAGTAGCAAAAGGAGGACAGTATAAGGGCAGTTATTGCCTGAGAATGTTTAAAAGTAACAAACACACATTCTGGCAAACCACAACCCCAGTTTTGGTAGTAATGGCACAAAATGGATCACTGGGATCTAATATAGTCATACAATGGAGTTCAAAGTAGCATTCAAGGAGGAGAGTTTAAGAGATATAGAAAAACATTTGCCTTATGTCTAATCTGCAAGAGGTCACAACTACAGCTTCCAGAATGATTAAAGAACAGACTATGTTGGAGAGAGAAATCAACCCCAATCTGCTCTTAATTAGTAAAATTAAGTCACTTAAACATAGCACCATTTTCAAAGTTATTCACCTTCTCCCAACTAATTTAAGAAATAAGTAAGAAACAAATGCCAATGTAATATTCTTTATTGATATCCTGTATTTTGATTAAATTCCAACCTGGTTTGAAGAAAGACAAATCACGAAGCATTTGAAAACTTGATTAAAAGAAAGTAAAGAAAAGAATAATCCTGCTTTGATTAATTAATTTCTTAAAATAGGTTATTTTTTCCTATTTGGAAACAAGAAGAGAATAAAGAGTGTTCTTTTTCACTGATGGATTTGAATGAATTAATCAGAGCCTGGGTAGACCTTAATGACAATTTACTGAACATCAATTAAGTGTGATATTAAAAAAAAATCTTACTTTTCTCAAGTAGGCTCCATGAATCATTCATAATTTCTCATAGATTAAGGCACACATCATTATTGGCATCATAATTCACATATTTATAAGAAAATATAAAAACCATTTGAAGACAATGGATTTTGTGTACAGTAAAGTGCTTCATGTGACCCTGAATACATTGATCTTCTGGAAGGTAGCTTATAAACTATATGTAAATCCAAGAGTTAAAATTGTTCGTTTCTCCTCTAAACTTGGCCATTTTAGACATTGATTTAAAGGAATATAGCAAAAAATAAGTTTCCTTAAATTAGCCTATTTTGGGAAAAGTTATACTATTCCTTTTAAATAGTAAGCAATTTAATTGTTTCTAATCATTTGACTGATACATTATTTTGATAGAACATATAAACAAATTGATGGCAATTGGAATGATCTTAATGGCATATATGTGATCCTATATATATTACACTATTAGTGGTTATGTTTGTAGATCAAAGGTCAGTTAAAGTTCCACTGACATAACCAAAGTATCCATTTAATTATTATTCTGTAAACAATGTAGTCATATTCATATCTAGTATAGTAGTAGTAGTAGTAGTAGTATCTTTTTTAAAAAAAATAGATAAAACCCCAATGCATGGGATTCATGGGCAAAAGATCTGGATAGAAGACACTTTGTTAAAATATTATTATAAGCATTACATTATACTAATACTTTATTATAGTGGGAATGTATTTCCTGAAATAGTAAATTAGTTCTAACATTGGATAATAAATTCCAATATTCTTTATCCTACCCATCAAACCACTCTCAATATTCTATTTAAACTAATTATGTCCTAAATTTACAATAAGCACCTGGCAAGTTGTATTTTCAGGCTAGATAAAAATTCAAAACAAATACTAGCAATCATTTTTACATATGAACAGCACTGAACTTTAGTTATTTCAGTGCTTCAAGATTCACAGGAGTTAAGCAGCTCAGCATAATGTTAGCTGTCTAGAACTTGGGCAACCTAGATCTTGAGCTTCTTTTCAGAAGGAAATAGGCTGCTCAAAAGTATATAATTCTCCAAAACTTCAATTCAATTCAAGTCAACAAATATGGAAGATTGCTTGGAAATGGACCCTTAAAATTCTTTTTGGAAACAATCATGACCTAAATAATAAAAAAAACCAAAACCCAAAGTGCTGATGGTAAAGCAAGAAAAACTGAATAAGAGTGTAAAAAAATTTGAGTTAGAAGAAATGAAACAATTTTTGCACATATATATGTGTATATATATATATACACACACATATGTATATATATGATTAAACCTACATAAATGACATTCTTCCTATTAAAATCATTTTGTTTACCATGCAAAACAATTCTAGAAGCAAAGAAACTAAATATTAGAACTACAATTGCTGCAGAAGTGACATGTATTTAAAAATTCATTTCAGTGATGAGTACATTCAATGATTACTTTTAAACAGTGTTCTCCAAAAGTTGTCACCTAGTTCCCTTAAACATCAATATGAATTCCATGTTTTATAGACATCTCTCTGGTTCCTGCTAAATACATAATGAATGAACTTAAGTGAGGTAAAGATGCTGTGATTGTCACATAGAGCCAATATGGCAGGGGAGAAGTTTTTCCAAAAGGGCAAATCCATAAACCATGACGAATTCCATCCCGAACATGGTGAGAAGTCCAAGATATAAATAACATCCAGGGAAGAAAGCACCATGAGTCTTTGAGCCGGAAAAGGTGCATAATCAACTTTAGTGCCAGAACCACAATAGGTATCAGAGTAGAACAGTGGAGAAAAGGCCTATGTGGTAGGTTCAAAGCAGCCTGGGGGGGTGGAAAGAAAAAGAAATATCAAGTATTGTTTCTTTGTGGGAAAGGAAATTTTTTTTTAAATATTTACTGGTTACTTACCAGTATTTTTATTGAAGTGGCAAGTAAACTTTTTCTCTATTGGCTTCATTCCAACCATCCCAATACATGAATCAAAACGACTTATATACAAAGAAAGGTAGGTGATATGCTTAATGGAAGCCATTTTCTTACTTAAATAATCAGATTTGAAGAACCATATGGTTAATAATTACATTTTCACTTAAAGTTGGATTTAACAGAAAATGGTTGACTTTTAAAGTATCTCCAGAATCTCCCCTTTGTTTTGTGTCAACACAAAGCAGGGAATCAAATATTATAAAATGTTAGTAAAATGATTATATTATCACTTTATTTCTCCTCTAAGTTGCCAGAACCATGTAGCAATATCATGCACACTTCTCCAATATTTCAAAACATCTGTAATTTTATTAGTATAGGAACTCTTTCCAATAATGGAGATTAAAATCTTACCACCCATTAGGAGATTGGTGTCATGGGTTGTTATAGCAAAAAGGAAAGGAAAATCAGTTTGCTGTCTAACCTTAACCTGGGCCTACAATTTCACACTTTTCTAATCTTCTAGGACATTCAGTTGGCATAAACAAATTATACTCGGAACAAACATGCTCTTATTCCTAAACAAAAATTAACCTGAACAGTTAGGAAGAACAGATGCATCTGTGGTACAGTGGATAAGTGATTCTGGAATCAAGAAGACCAGAATTCAAAAAAATAAAAAAAATTTGACTTCAGACATTTACTAGCAGTGTGACTCTGAGCAAATCGTTTAACCTCTGCATGTCTCAGTTTTCTCTATAAAATATTGATTATTATATATTATCACATATAACTATTATTAACTATATAGTCTATTATTATATAGAACCTACCTTTCAGGACTGTTGTGAGAATCAAATGAGATATTTGTAAAGCACATAACATAGTGCCTGGAACATAATAAGCACTATATAAATGCTAGCAATTACTACTACTATTACTATTAACAGATAATTAACACAGTAGAACTATTTTGCAAGTAAGTTAGCTCCGATCATCCCATAATAATAATAAAATAGAATACAATTTTTTACAGTAGAAAATTATTTAAAAATTGGATAGAATGTCACAGGTATATAAACAGATTTCAAAACATCTGTATCTCTGAATTGAGCTTTTCTACAGAAATTCATTATTTTTATATACAGAGAACAGAAACTCTAAACTATTTTTTTAAATATCAGGATCTCTTTATATTCTTATAAATTATTGAGGTCCCCCGAGATTTTATGTGGATTATAGCATTATTTACAATATTAGAAGTTTACATTGATGCTATATTACACTATTAACTAATTTTAAAATAACAATAATAAACCTACTATATATGAACACAAGAAATATTAAAAAACCTTGCATTTCCAAAATGAAAAAAATGAGAAAATGGCATTTTTTAATAGATTTTTTCAAATCTCTTTAGGGATGATTTAATAAAAAACATTTGGATTCTCACATCTGCTTCTGCATTTGATGTGTTGCAATGTGATGTTTTGTTGAAGTACCTGAAGAAAACCTGTCCTCACACAGATGTGTATTTGGAAAAGGGAGTAGTTTAATAGGTAAATTAAAATAGGTTTAATACTTTAGTATTATTATAAAAATAGTTTTGACCATGAAGATCCTTTGAAAGGGTCTTGGGGACTTCCAGGGACCATATTTTGAGAACTACTGATCTATAGCATGAAAGGTATAATTAAAAAATTCTCTTTTAAAAACACATACAAATAGTGATACCATTTTGCTTGTCTTCTCAAAGGATAGAGAAAGACTGGAGAGAGGGAGAGAATTTGGAACTCAAAAATTTTTTTTAAATGAATGTTAAAAATACCCCCAAAATGAATTTAAAAACATACATAAATATGGACTCATAGAATTAACTGAGAGATTTTATTTCCAATGGGAAGTAAAATTTATCCTTAGTGTGAGAATAAATTAAAAATCTGGGTCAATTTCTATGTGACTATTTATAGAATTGTAGGGTTATATTGGCCTTTCAACTACTCTATTCAACCACAACTCTATCAACTCCTTAGCTCCCTGCTATTTTATAGCTAGACATGGCAATTTTCTATGACTATTTAAAATTTGTTATTATTGACTAGCCCTTCATTTTAAATGTTGGATCCTATTAGTAGGGTATGAAAAAAATAACAAGGAACTTATTTCCAGGTTTTATGCTAGAATATTAATATACCACTTGTTTATAGGCAAATTATGAGTAATTGCAGATTGCTGCAAAAATAAACATGAAGACCACTACTCAAAAACAACCAAATACATTTTTGCTGATATTTATTACTGATGAATTATGCCATCTACTGGTAAATGTAAAGGAAATTATTTTCAATATTCTACTCTGAAGAATTGAAGGACTTGTATAATATTTAACCTAATAAAAATTACCTGTTAGATGAATCATGGCTTTATGATGGTTTTAAACAAACAAAAAAAAAGGTAACTTTTAAAAAACTAAACCAACATTTGAATATTTGCTTTGTGCAAAGTATTATGATAGGGATCACAAATTAAAAATAATTTCTATAATACGTAATTGTTGTGAAGTTAATCTATTATATTATTTTGAAAAGAACAAAATCCCCTCATCTCTATCAGTCTTTGAAATATATTATAAATTGGCTATCATTAAAATAATTATTAGACAAAAAAAGAGAAAGAAATCTGTGAGACAGAACAGAGATCTCAAATAGCAAACCAAATGTATATAAATAAAAGATTAGTCTTTGATAAATTTTTAAAAAACTGAAGAATTCATCATTTAACAATTGTCCCTGAAAAAAATTGATTGATAACTTATTTAAAAATGTGTTTAGATATATCTTTTGTTTTACATGTTAGTGAATTTTAGCTGGATAATAGAGAACCTTTTTAAACTATAAAAAAGGAGAAAATGGAGCAACATATGGAAAGAACACTTTTTTTTCTATTAAACAAATAGAAGAAATTATTAAGGACAAAGTGGAAGTCCTTAAAAATTCTGAATAAACAATTCTGTACAATAAAAGCAAAATCATCAAAAGAAAAACAGATTGTCTAAACTCTAACAAATGAAAATATGACATTTAACATATATAGAAATGTGTCAAAATTTACAAAAGTAATTAACTCCAAGTCCAAAATGGATACTCAAATGATATAAACAGTTTTCAAGAAGAAATGCAAAATGACAAACATCATTTAAAAATATTCAATCTTACTAATAACCAAAGATTTTCATATGGAGGAGAAAATGTCAAGAATTTCAAAGAGAAATAATGAAAAAAAAACACCCCAAGAATGATGGGGATCTGAAAATGTCAGATTTCAATTTATGTTATAAAATAATAATTATCAAAAGTATCTTGGAACTGATTAAAAGCAGAAACAGATTAGTTCTATGACACCCAGAAACAATACAACATAGTATTATTGTGTTTGAGAAGTCCAAGGACATTAACTACTAAGGTTAGGATTTAAAAGATGCTGGGATAACTTGAAAGCAATCTGGCAGAAAGTAGTCTTAGACTAACATATTGTCCTATATATAGCAACAAACTCCAAATGGATATATGATCTTATTACAGAAAAATTAAGAGAAGAAATACTTTTAACAGTGATTGCTAGGGTCAGAATTCTTACATTACAAAAAACATAACTGATCACAGAAGACAGAATGAGCAATCTGAATTACATTATTAAAAATGAAAAGCTTATGGGGCAGCTAGGTGGCGCAGTGGTTAGAGCACCAGCCCTGAAGTCAGGAGGAGCTGAGTTCAAATCTGATCTCAGACACTTCCTAGCTGTGTGACCCTGGGCAAGTCACTTAACCCCAATTGCCTCAGCAAAAAGCAAAAAAAAAAAAAAAAAAAAAAAAGAAAAGCTTATGCACCAACATAATTAGAATCAGAAAGAGAATGATAAAGAAAAAAAAATCTTCATAACAAATTTCTCTGATATATCTGGAATTTATACAAAAAAAAAAAAAAAACAACCAAGAGCCACTCCCTAATAAATAAAGGGTAAAAGGACAATGGAAAAAAATCAAAACAACAGTATGAAAAATAACCATATATTAAAAAAAGCTCCCAATCAATAATATGAGAAATGAGAACCCCCACAACACTTAGAAGACAAATACAACAAAAGAAGAAAATAGATGTTAGAAGAGTTCTGGAAAGGCAGACAAAGTAACAGACTGCTTTAGAATAATGAATTTGTGTCATCATTACTGAAATTAATTTGGAATGCTATCCAAAAGTTACTTCACTGAATATACATATCTTTTGACCCACACATACTAGTATTTTGTATATACTCCCAAAGTCAAAAACTGAGGGAAATGACCCATCAAGTACAAAAAGGATTTTTAGTAGTACTTTTTGTTGTAGCAAAGACTGACTAGGTGAATAGCTGAACAAATTGTGATATGTGAATGTAAATATTATCATTGCATCACAAATTATACCATGACAATTTCTGAGAACTTTAGGAATATCTGTATGTCTATTGCAGAGAAAAATGAGTAGAAACAGAATGATTTACAAGATGATCCTAGTACTGTCAAAGATAATTCTGAAAGTTTTCAGAATTGAACAATGCAATGATCAAGATTTTAAAAGACTTTCCTTCCTTTAACAGAGCAGGGATGGGTTTAAAGTTTAAAATGATATATATTTTTTTTCAGACAAGGCCAATATATTAATTTAATTTTATTTGTTTCTCTCTACTTATTGTTATGGAGGAAGGCTTCCATTTAGGAGGAGGGAGTGTTAGTTAGTAATGATAGAAATGAAAGAAAGAAAGCAGCATCAATAAAATATTTAAAAATATACAAAAGAAATCTATACAAGAAATTCAAAAGTAGATACAAATAAGATTTTGTTACTCTCTTATTAGTATAATGTATACAACAAGCTTACAATTTTATAGTCTGTCTCTACTTTGCTCCTCGTGTAACAAAATATTTGCTGACTAAGTTTATAATAAAATAAATGATGGGATTAGATTTAAAAAACAATCCTTTATATATTTTGGATTTTTACAAATGCTATGTAGTAACTGTTTTTATAAATGCATGTCATTAATATAAAGTAACTGAAAAGAAAAAAACAATCAAGATAAGCCTTAATTTTTTAAGAACTGATGGGAAGAATATATGGCTGAGGTTATTTGGAAAGATAACAAGAAAATGAAATATGTTTCTTACCTTTAAAGATAGAGATCCAGCTAGAAAAAAGTGGTCTACATCAATAAAAGAGGCTAGAAATCCAGCCAAAATTATTTCTCCAAAATCACTCTTCTTCTTGAGTCCAATTACTATTGCCCATGACCACATTCCAATTATACCATGCACTGCATTATCAGAGAGGGCTCTAAGCCAGTCATTTTGCTGAATGGAAGAAAATTGAAAAAGTCTATCTGCTACAAAGCAGAATAAACCTAAACCAAGGCTAGAAATAACAGACAGAGTGCTAAAAGTCTGGAGGAGAGCAAAGGTCTTTTCCGTCTCAGTTGCCATCACAATTGACATGTTGCTGTATTTTAAATGCCATCAGAGAACTTATAGTCTATTGTAGTTTTACATACTCGCATATCCTGTAACAGAATGTACAAAACATGCTTAATATTTGGTCCAATATTCACCACTTACACATAAAATAATATTACTAGGTTAATCTCATATGTGAAAGAGGCAACATAGAATATGATAGAGGGCCAGTTCTGGGAGCTAAGACTAAACAGATCAATCTTTACTTTCCTGGAAAACTCAGGATTAATAGAGAAGATTTATAATTACTGGAAGGTAATCTAACCTATTCTACTTCTTTCTTCTATTCAGCTCTGAACCGAACTCTATCTATCCATCCCGCTGTCCTGGATATACAACAGGCTTTACATATTATTCATCTATACATATGTTGATATAATATGTCTTCATCTAGCTGGCCTTTCTTGTGTAGATTAAGAGACCAAATGATTATAAATATGAATAATTCTCTAAAGGTACACAGAACTCTTGGTCCCAGCATGCAGAGTTTAGGAAGGGCACTGAGAGTGACATAAGTCTGAGACATTCTTACAAAAAGGTAGCATAGTACAGTGAATAGGGGTGGAAGGAGGTAAGGCAATAAGCATTTATATATTGCCTACTAAGCACAAGGAATTGTACTAAGTGCTTTTATTTTTTATATACATTCTTTTTTTTTTTTTTTTTTGCTTTTTGCTGAGGCAATTGAGGTTAAGTGACTTGCCCAGGGTCACACAGCTAGGGAATGTTAAGTGTCTGAGACCAGATTTGAACTCAGGTCCTCCTGACTTCAGGGCTGGTGCTCTATCCACTGCACCATCTAGCTGCCCCAGTGCTTTTATTTTTTAAACAAATATCTCATTTGATCCTCTCATCAACCATAAAAAATGGGTGCTATTTGTTATCTCTATTTTTATAGCTGAGGAAAATGAGGCAAACAGAAGTTAAGTTGGTAAGTGCCTGAGGCTGAATTTGAACTCAAATCTTTCAACTTGAGGTCCAGGATTTTATTCATTGCATCAGCATACTGAATTTAGAATCAGAAGAACATGGGTTTGCCTCTTGACTCTTCATATATCATCTATGTGACACAAGTACTTAATATACGATTAAAAACTACTTAACTTCTGAGACTTTAGTTTCATTATCTATAAAGTGACAACATAAATTAAATTAACTTACTGAAGAATAATAATACATGTGTTTATAAAATACTTTGTAAAACTTAAGGTACTAGATTAATATCCTTGGTGATGACTCCTGTTTTCAGATACCATTAACTTAGGTTAAATATCAACAAAGGGCTTCTGCATACTTTGAAGTTTAATTCATTCTTTGTCTAAAAACCCTAGAGTTTATAATCTCTTCATATTATGTCCCTGGCTTTTACTTCAAATTAAATTAGTGTAATATATGTTGTTAATATAACTAAATTTGAAATATGAACACATAATGAAGCTAGGAAATACATAAAAGTTCCATTGTATATATGGAAATTTCCTGATACTTTCAAATGGGTATCAGAGTTTCAACTACAAAATTTTTTCACCAGAGACAAAAACATTTTGGGAAATGTAAGAAGGTGGTAGCAATAGTATCACAGAGGACAGTCTTACTAATGGGGAGTTGTATCAGGAGATAAGACAGTTTAGTTCAAATGTCTAACTTGTGTCTAGAGGAGGGTTGTCAGGGAGAGGAAGAGGAGTCAGAGAAGAAGAAGGAAATCAGGGATTTTATGGTGATGGGACCTTGAGAATGGTAAATGGGAAAAATGAGGGAAACAGGATCTTGTCAGGTAGCAAAGGCCAGCACAGAAACATAAGGCTTGGGGGCAGAAGTGTCTAGATCTTCAGGAAAATTTCAAAGAAATTTTCCTCCATATCAGTGGCTAGATGCAAAACTTCAGTTACTCAATCCTAGTTAGATCAGTAATTTATTAGACAAGCAATTAAAAAAAAATTGATAAATCTGTAAAGTAATTCCACAAATTTGTTTTGTTTCATTTTCTTTTTACTATCAACTATTTAACAGACTACAAAACTTATAATAATACTAACCTTATATATGTGTGAAGGTTGCAGACACCAAAAGGGTCTGGAAGCCAATGTGATGTCATGAGGGCATGAATTAGAACATCATTTACCATAAGAAATTGAGACCTAGTTTAATGGGAACTAAAAACACAAAAATGTTATTTATAAAAACTCAGTGACAGAAGATATCTGATATTTGTGTTTTATATATGGAGACAGAAATAGCTTTTACTTGCTTACACTGGCTTTCTATAATGGTTTTTGTTGGCTGCCATTAAGGTGAACAGAAATTCTAAGTAGCTTGAGTTGGTCTGGTTAGAGATTGGCATTATTATTGGAAATGACAGTTCTAATAACATAGGAATTACCAAAAACAAAAAGGGAAGGAGTTATCTTCCTTCTGCCCCAACTTTCCCTTCATAGATGGGATAAGAAAAGTGAAGGATACTAGGAAACTAGGGGAGAGGTCTGAACACTTTATATTTGTCAGAAAGTGAGAAATTACAGCTGTCAAAAGAAGACACAAAAAAGACACATTAACTACTTATTGTCTACTCTCTGTGATGCGCTGTTAGTAGTTCATTTTTTTTTAAATTAAGACAAAGATGTGGCCTTTAAGTACATTATAATCTAAAAGTAGACACTAAATACTATAGATAATATGCATACATATGTGTGTATGTGTATGTGTGTATATGTATATATCTACACATATGTATAATAATAACTTGCTTTATGATTTTTAGTGTAGAGAAAAGTTACCTATTCAACCCCATTCCTGTCTTTTCTCTCTGAAATGGTTACTGGCTTAGAGAATCTTTCTGTGACTCTGAAAAACCACAGAGAAAAGTGTAGTAGTAAATTTACATGAGCCAAAATCTCTGGCCCATGAACCAAAGTATCAGGCATAATAATCATATATACTTTTTGAAAGACCATTCATTCAAGAATCTTGAAAATTTTTCCAAAGTACCAATTTAGGCAAAAAGAGAAATTATGTTATGTTCTCATAGCAATATAGCTAATCATTAACTATAAAATAGTAAAAATTAATTGTTTTTATTTTCATAGAATTATAAAGCCAGAGGTTTTAAAAAAAATCCTTATGATTGATCTGAATTCCGACTTCTGATAAATTTAACTTGTCTGATTTGGGGGGAAATGTGTATTAACATTTTCTCTACCATGAATTGCTCTTGTCTTTTTCACATTAGTCCAGCAATACATCTTTTTTTTTTTCCTCCTAGTGTTTTTATCATTCTTTTCTTCTCCTGTTCATGTTTTTTTCTTTATAATTACCCTTTAACTGATCCCATTAGCTACCATGAGTTAAAATATTAACACTATGCAGATGAATTCTATATCCAGTTATAAATCACCACTGTTGAATATTTCCCTCAGGATTTCCCATCAGTCTCTCAATTTAAATGTCTAAAATGGAATTTCCTTGATAAAACTGCCCCTCCCCATTTTCCTAATTCTGCTGAGGCCATCACCATCCTTCTAGTCATTCCAGTTCACCTCATCAAAAATATCCGTAACACTTTATTTTCATTGATGTCTTAACAGTTCCTATGTCTTTCAACTCTTTGCAACTGTCATCCTCTTCTTTCCACTCTGAGTCAATCACCCACCCTAGTTCAAACCTTCATTATCCTTTTTTCTGGACTGATAGAATAGCCTCCAGTTTGTTTCCCTGCTTTCAAAGACTCTCTACCCATTCCAATTCATTCTTCACATTACTGCCAAAATAATCCTAAAGTAGAAATCCAATCATATCATATAACTCTACTCATGAATAGCTTCCTATTGTTTCTAGAATAAAAGGCAAATTATACAGCATGGCACTGAAGACCCTCCAAAACTGGCACTAGCTTCCTTTCCCAGATTTATTTCAATTATTCCTCTTCATTTACTCTATCTTCTGTTCAAACAAGTCAACATTTTTTCTAATAAAAAAATTACTTGTACTTATTTATACATTACAGCACTGAAGAGAATATAAGCCTTTTGAAGGCAAAGAGGAGGCAGCACAGTATAGTGGCAATACAGGATCTGTAGTCTGAGGATCAAAAATGAACCTCTGACACTTATTACTTGTGTGACCTTGGGCAAGTCACCTAAACTCCCAAGGCCTCAGTTGTCTTCTCTATAAAATGAAGGGGTTGGGCTAGGTGGTTTCTGAAGTCCTTCAATTCTAAAGATTCTAATTCTAAAATTATAAAAAAATTATAGAATTCTAAAATTCTATAACGCTATTGTTTTTTGATTTTGTCTTTGCTTCTGCAGTTTGTAGTTAGTATTTAGACATCAAAGATGCTTAATAATTGGTGAACTGAAGTTTATAAATATCCTTTTCATTAGCTGTTCCCAAAGGAATCTGAAAGAAGGCTTTTGGATCTAAAAATTTGAGAAACATTTATGTAACTTTACTAAGTCATGTAAAGTGTCCCAAAAGGCTTAGTGCAGTCAAGCTCGAATAGTTTTAAAGTTTAAAACTGCACAAAAACTTTTGGAACAATCTGTATATAAACAGCACAGGGTCAAACACAATCCTTGGAAATTCTAATACAGAACTCCTTCCAAAATATTCCTGCTAGTCTTAACCTCCACTCAGCCGATTCTCGTGAGAGTAATTGTTAAAAGGACTTTGTGATATTTCAGAGTGGAACAGATTCTTAAAAGTCAACCCTCCAGAACAACAGAAAACTTCAATAAACAAATTTGTGAGTTTGTTTGTTTTTAAAGGCCGGGGGCAGTCAAGGGGGTGGTAACTAGGAAGTGTCAGGATTCAATTAGAATTTCAGCTCCAAAGAGAAAAGAGGATCCAGTGGGTTCCCATACCTTGTACTCAGCCAATTAACTTCTGCAGCTTCTCCCGCAGCCTGAAGGGATGAGAGGCAACTGGAGATGGGGGAAAGGGGGATGTAGTTTTCCCCAACCCACCTCCCACGAGGCTGGAAGGGGATGGAGTGGGGGGGAAGAGAGAGCTGGCAGTCTTAAGCTCAGCTCCTTAAGTGCTGGACAGCTCCAGGGAACCCGAGCAGCCCAGCCCGCCGGGACCGACTGCGACCTCCTCCTCCGAGAGGCAGAGCCGAAAAAGGGAGGAAGGCTCAGGTGCCGTCCCCCCACCTCAACCCCCACCCCCACCCCCGCCACAGCCTTGGGGCTTCCCCGCCCTCCCAACCTCAGGGGAGGTTCCGGGACCTCCAGCTCCAACTTCTCTATTAACCCCCCAGCCCTCCTTCCGCCTCCCAAGAGCGACCTCCGAGGTCGCCCCAGGCCCGTCCAGCTCGAAGTTGACGGTCCAGTAGGAGCCGCCCACCCTCCCGGCCGCGCCCACCGACCGAATGATTCCGGCGTTGTCAGTCCGTCAGTCCGCGACCCCGGGTGCGACAGCTAACTCGTAAGTACGGAGCCGAACCCGCGGCTCTTCAGCTACCCACCAACGAGACGTGCGGAACCGGCTAGAAAAGCTCCAGCAGCAAGTTGACGCTGCGCCGCCCAAGGGCCGACGGGATACCTCCAGAGAGGGAGGAGGAAGGTGGCGAGTGAAGAGCAGTGGAGTGGAAGAAATGTAGACAGAACTAGGAGAGGAAAGAAGAGGAGGCAGAGAAGAGGGATAAGCTGAAGAACAGAGTTTAAGGAGGAAAGGAGAGTAAGGGAAAGGGAATGAAAGAGTAAGGGAGAAGGAAGAGGGGAAAGGAAGGAAAAGACTTTCTGGTGGAACGAACTCTGAGAGCCTAAGAACTTTTATCTCTTTTCATTCTAAATCATGAACCTTATTTTCCAATAACTCCTCCTCTGTTCCCTTTAGAAAGTTTGGAGAGTCTTAGCGGCTACAGATTTGACAATCCTTGTACTCGAGCATCTGACTTTTCAGTTGGGGAAGGGAACACGGTGGTCTTCGAGAATTCATACCAATGAAAGCTTCAAGGTGTTATTGGCGGTCTTGGTGCTTATGATCAGGGACATTTGATGAGAGCAGCTCTGCCGGCATTATTTTAGCAGGGGATACTTTGAGAACCTATGAACCATGGACAAGCGGCATTTTTTTAAGTGCTGCTCTGAGCCAGGCACTCTACCAAGCCAGGGGGATTCAAAGAAAATAATCATATTGGATTATTTAAATTGTTCAGCCCTTGCTGAGATATTTTTGGATTCCAATTGTCATCTAATATGTTAATAACTATTACTCCTAGTTTCATGCCATTTACAAATTTGATGAGCATTAATATCTAATATGCCTTCATTTAACTTGATTTAAAAAAAATAGAGCAAAGGCCTAGAGTCTTCTTCCAAGGTAACTGGATCCATTTCCAGTTCCAAAATTATCTCATCGTACTATCATCTAAGCACATCTTTTCTTGAAATCTAGACTCTTGAAATGCTTGATACATAAACCTTAGTTAATATGTGATTTGTATACTGAGAGACCTGATACCCTATTTTCAGATTATTTTAAAAACCACTTTTCACTTGGTCTGAGCTCTTATTCAGAAAACTGATTTTATTGTGCTGTCCAAAAGGCTCTTCTTTTTTAAGCATCTTAGGCAATCACTTACTATGTATCAGGCAAGTAGTTGGCAAAGTGGCTAGATAGCATGCCAGGTTCAGAATCAGGAACACTTATCTGAGTTCACATCAGGTTTCAGATACTTACTAGCTAGCTGTGTGACTCTGGGCAAGTCATTTAATCCAATTTGCCTTGGCTTCCTCAAAAAATAAGTAAAAAAAAAAAAAATCTGGAGAAGAAAATTGCACATCCCTCCAGCATATGTGTTAAGAAAATCCCAAATGGAGTCACAAAGAGTTGGGCAGGTCTGAAAAACAACACAACTACAAATAAAAACAAAGAAAGTTTCTGCCTTAGAGGAGCTTGCAAACTGAGAAAGACAATATACAAATTATTAAAACAGCTTAAGGGAAAATTCCAAAATTAGCACAGTATATTAGGATGTAATTTTCCTCCAAGGGTCATTTATAGGTGAAAACCAACAGCCTCTACATACCAACCTTCCATGTGTTCCAGTGTCTGATGGCTTTTTCTATCTTCAGGTAGGGGTTTATTCAAGGCCAGTCTTTTTGTTCCTCTTACAGAACAATGTTCTTTTTGGTTTGTCCTTGTTTTGTCACCAAGTTTTGTGTGTGTGTGTGTGTGAGGATGGTTGTATAGATCCAGGACCCTATTATCATCTCAGCCTGGTATGTTCAGGTGATCTAATACATCACATGCTATTCATCAGATGTGTCCTTCAGAAGGTCACACCCTGATTCTTTGAGTTGCCAGACCACCTTGATAGATTCTCAAATCACTTCCAGGAGATTCTGGGAATGTTATATAAATAAAACAAATGAAAATAATGCTTTCTGATAATCATTACTTATAGACAGTTACTCAGAAACTAAAATCTTAAGATGGGTAAAAAACAAGCCAATTACTGGGCTTGGAAATGTTTTTGCTTACACAAATCTGAACTCCCCTGTCTTTCTTGGCCCTGCCCAAACCTATTTTCCCATCAGGAAGTATCATGATGTAGAGGAAAGCTAGTCGGGGAACTTGGGCTCTCTGGGCTTATTATGTTACTGGTAAAGTCTTTCTATCTTTCTGGGTCTTCATTGCTTCATTTATAAAATGAGAGGATTGAACTATATGATATCTAAGAAGGTATATTTGAGCTCCTCATGCATGATTTTATGACCAAGAATTTAATCCTCAGCATGTACTCTAGCCTAAGGTGCCATTCTTTTCCTTGGAGGACTCTGCTCACCCAAATCCCATCTAACTTGGCAGGGATAGCCCAAATCAACCCTTTTAGGATGCCTTCTCTGGTTACTCCATTTCTTAATTCAATAACAATAAATTCTGCCTACTATGTATAAGGCATTATTCTAGATTAAAAAAATGGTATTGCCTTCAATGAAAACCCATACTATGAGATACTTAAAGTAAGTTAAGTTATGACTTTTAGTTAAGGTGAATTAGAGAAGACTTTGATGGAGGAATGACACCTACACTGGGCCTTGAACAGAGAGAACTATTTCAAGAGGAAGAGATGTAGAGAGTGTTTCACATTTGGAAGATAGCCTGCATACACTTAAAGTGGGAAAATGCAGATGGTGATGAAGCAACAGTTAACAGTGCAATTTTGCTAGAAATAGTATGAAGGATAGTCTGAAATAAGATTGGAAAACTAGGTTGGATACAGATTATGGAAAACCTTAAATGCCAAGCTAAAATGTTTGCTATAGGGAATAGGGAGACACTAGGCTTTGGTGGCGAAGTGACATGATCAAACTTGTCTTAGGATATGCTGGCAACTATTTATCGCTCGTCAAATCTTTGGTTTTCTGTCAAAATCAGTTTATTATGTAAAGAAAAGAATGCCAAACACAGAACATTTTAACTCAAACTAAGCTGAAAAAAGACTTGGATCATATTCCAATTTGGAATTTATTAACCAGAGTATATACTTACATGCTAGGAATAAACAGAGAAGAACCAACTTACTAAAAAACATTTTCATATTCAACTTGTCACTGGCCTAATGGGAACTTAGCATGATAATCATTAAGGGTAAGGAGGCTGAAACTAGAAAATTCCAATTCAGTTTGAGTATCAAGTCCAGAATGCAAGATAATCCATTACTGAACTTCAGAGAATATATATAATATACATAGATGTTGAGCTTGACTGCCCCTTGATGTTTTAGTCACTTAATTACCTGTTACCATAATTACTGTAGTTGCCACCCATGGGCTCTCTCTAGATTTAAACTTCTGTCCTGATAAGTCACTTTTGGGGACTACTATTGCAGTAAAAGTAATTATATATAACTTCTGGCACTATGAAGCACCCCTACTTCACGCAAGTAGCAAGAACAGTGGCACCCACAGCTACTCATTAAGGATCAGGGCCCAGGTTTACATTCCAGGTGATCTACTAGATGTCTAGATGCTATTCAAAAAATAAGGTTAAAACTTATTTATGAATACTCAGTTTTCATAGGAAAGATCTTTACAAGGTTCACTACTCAATCCATGGGTATTTGTTGAGTCTACTTTGCATAAAGTTTATTTCTGATCCCTTCCATTATTTTTGTCACTGTTATGCAGCTTCTGATTTCTTTAAAATGGTT
Organism: Myrmecobius fasciatus; assembly: GCA_023553655.1. Lineage (NCBI taxonomy): Eukaryota > Metazoa > Chordata > Mammalia > Dasyuromorphia > Myrmecobiidae > Myrmecobius > Myrmecobius fasciatus. The sequence continues at coordinate 186,631 of JAJPUD010000560.1, read as the reverse complement.
TTGCTAAATCTGAAAAACAGACAACAAATTTATTTGGAAAGAATTTCCCTGGGTATTTTGTTGAGATTGTGTTGAAATTTTAGATCTGGGAAAAAACCCAACATAAAAAAAGTATATATTTACCAAAAATGACAATCTAATTAGGGTTAAGTTAATGTTACAAAAAAAAAAAAAAAGTCTTTTGGACATTTTATTGAAAGACCTTAGACCCAAATGAGATCATCTTTACATTAATATAGTATAAATCACTTACCACACCCAAGACACTAGAGATATAAAGAAAAAAATAAACCTGAACATTTTATTGAGAATACAACACATACACAGGCAGGTGTCATACAAAATAATGTGAAGATGGAGAAAGTACTTAGAATGGATAGAAGTGGAGGATGGTCAGGAAAGGGTTTATGATAAAGAGTATTACCCATTTGGACAGTCTCCAAGGTAAATAAGAATTTGCAGAGGAAGTATGGTCAAAAATATCCTATGAAAGGGGCAGCTAGGTGGCGCAGTGATTAGAGCACCAGCCCTGAAATCAGGAGGACCTGAGTTCAAATCTGGTCTCAGACACTTCCTAGCTGTGTGACCCTGGGCAAGTCACTTAACCCCAATTGCCTCAGCAAAAAGCAAAAAAAAAAAAAAAAAAAAAAAAAATCCTATGAAGACTATTTTAGTAATTGTACAGATCATAGATTGGAAAGGGGACAAACAAGCAGAGAAAATCGATTAGGTTATTATAAAACAGATGAAAACTAATAAGTTTAAATTAGGATGGTGGGTAACATGCAGATAGAAAAAAAGGGATACATGCTAGGGCTACAAAGGTAGAATTGATGGGACAGGGCAGCTGATTTGTTATGAATGAAAGGGATAAAAACAAGTATTATTTTAAAATATCAACTATATACTGGTCACTGATAAATGCTTAAAGATAACTGGGTAATGAACCTGAATGATTAGCAGCACGACAATCATGCCCAGACAGGTAACAGAATTTAGAGAAAGGGAGGATAGCTTTTTTAGGGGGTAGGGAAAAAGATTAGTTCAATTTTAGAGATGTTGTTTGATTTTTTTACTTGTCCATTACCTAGGCAACTTTCCAATCCTACCCTGGGAACAAATGACCATTTTATGTAATGTACAATATTTTTACTGGTAGTCATTTCTTTTTCAGTTATTTAAATTTCATACACAAAATTTGAGTACATCCTTAATGGAATGTCACAAAAATTATTTTTTTTTAAAAAAAAAAACTACCTTCTTATGTATTTTATATGCTATCCTCTATTTTTAAGTGGATTGTTCTCCAAATGTTTGTAAGTTCGTTGTTCAGAACTTAGAACATATTTTAACACATAAAGCAAGTGAGAAGTGGTAGGTAAGTTTTCAGGTTAAGCCAAAGAAACCTATAGTTTATGGTGTACCTAAAATGCTGTATACCTGCAATAAAAAAATAGTAGAAAAATATCCTTGCAACAACAGTAATAAACAAATTCTAAAACTGAATTTCAATTAAAAATTATTTTTCTTTAGTTCTTTTTCTTGGGGGAGAAAAGTGAAGGAGGGAAACAGTTTTATCAAGAAAGATGAGGACATAAATGCTTGTTGGTCACTTTCCAAGGATATGAGTGAGTGATGACACTAGTTCTTTATTATGCTAAATTTCAATTCCAAAAATGCCCCCCCCCCATATAGGGTGTCACTGGCATAAAACTTTGAGACCTCTTTAGTTTCTAAGAGGAAATAGAATTCTGGCACTGAGGTATTTCATAAGGAATTTGCACTGATAGGGCTGAAGGGCTTTTTCTATATTGAATTCTTACCCACTGTTCTCTAATACATTTACAGGAAAAAAAAATATATCACTGGATCAGAGAAACTAGGTATAGATAAGTAAATCCTTAGTTTTTCTTATTTTGAATAAAGAAATTTTGTGGGCTAGAAATGTACTCAGTGTCCAGCCCCAGTAGATACAATATAATCACTAAATACATTTTCCTTATATGTTTGTAAACTTACTCAAGGATAGGAACTGTCATACTCATCTTCGTCCTTCAACATTTAGCAAAAGTACATGCAGGCTATTCTTAATAATATCTGTTGCTCCATAAACAAAAATCGGATGGGAAATCAAAAGAAATTAACTAGTTCAGAAATCTCAAAGTTATTATTTGAAACAATATGATATTCATGATTAAAAATGAATTTTCAAATTTAACTTACATTGTCACACATTCATACAAAACTATAAGCAGTGTGAAATATTAACAATAAATTAGAAAAATTTTCATACCATATAAGCAACTAGTTCAAGAGGCACAAATTTTCCCAATCAGTTTTTTTTTTTTTTGCTTTTTTGCTGAGGCAATTAGGGTTAAGTGACTTGCCCAGGGTCACACAGCTAGGGAATGTTAAGTGTCTGAGACCAGATTTGAACTCAGGTCCTCCTGACTTCAGGGCTGGTGCTCTATCCACTGCACCACCTAGCTGCCCCTTCCCATTCAATTTTAATAATTTGGTGTACCAACAAAACACAACTTTAAGAATATGACGTAGGGGCAGCTAGGTGGTGCAGTGGTTAGAGCACCAGCCCTGAAGTCAGGAGGACCTGAGTTCAAATCTGGTCTCAGACACTTCCTAGCTGTGTGACCCTGGGCAAGTCACTTAACCCCAACTGCCTCAGCAAAAAGCAAAAAAAAAAAAAAAAAAAAAAGAATATGATGTAGTTAAAACCCTTTATTAAAAAAATTATTATTTTTACTTTTTGGAACTGGCTAGAAGAGATTCAATGTCCTGAAGGATTTCTGAGGTTTTCTTCAATGCTAATGATACACTCTTTTTATTAACTTCTTCAAAAAAGCTACAGGGTTCTGAAGATCGTGGTTTGGAACTACCAGAAGACCGCTCAGCTTTCTTAGAAGAAATCTGATTTAGGACACTGTCGTTCTCCAATAAAACTAAATGGTTTAATTAAGGATCATATTCTTTTTTCATTTTTAGAAGTCTTTTGATTAGCAAACTGCCTCTGAAACTTATACTTTTAACTGTTATATAATATAAATACCTCAGGAAAATTTTAAAGAGGCTGAAAGTCAATCTATGAAATATCTATATATTTTTATAATGTAAAGAAACATTAAAATCATCAAAATTTTGGGTTAGTGATTTGTTTTCTAAATGCAAAGGTATTTTCTTAATTAAATGGAAAAAATGTGTAAAGAATGTATTTACTTTGTATGAACAAAGTCAGTGTATCTAGGATAAAGGAAATAATGAGTTGGGGAGAAAAAAAAATCTTTGGATCATATTTCTGTTTAGGGTCTGACAGCCAATAGTTATTAGGAACAAACAAATCCATAAAACCAAAAGGCATTCCCCAATATGGACATAGTGGTAAAAGGATATGAGCAGAAAAAAAACCAAACCAAAAACCAAAAACAACTCTCAAAAGAACTGCAAAGTATTAATAACCATATATACTAAGATTCAAGTGTTAGCAAACTACAGCTGGCAGGCCAAAGCTAGCCACCTTCTGCTCAGGAGTTAAGAATGGTTTTTATATTTTTAAATATGTCACTAATAATAGGAAAGAGGAATGAAAATCAAATCACCTTGAGGTTTTACCTTACACCAAACAAAATTATAAAACTGATATAATATAAAAATAATCAATGATGATTTTGGACTATGCCCAAAGGTCTATCCAATTGTACATATCCTTTTATCCAGAAGTCTCACTACTGCTTCTATATCCTAAAGAGATTATAAAAGAGGGAAAGGAACCTATATGTGCAAAAACGTTTGTAGCACCTTTTTGTAGTGGCAAGGAACTGGAAACTGAATGGAGGCCCATCAGTTGTGGCATACGAATACAACTTATATGAATGTAATGTAATGTTATTGTTCTGTAAGAAACAATAAGCAAGATATGATTTCAGAAAGACCTGGAAAGACTTACACGAATTGATGCTAAAGGAAATGAGTAGAACCAAGAGAATATTGTACACAACAATAAGATTATGTGGTTATCAAGTGTGATGATGGACTTGGCTCTTTTTGACAATGAGATAATTCAGGCCAATTCCAATAGTCTTGTGATAGAACACCACCTGCATCCAGAAAGAGAAATATGACTACTGAATGTGGATCACAACATAATATTTTCACCTTTTTTCCCCTCATTTTTTTTCCTTTTTTTGATTTGATTTTTCTTGTGCATGATAAATGTAGAAATATATTTAGAAGAACTGCACAGGTTTAACCTATATTGGATTACTTGCTCTCTAGGAGAGGGAGGTGGGGAGAAGGGAGGGAGAAAAATTTTGAACACAAGGTTTTGCAGGAGTGAATATTCAAAACTATTTTTGCATGTTTTTTTTAAAAAGCTTTTTACTTTCAAAACATATGCATAGTTTTCATCATTCATCCTTGCAAAGCCTTGTGTTCCAAATTTTTTTCTCCCTTCTTTCTTCCTACTTCCTCCCTAGACAAGTAATTTGATATATATTGAACATGTGCAATTCTATACATATTTCCACAATTATCACGCTTTGCATGTATTTTGGAAATAAAAAGCTATTTAAAAAAAAAAAGAAAAAAGGGCAGCTAGGTGGCGCAGTGGTTACAGCACCAGCACTGAAGTCAGGAGACCCGAGTTCAAATTTGATCTGAAACATTTCCTAGCTGTTTGACCCTGGGCAAGTCACTTAACCCCAATTGCCTCAGCAAAAAAAAAAAAAAAAAAGTTGAAAACTATCTTTACATCTATTTGGAAAAATAAAATACTTTTGAAAAAGAATTTTTTTTTTAAAAGAATAATCATTGATGAAAGAGTTATAGAAAGAGAAGCACACAAGTATATTTTGTTGGTGAAGCTTTAAATCGGTTCATCCATCCCAGAAAGCAATATGGAATTATGTGAAGCAATTAAAATATCTATACTTTCTGAATTACAGATCACAAAAATATTTATAGTAGTAGTGGGAAAGAATTGGAAATAGGCCAAGTGACACCTATTGATACTGGAACAGGTTGGCGAATATGAATATAATGGAACATTATGAAGAATGAATTAAATATGATAAATGCAGAGAAAAATGGAAAGATTTCTTCAAACTGAAAAAAAATGTAAAATAAGCAGAACCAGGAAAACAATGTACACAATGTACAATGATTAATGTATATGGAAGAATAAAAATAAGATAAATAAATGTTGTAAAATTATACTAAGTTTAGCTCCAAAAAGAAGATAAATGGGACTTCCTTCCCTTGCAGAGTTGCAAGGGTATGGCTGTGATAAATTACAGATAATATCAGATTATTCTCACGTGTTAGTTAATTCTGCAAAACCTGTTTTTCTTTTTAATTCTTTGTTACAAGGGAGGGGGAGGGGGAGGGAAAAGATACTCTGGAAAATATAGGTAATGCTAAAAGAAAAGACAAAAATTTCTTTTAAAAAAAGAAGACTGCTCATTTTGGCTGTATATCAACTCACCGAAGAATAACACTTACTTCTATGAAAAGGAATTAATGGGGGAGAGGGGGATGAGGAGGGAAGGGGAGGGAAGAGAAGCCAAGTGCATGTCTTTAAGGGCAGTTTTCATCATTAAGAGTTTAAAATGTGTGTGTGTGAAACAAATTTATAGTAGAGTTAATTTTTACCTCTGAGTACAATGACTCTGCTTAATCTAAAACTAAAGAAAGGTACAGTACAAGCAGCTTTCATAAGACAAAAAATGTCTAAGAAAAACAGATACAATGTGCACTTTACAAACTGAAAAGCTGTTTGCTTTTTTTTTTTTATCAATCCTAACAATGTGGTGCTGTGGAAAGAATACTGTATTTAGTGTCAGAGTTTGTGGGTTCTGCCACTTACTATATGTGTGACAGACAAATTACTACTTTATTTGGACCTTGGTTTTCTCAAAAATCAGGTAATTATAATATTATATGACCTTCAGAGTCCTTTTCAAGATCATAAAATCCAACAAAATGTTAGCATTGGCAAAGTTACATCCATAAAGTATTAATTCCTAGTTTAAAGAGGTAATAGTGATGCACAATAAGAATTTACTTTGAAAGGATACAGTTAAATTTTTGTATTTTTTCAAGTTCAGAAGTAACAGACCTGTAACAACAACAACAAAAAAATAAATTAAGATCAAGTGAAGTAAATAGTTGTAGATGTACTTAACACAGGAGATGCTTAATAAATGTTTTTTCCCTTGTGCCCTCCTCTTAAAAGTTTACAACTAAAAGGTTGTGTGGTTATTTCACTAATGTATTTTTGTCCAATTTTACTAACACAGAGGTCAAATACATGATACTATCCTTATTTTTCTAAAGGAGTCATATGTACATAGTCTTGAATATGACAATTCTATTAACATTAACTGCTACTTAATATCTTTTATTATTATTTACCTTTTCCAAGTTCATTTTTCATCTTTTTAAATGGACTATGAGTTCTGTAAGGTCATGTTTTTATAAGCCCTTGAATCTTCAGGAGTGATTTACACACGGTTTGCAAGAACAATAATATGACCAGTATCAAAAAATGCATTATTTGAACAGTAATTGGTTAGATAAAGTGTCAGGATTTTTAAAAACTTATTTGTTGGAAATCTTTCTAAAAGGTACACTTTCTTTTTTTATTAAACAGAATTTAAGAATCATTTTGTTCATTTTTTCAAGATTTCAAAGTACCCATTACTATGATGACATATCAATACAGACAAAGTGAGAATTAGGGATGAAAAGATACTGACAAATTATCCACTTGAATTTGATTTCTTAAAAAACCTTAATTTCAATATTATTAGTTATATGCTGTTTTTTCATAAAAGACAGAGGCGAGGGAAACCAGATCTTTACACAATTAAGTGGGAAAATCCTATGTAAGACATGCACAAAACATCATTTTTTCCCATGAAATGTCCTCTGTAATTATGCTTAACATTCTAGATAAAACCCAGTTTCCTGGTTGGATCAGTAAAGAAAAATGAGAGGCATGCAGATTGTAACAATACTGATGCCACTGCCAAGGAGGCCATTTGTCCTTAACTTATGCAGAAGAGATTTCTTGTGCCTTCAAGCATACTGTTAACTTCATTTTGAATAGTTATATACAATAGTGGTGACTATTTGCCAACTATTCTTCCTCTCTGGCTTTCTAAAATCAGCAATAGTTATCTTCTTAAAGCAATTATTTAAGTAGAAATTCAGGCAGTCATTTGCCTACATTGTATTTCTTCTTCACTGATTCCTCTCATGTTTCTATACAACATATAGCTGGTACTCCTCACTACTACTGCTCCCCACATTGTCCATTCCTGCCATCTCTAAGACAGCTAGGTGGTGCCAAGGTATACAGCACTGAGCTTGGTATCAGGAAAGCTCAGTTTCATGAGTTCAAATCTGGCCTCAGACATTTACTGTGTGATCCTAGGCAAATTACTTAACAGATTAGTTCCTCATCTATAAAATGAGTTGAAAAAGGAAATGGCAAATCACTCCTGTATCTTTGCTATGAAAATTCCAAATGGGGTCAAACAGAATAAGATAGGGCTGAAATGACTTAACTATGAACTGCAATCTCTGCTGGTTTTTTTCAAGTTCTTTCCTTATCTTTTACTCCTGTAATTTTTCATAATGTGCCTAGTATCCTTCCACCTTCCATGCTATTTTTTTTAAGTGAAAACTCAAATTTGTTGGTTTTTATTTTGATCTAATAAACATGGAAAGAAATACATCTGTGTTTGCACTCACTATCACCACTGTAGGCTAGGTCCAAAGGATCTCACACTTGAATTACTGTGAAAAACCTTCTGCCTGGTAGTGTTAAATTCAATGTCACCTTTTCAATTCACTTTTCATTTTTTTTGCCAGAATACTTTTCAACAACATCTTCAATAACAATAAGTCCATCTACAAATACCACTCTTTTGCTCAAGAAACTACTGATGACATTTCATTCAAATCCTCTATCTTGCTATCAAAGTTTTCCATCATCTGGTACAATATTTTCTATTTAATTTTACCTCCACCATGACTTCACTCCAGTTAAGTTCTTCACTTAACTGTTACCCTTATAAAGCAAGCTCATCTTGTTCCTCTTACTTTCAAAAAAATATCTTTTCCTCTCCATCTATTAAAATCTTATCTTCAGGGCCAAGTGAATTCTTTATGAAACTTCTTCCAATTAATCCAGCTCAGGCTGATTTCTCCCTTCTCAATCTAGTGCATTTAACTTTTTTCTAACAGTTCTATTTGTGTTTGTCTTGCTTTTCTAACTAGAAAAAACACGTAGGAAAGAGGACAGGAAAAAGGACTCTCCTACTTCTTTTGCACCATCAAAAGCTCCTATAAAAATGCTGGGCAAGAAGCTCAATACTTGTGGATTTACTAATTTATTTTAGATAAATCCACAATCACATCAAAGTCTCTAAAAAGAGATGGTACTCACTACATACCTGTCAGATTGGGTAAAATGACAGGAAAAGATAACGATGAATGTTGGAGGGGATGTGGGAAGACTGGGACACTGATGCATTGTTGGTGGAGCTGTGAACGGATCCAACCATTCTGGAGAGCAATTTGGAACTATGCTCAAAAAAGAACTTTAGATTTCTGGTCTAAAATCTTGGTCTACAGATTGTTTTTAAAATCTCTTAAATTTTGGCATAAAAGTGTGTGTCACATAGCTTTAGTCTACCAAACATTTTAGTATGAGGAATCCATTGCTAAATTAAATTAAATATTATTAGTAACACTTCTATTTAAAACTCTTTCTATAGTTTTTAGGCTCAATGAGCTGTGAAAAATGATTAAGATAACCACATTTAAATTACTCTAACAGATAATATATTCAGGGAAAGGGAAAAACTTTCCCTAGTTTCACAAATGCAGGTTTTCAAGCTTTCACTATTGGTTATGCTCCCTACACACATAAAGTAGGTAGAAAATTAGCAAGAATACCAGTTTTCTTCAGTAATAGGTGATGATGGAGGATATGTGAAGATCTCCTGAAGATTAGTCTGAGTGAGACTCTTGCACCAAGCTACTGCTGTTGTCACATACCTAGGTTGAATACAAGTGATTAGGAAAGGAAATAATTTAAATCACCTATTTCAGAGAATGGAAACCTATTCTTGCAGACTATTGGAGAAAAAGACTAGTCATGAAAAAGTAGATAAAGTGTTAAGTGATAAAATTTTTAAAATTTTAAACTATCTAAATTTAATTCAACTTTCATTTTTATGCCATTAATAAAAGAAGATCCTTTTTCACCAGGAGAAAAAAATTAACTTGGAATATTCAACAAATTTTAAACAGAAAATCCAATTTCACTTATAAGATCATCCTCCCCAAATAAAATGAATTTCTATTTAATTTCTATTTTTTAAAATTTTATTTTTATAAGTTTCACACAAAAAACTTTTAACAGATTTTAATTTATATATATAAAATATACATAAATTTTAAAAATTAAAATTTTAATCAGTGCAAATATAAATATCAATAATATCTGCCTCAGTCAGTTTATCAGATAAATATGAAAGTTGTGGCCTTAAAGGCTGTCTGGACAAGGTATTAAATTTCTTTAAAAAGTAATGGCATTGGGGCAGCTAGGTGGCGCAGTGGTTAGAGCACCAGCCCTGAAGTCAGGAGGACCTGAGTTCAAATCTGGTCTCAGACACGTTCTAGCTGTGTGACCCTGGGCAAGTCACTTAACCCCAATTGCCTCAACAAAAAGCAAAAAAAAAAAAAAAGTAATGGCATTCAGCTACATCTTTCTGTTCTGGAGGAGCAACTGCTTTGAACATCAACAAAAGCTAAAACTAAAACAAAGCAAGCAGAAAAAATAAAATATATGACCATTCTCTCGTGAATATTTAAAATAGGATAAAATAGCTATAACAAGTAATGGCACTATATAGACTAAAAAAAGATATAGCATAACTTTAGTAAGATGCCTTTGAGAATTGTTCCCCATTGTGACAATCAGAAAAATAACACAAATATAATTTAATTTTTAGAAATTTCAGTCAATTGCTTCCATTATCTACTCTCTTTTTTCCCCACAAAAATAGACAAGGTGAGGCAGCTAGGTGGTGCAGTGGATAGAGCACTAGCCCTCAAGTCAGGAGGACCTGAGTTCAAATCTGGCCTCAGACACCTAACACTTCCTGGCTGTGTGACCCTGGTCACTTAACCCCAATTGCCTCAGGGAAAAAAAAAAAAAAAGAAAAAAGACCAGTTGAATGATGTAAAGTTTTGTTTAATTAGAAGTTCTAATAAACCCCATATTTCAAAATGGTGAACTGGTAGCAAAACACAGATTACATACACCTAATAGACCATTCCCTTTCTCTTATGTTGAAAACTAGTTGGAATCCATAAAAGTTTGATTTCCACAAGGCTGATCTATATACACTTTGTAACAATATTGAGACACTGCCAAGGAGGCCATTTGTCCTTAACTTATGCAGAAGAGATTATTTCTTGTGCCTTCAAGCATACTATTACATTCAATTTGAATAGTTACATAAAATGTTGGTGACTATTTGCCTGTTCTTCCTCTCTGTCCCTCTAAAATCAGCAATAGGTATGTTCTACCTTAGGCAGTAATTATACTATCAAGATGAAAGAAAACTTTGCTATTTAATGAAATGTTTTCTTTTAACAATATCTATTTTGGGAAACAACAATTAGATGATAAACTCAATTTTTGACACACAAGTAAAAATTATTAATATTTCAATCTTCTAACATGAATATATGCAGGAAAAGGTAAGTTTTACTACAATACCTTTCAAATTGTCCAGGATGTTCAATTTGAATTAAGTGATCTTGTCCATCTGGAAGAGTTAATTTACACCAACCTAAGGTAACACCTTGATTTATCTAAAGAAAAAGTGAGGAGAAAGATTTTTAAAAAGCCCCGTAAGTCTAAAACTGACAAAATACTCCTATTTTATGTAAATAATAGAGAAATATTCAGCAAGTAATTGAACCAGCAAAGAATTAGCAAACAATTTAAATGCAATTAATACTTTCACTTAGGATGTGGACACTATTATCCTTATATCAAGATAACCCAACAAAGAGAAATAAAGTGAAGTTAATTCAATTATTAAAAGATATCAAGAAAGCATAGTCCCTTCCAGATTTGAGTATTTTATCAAGGAAGCAGAGTTAACATTACAATATTTCTTCAATTTTTTTTTTTTTTGTATTCTGGGGAAGAATGGACATCCATATTTCAATTACAAAAATATATGGTTCCCAATTTAGGAATAACAATAAAAGTTAGCATTTACAGAAAACACTTAAAATTTTCCAAAGTACTTTAACAAATATTATTTTGATTCTTGCAAGAAATCCTGGGAGGTGGGTACTATTATTGTTATCCCCATTTTAGAAATGAGGAAATTGGGGCAGAGAAAGATCAAATGACTTGCTCAAGAGCATACGCTAATAAGAGTCTGAAGTCAATGAAAACAATGTTTGAAAAATTATTTGATAGTACTGAAAACAATTTGTCAAAGAATTAAGTTACAATGTCCAGGTTTTCAACTGACCTACAGAAGAATGTTTAACTTGCTGAAATACAATACTGTAGTTTCTCTAATGGGAATTATACCTTGAAACTAGAAGTTCTAGGAACATTTTTTTCTGCCACTGTCCCAGTCTCAAAAAGACTACCTTTTCCTCCCAGCCCATATGGATGATGGAATTGATTCCTCTCCTTTTTCTTTTTGCTGCTCCAGATAAGTAAAAGGGACTCTACTCCCTCCCACCCCCACTTTTTCCAATGTGGTAATGCCAAGGTAAGAAGGAACAATAGCTTTGCTGAAGACTAGGGTGGCAGAAGCTGGAGGTTTTTTGATAGGTTTTATTCAATTCAATTCTGTTTCTATTGAAAAATAATAACGGGGAAAGATGTTTTATATTTTTACATGTATAATGTTGAAGACACATAACTCTGTTGGATATCAAGAATAAAAAAGGCAGATTTCCCTAAAATATATTTACCTGTGTCTTTCTGAAGTTCCAAATTAGTGTTAGGGAAACACCATCCAAAAAGACAGCAAATACTTTATCATCAGAATACAAAAAAAAACTTCCTATCATGGGAATAAGTGCCTCCCTCAAAAGCACCGGCATATTCCCTTTATTTGATCCAGAAACCTAAAACCAAGTAAATTGAAAAAAAAAAATTACTCATAAACAAGATTTAAACAATCAACTACAAAGCATTTTAAAATTACCACCCCTCCATGCCTATAATCTTCTATGCAATCTCCAAAGAAAAACTATTTAACTTTCTCAGTGCCTTCCATAGGCTATTTTTAGTATTTAGTATTTTGACTCTAGGTTCTTGAAGGCTATTGCAGTAAACTATAGACCTTAGCTGGTTTCAACAATGAAAAAACTTTGATATGGCTTGGATGAAAACCTACTATCTGAAGACCAGGTCCACTCAAGATGGAGAGGCTTAATTGTTAAGTACAAAAATATTTATAATAGCTTTTTTGGTAGGGGCAAAGGATTGCAAATTAAAGGAGGAATTCATCTATTGGGGAACGGCTAACCAAGTTGTGATATGAGTGCAGTAGAAAAATATTGTATAATGAAAAATGATGTTTCAGAAAAACCTATGTATGAACTGACAGTGAAGACAGCAGAACCAAGAGAATAATTTATACAATAACAGCATTATACAAAATTGGAAAGACTCAAACTCTGATTACAAAATGGCCAATCATGATTCCAAAGAACTGATAAAAGTGATGGGATCAAGATGAATGAAGCATATATATATATATATGTATATGTATATATTTTTTTAAAAAACTAATGTGGAAATTGGTTTTTACTTGACCAAGCATATCTGTTACAAGGCTTTTTCCAGCAATGAGGTTGTGAGACTGAGAAATTAATGCTCATTTGTTTAAAAAATATGTATATTTTTAAAAAGAGGCTTAACAAAAGACTGGCTACTCATGGAACAGATAAAATTCAGAAGACTCAAAACTTGATCTCTTTTTGTTTCTACAGCGAGTGTGGGGGGAGGAGCAAGGAAACTAATAATACCATCTATGAATGTTAATTTCTTAATTTGTGACTTTTGTCCAATCACAAATTTTTAAATATAAATTATAATCAAACAAAATAATATAACACACAAATATAACTGAACATCCAGACTGAAATTCTTGCTATAAATGAAAACCAAAGACATGAATTAAGTTTTAGTTAAATTTACGTGTTATATAATAAGTTCTCTGAGATAAAGGAGTTGATAGTATTAGATTCATTGGGTGTTCAAAGAAACATAATTTCATGGGACATTTGACTATCCTGGGAGGCAATTTTCACAGTGCACTTCTATGTAGAGATAATTTTTAACCCAAACACAATACCACATATTTAGGAACCAACAAGAATTTATTGAGTTTGACACAAAATTTACCAAAGGCAAAGCTTATGTAAGTTTAGCCAGGAGGTAAATTGGGTATGGCATACCTTAGGACTGGATAGAGCTATTCCTGTGGGAAGTAAGATAGGAATGGGAATGTAATATCCTTTGTTAGGATAGGCCTATTGCTGTCTAGCAACAGAAAAGACTCTTACTCAGGTTAGTTATCTCATGTAATCCCATCCCAACAGATAACATCATTTCTGCTGTTTCAGCATTAAGAAAAAAAATCAAAGACAGGGTGGGGATTCAATACAAAGAGGGTCAAAGCCAAGACAGAGGAGAACAAAATGGAGTTGTTTTAGCTTTTTTTCTGCTATTCACAATTCTCCTTTTACACTGTCATAACATTTTTTTTAAAAAAGGTTTTTATTTTGTTTTCCCTCCTTCCCATCTCTCCAACACTGAAAAAGCAAAAATCAAAACCCTTCTAACAAATATGTATGTATGTACCAAGTCCATCACCTGACTATCAAGAGCGGGTTAGCAGGCTTCATCATTAGTTGGTCACTGCATTGTATGAAGTTTTCAAGGCCTTCAAAGTGGCTTGTTTTTACAATGTTGTAACTGTATATACTGTTTTCCTTCTGCTCACTTCACTTTTTATCTCATATAAACTATAGTGAGGCAAAGTCTATTAACTTAGCATAAATAACTCCACTTTGTTTTAAGTCTCTATTTTAAATGTTTTGATTGAGTTGTTTTACTGTTAGGTTGTTTTTCAATAACAAGATAGATATTTGTGTATCTGAAAATGTGTTATGTCCACAACAATTGACAAAACATGTAAAAGCCCAGAAATGACAATGAGAAAATATTGTCAACAATTTTTAGCAATAGTTTATATAACTACCTAGCAATCAAATTAGGTACTAGACAACCAATAAGAACTTGAGAATAATCAGTTAATATCTCTAGCTAGAATCATAAAAGCAGGTTGGAGGTCTCAGTCATCAGCCTATTCCTTAGAACTACAACAAAACCCTGCATTCTCTGAATAGTAACCAATGTTTGTTGAGGGCAGTATTGACTAATGTAGAGTAGCCAGACAACTGTCCCTTTCAATATTTCTTATAGGACAACAGTATTCCATCCTATTCATATACCTGTATTTGTTCAGCCACTCCCAAAATGATGAGCACCACCTTAGTTTCTTTGCTATTACATAAGCATAAACAAAAACACAACTCCTATAAATATTTTTATACATATTGATTCTTTTCTTTTTTCTTTGACCTTTTTGAGTATGGATCTGATAATGGTATTGCTTAAAGGCACAGTTCCAAATTATCCTTCAGAATAGCTCAATTCATGGTGTCACTAAGGTGCAATTAATGTACCTATTTTGCTATAGCTCTTCCAACATCTGTCATTTTCTTTTTTTGTCAATATCACCAATATATGATTGGCATGAGGCAGAAGCACAGAGTTTAATTTGTAGTTTTCTAATTATTAAAGATTTGGAGCATATTTTCATATGGTTAAATATTTTATCTAAGAGTCAGAAGGTATTAAAATATGGCAAGCACTAAACACTATCCCTGAGTATACCATAACAAACAAGTTAACTGGTTATTAGTTTGGGAGTCATTTACAAATAAGGTATCTGTGAAGTCAAGACCAGTAATTGGCCTTGAAGGTCAAAATCTATTCTAAAACAAGATAAAAATGAGAAGTTAATAAATTTGATAACAGTAGTTCTACTCAAGTCTACACAAACAAGCTGCAGATTTTAAAGGATGGAAAAATATTCAAGATTACTGCTAGTTCTCATAATAAGGGTGAAAAATTCCAAACTTAGCATATGTCTCGCATGCATGCACATGTACATATACACACACACATGCACACGTGCACACACACACGTTCTCCTTTGCTTGGTGGAGAAACATGGAAACCAAGAGCAATACACATATGGAGCCCAAGTTTATTTGTAAAATATCATGGAAGAGTATGATTGAAATATAAGCATTATCACCTTAAAAAGCAAACAATTGAAAAGAAAAAGACTTTGAAAACAACTACATATAAAACACAAATAAGTTAGATTATCCTAACATGATTGTGTTTGAAACTAGGATAAAAACTAATGTGAAATAATAGTTTCACCAGCAATTCTAGGGTTCTATTCTTCTTAATATTAATGATCATCACCAAGAGGCCCAGAAGCCATTCTATACAGACACTATATCTCATTATTTGATATACTAGGTAAAGAAATGGCAACAGCACTTGAGAATATAAAATGGGATCACTGGTCATACCAAACTAAATACACACAGAAGGAATTTGAATTGAAGTTAAGAGTACCAAGAGATCTGTTTATTTTTAAAATATCTCTAAAAGGAGAAAATTCTAAAAGAACAGAAGAGATCAGAGGTGGTAGATGGTACTTTACTTTGAGGAGGACTAAGGCAATTATTTTGTTCTGTTGAGCTAAGTACATACCATTTTCCAGCAGCATATATTATAGTTATGGCTTAAAGAAAGTCTAATTTTGACACAATGTTGAAGAATTCTGCAAATATGAAAAAAAAGTTAAATATAAGCAACTCAAGTTGCACATTCTAGCTCTTAATAGTAGCTTCATTCACAGGATCATACAATATTTCAGATCAAAAGCAATTTTCACTTGCATTAGGGTTTGCCATAACCTTTACTTTTCCCATGATTGATAATTAAGGCCCAAGAGGGAAGCCACTGTTGCTGGCTTTTCAGCTAATACCTCAGGAGGCATTCCTCTTAGAGTTCCATAATTATTTATTTGTTTTTGCTGAGGCAATTGGGGCTAAATGACTTGCCTAGAGTACACAGCTAGGAAGTGTTAAGTGTCTGAGGCCAGATTTGAACTCAGGCCCTCCTGACTTCAGGGCTGATACTCTATCCATTGTGCCACCTAGCTACCCCAATTTCCTTAATTATTAAAAAAAATTTTTTTTGGTTTGGATCTGTGATTTCTTTAGTATGAGGAACTTCCGACACAGAAACTCTTTCCAACAATGCTGTCTACATAGATATAATTTATAGACTTGACAAGTTTTCTGGGAGAACTGAGAGATTAGGTGACTTGTCATTTCTCAATAATCACACAGCCAGCATCTGTTAGAAGAATGATTTAAAGTTAGGTCTTCCTGAGTCTGAGGCTGGCTTTCTATCTCCTATGGCATGCTACCTCTCAATTTCCTTTGACAGCTGTGCTAGAGATTTTAGTTTCATCTATGAAATGATTCCAAATTGGACTGCTGCTCAGTCAGATACCTATCTCTTTAAGGAAGTGCCACAATCAGCTAAAGGGAAGTCATAATAGCTGAAGCATAGTAATGTCTGGAGACAGTGTAAATAATGTCCTCAAAGGACTTTTAACTTTCCCTATGCCAGAGTTTACTTACTAGGAAAAGAAAACTATAAATTTGAGGCATAAATTGATCTCTGAGACTTGCAAAGCCTTAGATTTCTTCCTAGTTAAAACTCTAAATGGCAGATAAAAGATGTAAAGGTGTACCTATGTCCTAGACATGTGGGTATTTTCCTACTGATATGCCTAACAATGTATTTTTTTTGGTTCAAAAAATATGCCAAATCATTGAATTTCAGAACTCAGAGATCAGAAATTAGTGACTTTAGACTTTTATTTATGGGGAAACTAAAGGTAAAGTTGCTCACTCAAGATGAAACCATTTCATAGTACCTATCAGCTCCTGAGCTTATTCTCTAACTAATAGATGAGCTAGTATAGTATTTCATAAAGCTGAAAGTAGATAGCTTACCTGGTGGCCTGTGTAATAAGGGAACAAACAGAATATGGACTTCCTGGTTTATCTGGAGGAAGGTTTTTTATTGAATACATTTTCTCTTCTCTCTGAAATGTAGTTAGAAATATATTAATTCTAAATTGTCACAATTACTGACATTTAAAGAGCATGTGATTATTAGGCCATCACCACCCTCACTGCATTTTAGAGAAAATTAAGTTTTTATTACAAATAATAAGACATAACTAACATTTTCTCCTTTATTTTTAGACAGCCAACAAAACAATAAATAATCTCTGATTTGTAGGGCTGGCCGATTTCAGATGTGTAAACACTCTCACTAAAAACTTAACAATTGGCTCTTGTAAGCTGGTATGAGTTAACTTCAATATACCACTGGGCTATATCCAGTTCTAGTCATAGATGTTACTTCAAAAGGCTATTTTAATTTTTTTTCCTATTTAAAATATGGAATGAAATCAAATGTGAATGTTCCCCAATATTAGGTCCTAAGCCCTCTTCTCTTGCTACAATCTCCCTTGGCAACCTTACTATTTCCCACAGGTTTAATGATCATCTTTATGTGGATGACTCACTTTTCTATATCCCAATATCTCTTCAATTACTCAAGTGAAAATTTTAAACTCCTTGTCCCAAGGACATCTCAATCTCAACACGTTCAAACTTAACTATCTTTTCCTCTAAACCTATCCCCTCTTTTAAACTTCACTACTTCTGTGGGAGGCAGCACCACTTCCACTTTCCTAGGTTCTTAATTCTCCCTCATCCTTCATATACAATCAGTTGCAAAATTTAGATCTTTCTACTTTTATAACATCTCCTCTAACCAATCCCCTTCTCTATCCTCACATAGCTTATTGTAATTATTAGATTACTGTAATAGCCTAATTGTTTTCTCTAATTCAATTTGCTCCCCACGTTTGTTTATCCAAGACTGTTAGGGATTTTTGTACTTTGAGCATATTACATCTCTATTGAAATCAACTCCAAAAAGTTCTTTTTGTCTTTAGGAAAAAAACAAACTCCTTTGTTTGGCTCTGAAAGCCCTTCACAGACTGTCCTGAACTTATTTATCCAGCCCTGCTGCATCTCATTCTTCACTCTGCTCTATGAACAATCAAAAAAGCTTTCTCTCTATTCTTCATATAAAACAATCTATACTTCCTATTTCCATGCTTTTGCATTGGTTCTGTCCCCATGCTTGAAATACACTCCCTTCTCATTTTGTCTCATAAAATCATCAAATAATGATAATACAGAAAATCATCAAAAAGGTTAAGTTTAGATAAGTATTTGTCCTCTGAAGTTTTCTTTCTTTCTTTCTTTTTTGCTGAGGCAATTGGAGTTAAGTGACTTGCCCAGGGCCACAAAGCTAGGAAGTATAAATTGTCCGAGACCAGATTTGAACTCCTGTTCTCCTGATTTCAGGGCTGGTGCTCTATCCACTGCATCACCTAGCTGCCCGTCCTGTAAAGTTTTCTTTTGAAAATGTAGTTTCATTTTTCATGCTTTAAATTTAATGGGGGAAATAATTATATAATTATAGGATAATGTTGAATTTTTCAGGGAAACATGGAATACTACTATAAATGCCACATTTTTTCTTCAATTAGCTCAAACATCACCTTCTACATTAAGTCTTCTTGCTGTCCCCTAATTGTATCTTTTCAAACTAATCACTTTGTGTTTATATTTTTGAATAATTTTAAATTTTAGCTTACTAAAATGCATTATGCCACAGTATCTGTTTTCTCCTTAGCTCATTCCATTTAAATATAAAAGTAAATTTAACAGGGAGAATAAAATTTAATTGAACAAAAAAGCAAAATTGATGTTATAGTTGAATTTTGCATAAAACGACACATTACTATTTTACAGAGTAGGATACTACTCATATCTGTGGTAGCTACTGACATGATAGATAAGAGTGCTGAACTTGGATCAAACCCTGCTTCAGAAACTTCCTAGCTGTCTAACTTAGGCAAGTCAATTAGCTTCTGTGTCTGCTGCAGTTTCCCCATTTGTAAAACAGGGATAATAGAATGTGTAAAGCACTTCGAAAACTTAAAAGGCTATATAAATACTATTGTTATTATATGCCATAATATTTTACTTTTTTATATTTCTATTTACATTTACACCTTACAGGCTGAGATTAACTTAATTTTCAACTATCTCTCCCACTGGTTTTAGTAAGTAATTTATCCAATTTTCCATTCTACTGTAGATGATAAAAATTTCTGTTTACTATGATTGCAAAGAAAAGTGGTACTCTATAATGATATCTCTTAAGAGAGAGATGGCAAATGTCTCTGGGTAAATTAAAGTCCATTATTTAAATATATTTTATCAATGTCCACTATTATCTTCTACTAGTACTAAGCATGATCTACTACATTATTCATGCATTCATAGGATCAGAAAATTCAAAAGAATAATCTTATTAATATCTACTGACGTTTACAAAATTGTGCTAAAGTGCTACTGGTTTATAAACTTTTATCATATGCTGGAGGAAAATATGTTTTCAAGAAAGACATCGCAGGCAAATCAAATATAGTAGGGTGAAAGGATACTGCCAGTGAGCTGCCAAAAATGAACCTGAGTAGTCAATCAGTGGCATAGGATAGGGTCACAGGACAAACTAGGCAATAACTACAGAAATCTAGTGTTTGACAAACCCAAAGACCCCAGCTTCTGGGATGGGAACTCACTATTTGACAAAAACTGCTGGGAAAACTGGAAACTAGTATGGAAGAAAGTAGGCATTGACCCACACCTAACACCATATACCAAGATAAGGTCGAAATGGATTCATGATTTGAACATTAAGAATGACATTATAAACAAATTAGAGGAACATAAGGATAGTTTACCTCTCAGACCTGTGGAGAAGAAAGGAATTTGTGTCCAAAGAAGAACTCAAACTCTTAATTGAACACTAGGATAGATAATTTTGATTATATTAAGTTAAAAAGTTTTTATACAAACAAAATTAATGCAGACAAGATTAGGAGAGAAGCAATAAACTGGGAAATCATCTTCACATTTAAGGGCTCTGATAAAGGCCTCATTTCTAAAATATATAGAGAATTGTCTCATATTTATAAGAATTCAAGCCATTCTCCAATAGATAAATGGTCAAAGGATATGAACAATTTTCAGATGAGGAAATTAAAACCATCTCTAGTCATATGAAAAGTTGCTCCAAATCACTATTGATCAGAGAAATGCAAATTAAGACAACTCTGAGATACCACTACAAACCTGTCAGATTGGCTAAAATGACAGGAAAAGATAATGACAAATGTTGGAGGGGATGTGGGAAGGCTGGGACATTGATACATTGTTGGTGGAACTGTGAACAGATCCAACCATTCTGGAGAGCAATTTGGAGCTATGCTCAAAAAGTTGTCAAACTGTGCATACCCTTTGACCCAGCAGTGTTTCTACTGGGCCTATATCCCAAAGAGATCTTAGAGGAGGGAAAGGACCCCACATGTGCAAGAATGTTTGTGGCAGCCCTTTTTGTAGTGGCTAGAAACTGGAAACTGAATGGATGCCCATCAATTGGAGAATGGCTGAATAAATTATGGTATATGAATGTTATGGAATATTATTGTTCTGTGAGAAACGACCAGCAGGATGATTTCAGAGAGGCCTGGAGAGACTTGCATGAACTGATGCTGAGTGAAACGAGAAGAACCAGAAGATCAATGTACACGACAACAAGAAGACTATATGATGATCAATTCTGATGGACATGGCTCTTTTCAACAATGAAGTGCTTCAAACCAGTTCTAATTGTTTGGTGAAGAAGGCCATATACACCCAGAGAGAGGGATATGAAATGTGGACCACAACATAACATTTTCATGCTCTCTATTGATGTTTGCTTGCATTGTGTTTCCGTTCTTTGATTTTTTTTCTTGTAGATATGATTTTTCTTGCACAACAATGATAAGTGTGGAAATATGTATACATATATTTGATTTGTCAATTAACATGTAGTGGATATCCTGCCATCTAGGGGAGGGGGGAAAAATTTGGTTTGTTTTTTGTTTTTTTATTAAAACTTTTTATTTGTATAACATATGTATGGGTAGTTCCCCAAAATTGATCTTTACAAAGCTTTCCATTACAAATTTTACCCCCAGTCCCCTCCCCTCCCCTAGATGGCAGAAGTCCACTACATGTTAATAATGTTGAAATACTTGACAAGTTGTGCAAGAAAAATCCTATCTACAAGAGAAAAAAAGAATCAGAGAAAGGCAACACAATGCAAGCAAATGTCAATAGAGATCATGAAATGTTACGTTATGGTCCATATTTCATTTCCCTCTCTCTGGGTGTATATGGTTTTCTTCATTGAACAATTGGAACTGGTTTGAGACACTTCTTTGTTGCAGAGAGCCATGTCCAATCAGAATTGATCATCATGTAATACTGTTGTTGCCGTGTATGATGATCTCCTGGTTCTGCTCGTTTCACTCAGCATCAGTTCATGCAAGTCCCTCCAGGCCTCTCTGAAATCGTCCTGCTGGTCGTTTCTTACAGAGCAATAATATTCCATAACATTCATATACCATAATTTATTCAGCCATTCTCCAATTGATGGGCATCCCTTCAGTTTCCAGTTTCTAGCCACTACAAAAAGGGATGCCACAAACATTCTTGCATATGTGGGTCCCTTTCTCTCCTCTAAGATCTCTTTGGGATATAGACCCAGTAGAAACACTGCTGGGTCAAAGGGTATGCACAGTTTGACAACTTTTTGAGCATAGCTCCAAATTACTCTCCAGAATGGTTGGATCCGTTGGGGGGAAAAATTTGTAACAGAAAGCTTTGTAAGGGTTAATGTTGAAGAATTAACCATACATATGTTTTGCAAATAAAAAGTTTTAATAAAAAACAAAACAAAACAAATCCTTCCTTTAAAGAGGGCTCAGAAAAAAAAAATATTAGGAGGGAAGCAATAAATTAAGAAATCATCTTTATACTAAAGGGTTCTGATAAAGGCCTCATTTCTAAAATATATAGAGAATTCTTATATTTATAAGAATTCAAGCCACCCTCCAATTGATAAATGATCAAAGGATAGGAACAATTTTCAGATGATGAAATTACAACTATTCCTAATCACATAAAAAGGTGCTCCAAATCACTACTGATCAGAAAAATGCAAATTAAGACAAATCTGAGATACCACTACACACCTGTCAGATTGGCTAAGATGACAGGAAAAGATAATGACAAATGCTGGAAGGGATGTGGGAAAACTGGGACACTTATACATTGTTGGTGGAACTGTGAATGGATTCAACTAGTCTGGAGAGTAATTGGGAACTATGTTCAAAAAGTTATCAAACTGTACCCTACCCTTTTGACCCAGCAGTATTCCTATTGGGTCTATATCCCAAAGAGATCTTAAAGGAAGGAAAGGGTCCCACATGTGCAAAAATGTTTGTGGCAGCCCTTTTTGTAGTGGCTAGAAACTGGAAACTGAATGAATGCCCATCAGTTGGAGAATGGCTGAATAAATTATGGTATATGAATGTTATGGAATATTATTGTTTTGTAAGAAAAGACCAACAGGAAGATTTCAGAGAGGCCTGGAGATACCTGCAGGAACTGATGCTAAATGAAATGAGCAGAACCAAAAGATCGTTATACATGACAACAACAAGACTATATGATGATCAATTCTGAAGGACATGGTTCTCTTCAACAATGAGATGTTTCAAACCAGTTCCAGTTGTTCAGTGATGAAGAAAGCCATATACACTCAGAGGGATGGATCTGAATGTGGACTACAACATAACATCTTCACGTTCTTTATTGATGTTTGCTTGCATTATGTTTTCCTTCTCAGATTTTTTTTTCTTATAGATCCGATTTTTCTTGTACAGCAAGGTAACTATAAATATGTATACACATATTCAATTTGTTAAGTATTTTAACATAATTAACATGTATTAGACTTCCTGCCATCTAGGGGAGGGGATGGGGAGGAGGGAAAAATTTGTAACAAAGCTTTGCAATGGTCAATGATGAAAAATTACCCATGCATATGTTTTGCAAATATAAAATAACAAAAAACAAAAAACACTGTGCTAAGAAAAAAAAAAAAAAAAAGAATGAGCCTATCCATGCTAATAACATTAAAACAAAACTTTGCAAATTGGATGACAATGCAGTCTGCGCCTGACTGGGCAATATACCACAAAACAATGAAATGCA
This sequence comes from Myrmecobius fasciatus, assembly GCA_023553655.1. Lineage (NCBI taxonomy): Eukaryota > Metazoa > Chordata > Mammalia > Dasyuromorphia > Myrmecobiidae > Myrmecobius > Myrmecobius fasciatus. The sequence continues at coordinate 163,135 of JAJPUD010000560.1, read as the reverse complement.
AAACAATTTATTTCATGAAGTATATCCTTACAATTTAAAAAGTCAAACAAAACTAGAAGTATCAGAAACATCTACTCAATCAACAATATTGTTGTGTGGAGATAATGATTATAAGACCTACTTGTTCTGATTCTTTGTGTACTGGAGAGAATGTGAAATAGTTCCCCCAAAAAGTTCCTTCTGATTTGAGAACGGATCCATCACCAGGAAAAATTTCTATTGAGTTCACAGTTTCATGAGTTAGTCTAGAGAAGATCAATGTTAAACCAAAATTAAATTTTTTTTCTTTTATACATATGAACATAAAGATAACTGAAAAATTATCAATCTTTTGCTCAACCAAGAATTCAATTTTGATTAAAAGGGACATTTTTTTCAGTTCAGTTCAAATTTAGTGTTTTGTTTTTTTAAAAAAAATGAACTACATGATAAGATTTTTCTTGCACAACAATGGTAAGTGTGGTAATATGTATACATATATTCGATTTGTCAAGTATTTTAACATAATTAACATGTAGTGGATTTCCTGCCATCTAGGAGAGGGGTGGGGACTAAGGGGGAAAATTTGTAACAGAAAGCTTTGTAAGGTCAATGTTGAAGAATTACCCATGCATATGTTTTGCAAATAAAAAGCTTTAATTTAAAAAAATAAAATAAAATAAAAATGAACTATGTGCATCACATGAGTATCTTACCTAAATAATGTACCTTTGTACCACACAACTTTTGCAAGTTCAGGATAGGTATATTCTTGTTCCCACAAAGATAAATCAGAGAAATTCCATCTGTTACAAAGTAAAAATAAATATGGAAATATTTATAGTAGTACTCCATATATTTACCTGAAAAAGTCAACATGTTATAATCATATGAGTTCCCCTAAGAAATTTAGAGCATGAAAAACCAAACTATATTTTCAAAAGAAAATTCCAGGAGACAAATACTTATCTAAACTTAATCTTTTTGATGATTTTCTCTATTATCATTATAATAAATTCTAATATAATTAATTATGCAGTTAAAATAAATCAGCCTGGTGGAAAATTGGCACCAAAGACATGAGAATGCACCACCTTCCTTTCTTTATAGAGGTGAGTAGACCATAATGGAATAATGAATCAATCTTGGTTGAAAGTGGAAATTTCCTACCTTTTTTGTATTCTATGTTTGAAAGAATGACTCTCTGGGAGGGGGAGAAATATATAAGTGATATAAAAGAAAAATACAGGTAATATAAAAAAAAATAAAGGCAGCAATAATTTTTAAAAATTAGTCTAGATTTTTAAATTACTTTAAATTTCTTTTGATGAATTCTTTTACTCCAAGAATCTCAAAAGTTTTGGTACATTACTGTCATAAGAACTAACCAATATTTAGAGGCTTTAAAGTAGCTTCTATATTTTTTCTGCATTAAAATGATAAATCTTCTTCAGGATTAACCATCATTATGACATGTCTGTTTTAACATTGATAGGTAAGCAATCAACCATATAGACATTTTTCCTTGTGAAAAGAGCACTGGATATGGATTAAGTATGAACTTGACAAGACACAACTTCTTATCTGTAAAATAGGGTAATAATACACATATTACTTCAAAGAGTTGTTACAAAGACTGAAAATTATAACACGAATGATGCTCTGTTTAACTATAAAACATTATAAATACTGCTAGGGTCTGGGACTAAGAATGAATGGTATGGAATAAACTGTTGGCTAGGGATTCTTTTTTCTTTTTTTTTTTTTTTTTTGTGCAGTGCAAAGCTACGACTTTGAGGGCAGATATGTGGTTCAATGGATAGAGTGCTGGGCCTGGAGTCAGGAAAACTCATCTTCCTGAGTTCAAATCTGGCCTCAGACACTTACTAGTATGGTCCTGCGCATTTCTCTTTGCCTTGGTTTTCTAATCTGTAAAATGAACTGGAGAAGGAAATGGTGAATTTCTGTAGTAGCTTTGCCAAGAAAACCTCAAATGGGGTCATGAAATGACTGAAAAACAAATTGGACTCTAGGTTTATGATCTAAACAACTATACAAACACTGAAAATGAATAAACTAAAAAATAGTGATATTTAAAAGTTTCTTAAAAATAAACTTTATTACATCCATTTTAAAATTTGAAATTAAATATTTAAGTTTTAGAATATTTCAAAATATGAATATATTTAGTTTTTATGGCCAAACTTTTCTGAAAAGCAATTCTTTCATTACCTGTGCAGATGTGGATTATGACAGTTGAGGGGAAGAGCTCTGGGAAGAACAGAAACCTCTTCATCTTCCTTTGAAATATCAGATGTTAAAACTGTGATCTGTTTAACATTTTGGTCAGCTTGAAGAAAGTCAAGTGCCAAAGATAAAGGATATTTCCATTGTTCTGGACATGAATTCATTGACCAGCACTGTTTCACCCATGTGTACACAAAAGTGTATTTCTTGTGAGACAAAGGTGTCATCTCTTTCCTTTCAGATTCATTTATAAAATTATTTGCCCCCAATAAATCCTTGGATTTCATGATATGGCAGTGTGAATTATTTTCCTTATTCTGCAAACTTTGTCCATCAGAAGTTGTTTGAAACATACAGCTTTTGCTTGCTTTTTCCCACTGCTGATGTACTTTCTTTAAATTATTTTTTTCTGGCAGTACCATTAATGAGTGAGACTTCTGGCTGATTTTGCATAAAAAATGTACAGTAAATTCATATTTCTCTTTAGGTAGACAAAGATAAGCATAACCATCTAAAGATGAAATCTTCACATTGCCATCATCCATACAAATTACTGCATCATGAGTATCACGACTGGGCCACCTGACTTCTGAGATATCAGTGTAAATAGACTGTTTTAAAAAAATAAAATAAGGATTATAATAAAGATTTTCTGTAAACAATTCAACTCTTCTATTTAGTTGTCAGTACATTCAATATTAGAATTAGAGCTTAATAGACTAAAGATCTTGGCCCTGTGACAAATGATTCCCCTGAGAGATGCTTATAAAGTTAATCTAAAACCAATTCAGCTTTCCTTATAGAGCCCAAGTCACTGTCCCACTTCTGGTAATACAAGTTAGCGGGAGACAACTGAAACCTCAGGACTCTAAAAAGTCTCTTCCAACTCTGTACTCTCATGGCTTAATTTTTCTCTGTACTTTCATTCCAATTGATCCCCAATCCTGCTGATATTGTCTCTCTGATTATTTATTTTTCCTTTGGGATCCCCTCCCTTAATGTCAGCACACTTTTCCATCCCTGAATTCTTCCTCACATAGTCCTTCCATTTTCTTATGGTGAATAAAATTTTACTTTTCAAAAAAAAAAATTAAAAAATCTCAATCCTTTTCTTATATCAAAGACCAAAGACCACAAAAGTGATCCAGTCTAACCCTCTTCATTTTACAGATAAGAAAACTAAAGATCCTATAAAAATAACTTGAAGGTAATATAATTAAGTGGTAGATCTAATATTTTAACTTGGGTTCCATAACTCCAACTTCAGCACCACTGCTACAAAGGCTTAAAGAAGTTTACAGCACTGATGCTACAAGTTTCCTCAAATTTTGTGAGGATCATAAAAAAATAATATATGTAATGGATATATAATAGCAAAAAATCATTGAGTACTGCAAATGTGTAGTATGTGCTTATTTGTTGGGAGCAGAAAAAAAGGGGAGTAGAATAGAACTAATTAAAAGTATCTACTCATATGAGTAACAAAAAATTCAGGAACTAGTGAAAATACTTGGGAGAGGATCAGCAGAGGGAAAAACAGAAATGATACTGTTTTAATAAAACCACCTAGACAGAAGGAAGAAATATGAGTTTACTAAAACATATCACAAGTCTACATGGAGATATGATCTAGAAGTGACTGGGTAATTTAATTTTCTTAACTTCTGCTAAATTACTCCCTAAACAACTAATTTCCTTCAAATGACCTAGGAAATGGAAAGGAGAACAAGCATTTATTAACTACTATATGTCAGGAAATGTGCTAAGCACTTTACACATACTACACATTTGCAGTACTCAATAATTTTGTGTCATTACATCATATATCTATTACATATATTATTTTTTATGATCCTCACAAAAACTCTCGAGAATTATGTATTATCTGAGCCTGATCTAGTCTGAACTAGTATCTGAGTTTGGACCTGAACTAAGTAGAAACATTAACAACTGTTGGGGGAAAAAGGGGAAATGACCAAATCATCTTAAAGTTCATGAAGGAAAAAGAAAGAAAATCTTAATCTGACAAAATCCTAGATTTTGGGGAGAATCGATTTCAAAGGCTATATTGCAAGGACAGTTAAAACTTCAATGCATAAGATTATATTATAAAGGAAATCAATGAAGAAAGGGCAAGAAGCTCTCAAGAATGAAAGTCGGAATAAATGAAAATAATTTCAATAAGAAAGAATATGGAGATGTATTAAAAAATGATATGCAGGCAAAAAATCACTTAACAATGGAAATTTTTAAAAACATTAAAAAGATGGAAGCAAAGAAAAAATTGCAAAAGCATGGCATGGTTATATAAAAATGTCTAGAATACTAAAGTAGAAATTGTTGATGAATGCTAAGGACAAAGAGAAGGTATTAAGATTTTTTAAGCCTTATTGAGGGAAAAAAAGGATCAAAAAAGGGATAGCAAAAATTGTGGTAGACGTAATGATAATAACAGACACTAAAGTCAGAATAATTCCTATTTTTTCTGTCACAGAGAATGATTATCAGATTGGAAATGACAGAACACAAATGGCTAATAGGGAATTACAATTCAAGATAGTTAATGATATTGAGAGAAGACTTTATCTAATCCTAAATAAATTTAACAGGTTCCTTAGGTAATCATAGTGATATTTACAAGACTGAAACATTCTGGATTTATAAAAACTTCCAGATCTTTTCTAGATGAATTGCCATCTACACAAGCTTTTCTCATCTTAAATTTGTCGTATTTTTTGAACCTAAATATAACTCTTTACATTAATCCTTATTAATTTCTGTTTGTTTTTTTAAACAGCATTGTGGTTTGTAGAGTTCTTTTGAATTCTGATTCTGTCATCTATATCAACTATCCAATCTAGTCTTTAATCAAAATGTTAATCATGGATGTGAATATTTTACTAGAGGCCTCTTTCCAACATGGTATTAAACCATTTATGATTTATTTGGGTTTGACTATTTAACTAATTCCAAATCCACCTAACTGTACTATTTGTCTAGCCTACAACTCTTCATCTTTTCCATAAGAACTGAAAAAAATTTTTAAACAAACTCTTTGCTAAAACCTTAATAATCTAAGTTTATCTCTGATTTACCAGTCTAGTAATTCTGGTCAAAAAATGGAAGAGACTAGTCTAGCACGAAATGTTTTTGAAGTCTTGCTGGCTCTTTTTTCAAGTGTTGTTTCTTTTAGGGATACATTCCAGAATTTTTTCAGAAAAGTTCTCTCAGTCATGGTACTTGAGCTACAGTATACAGACTATACTCACTTCTCCCCTCTCCTCTTTTAAAGCCGAAACACTTGTCCTGCAACATCTTCTGTTTTCTAAGATCTTTCAAAGATGATTCACAATGGCAGGACAATCATATCTGCTAGAACTTTTAGTAACCTGAGATAAGTTCATGTTACTAGCTGCAAATGAACTATCAAAAAACATGTTGCTAAATCTTCCCCACCCCCACCCCTACAAATAAGTTTAGATATACCCTACTTTAAAAGCAAAAAATTGGTTAAAAACAAACAAAAAAAACCCCTCTTGATATTTTGATGCCACTCTTTCTTTTTTCCTTCATTTCTGACCTTTTACAAAGAATTGTTACACTTGTTGGCTTCCTTAATACTATCCCAACTCCTTGTAATATGGATTCCAGCTACTAGGTAAATTGCTAGAACCACCTCAAATACCAGATGTAAAGGCTTCATGCTAGTCTTCATCCTCTTTGATTTCTCTACATTTGATATTATGGACAGTCCTCTTCTTTGATTCTCTTTTCTCCCTTAGGTTCTAAGACTTTGATGCTTCTTTGCTTCTCTTTCTCAGTGAGTTATCTTTTCAATGTCTTTTTCTAATTATTCTTCCCTTTCTCCATGGTACTGTTTGACACTGTTCTGTTCTCTGCTTTCCAACCTTATCTGTTTCTTATGATTTCAATATTTAATTTTATAGAGATTAACCTCAAATTGATTCCTATTGCCTAGGCCCATCCCCCAAGCACTAGTCTTAATTTCCAACTGCCTGCTCTGCTTACACATATGTACCTCTCCCTATTAATACTTTAAATTAAATGCTTAAAACTGAACATCTTTTTTTCCCTCAAAATCTACTAATTCTTAAATTTCTGTTAAAAGTATCATCACATTCTTTTAGGTACCTTGCAAATCTCAGCATTATTTTTGACTCAGAACCACACCTTCCCTTCCCCCCCACCAATCCATTAATTATTTAAGTCCAAAACAATCAGGTTCAGTCATTCTGGCCAACACTGGGGAGAGAGAGTAAGAAAGGGGGAGAACAATCAGGTTAGGAGTGGACTCATCAACAGAGGGGCAGGACCTTTGGGGTAGTTCCAAGAGGCAATGCAGGGGAGAATCAAATAGGCGAGAGAGGTGGAAGAAGAACCTGTGGAGAATAGCACAATTTAGTTGCAACGGGCAACTGCTATAATGGGGAGAAGAGTTGCACAATACTGGGTAGAAGAGGTACAGGATCTTTCAGGCAAAAGGTGGGTTCCCAGGGGCTCCTTTGTGATGATTCTAGTTGTGGGAACCATAGGAAGAAGTCCTTGGGAAATTGCATAGTAAGGTAGAATAATGGTTTCTCTACCAAATTACAGATGACTATAGAAAATGCCTTAATAATCTTTTGAACAATTCTTAATATACAAAATAATAGCACGAACAATAGCAGGAAAATCCAAAGTATATTCAACAAACAGGCTCAATTCCTTGTTATCTCTTAGACTGTCCTTCCCCAACTTCAATTCATCCCATACACTGATATTTAATTCAACAGATATTTCTAATTATCATTTCTCTGTTCAAAAGCTTTAAAAAATTTCTGTTTATCAAATATTAAGTCCAAACTCCTTTAATTGACATTCCAGAACCTACATAATCTGACTCTATCCTGGCTTCAGATTCAGAGGACCCTGGGTTTCAGTCCTGATTTTGTTATATACCGTCTGTGTATCGTTTGATCTTTCTGGAGTCAATTTCTTCAGCTGTAAAATGAGTGGTTTAAAATAGAAAATTTCTATAAAAGTCTTTTTTTAAAGCTATATTTGTGTAATCTCTTCTAGTTTTAAATTCTAGGACATTATTTTTATTTTTATTTGAAACTACTCTTTCCATATATTTTGCTTCAGGTTTAACAGTGAACCATTCAAACTATCTCAAATTAGTTGTATTCTATACTATCTATAGGTCTTTAGCTTTTTTTTTTAATTGTCTGGAACGAACTTTTCCTAACAGTACTTTTAGGAATTCTACTTAATGCTCACATAGCTTCTTCTTTGTAAAACCTTTCCTGACCTCTTTTCAGAACTCTCATGGCATGTTGTACTCTGATAAATATAAATTTATTTGTGTCTATCTTATTTCTCCTACTAAATTGCAATCTCTACAGGAAACAGACTATTTGCCTCAAACATTCTCAGGGCCTTTCTCAGAACTTGCAAATTAAGTAACTGTTTCACAGAGATCAAACTGAATATATAAAATCAATACTTTCTAGGCAAAATTCACTGCTAAAAATATCAAAGGAAGAAGAAATGTTAAGATTGTAAACATCTTTTTAAATGTCTCCATTACCACAAAAAACCTTACAATTTGCAGTGATTTTTAAGAATTAAAAAAGATCATCATCTCTTGTGAAAAGTTAAGGTTTGGCCTAAGGATAGGATGACAGGCCACATAGCTCTTCTCCTAAATATGGAAATGCTTAAATCTGTTGTGGATTCATGCATGGAATCTACAGGCTTATACATCCCACACTTGTGATTCTATTTCCAAAGGCCATAACAATTAAATGTAAAGGAATGATATCTAGTTTACTTTTTCAGGCTATATTTAAGAAATCTGAGTCAAATAAAAGCTTACCTGTTTTTTTTTCAGAAGGAATAATGCTTTCAGGTAAAAATGGATGATTAGAAAAGCAATTTCTAAAATCTAGGGCCTGCAGTAATTGCTCCTATGAGAAAAAAAAAAAGTAAACTCATTAATTTGATACATTCTTTCTTTCTTTCTTTTTTTTTGGCTTTTTGCTGAGGCAATTGGGGTTAAGTGACTTGCCCAGAGTCACACAGCTAGGGTCTGAGACCAGATTTGAACTCAGGTCCTCCTGACTTCAGGGCTCATGCTCTATCCACTGCATCACCTAGCTGCCCCTAATTTGATACATTTTTTAATGGAGAGAATGACAGTTATCTTAAATCTTCACCAACCTCCCTCAATGATGTTAGTATTATAAACAATAATCAGAATGTCCCACACTTACTCTGTAATTACTAATAACAAATTGGGTCCTTTGACGAATTCTTTCTGGTTGCTGCAAAGGATGTGCTGAAATAGGAGGTGCCTTTTCAAATAGGAATTCAGAACCACATGGAGAAAGCTGTAATTTGGAGCCATCAAGATAGTGTACTTCTACTGAATCATCCTCATAAAGTACCATTCGAACTTCAATTTCCATTGCTAATAAATGTAAGAGTTTTCCAAGAACAACCTTATACTAAATAGGTCATAACAGCACAGTTTTCTCAATGCATATTAAACCTGTTAAAATAAAAGAACAGATTAGTTTTATAGATTTAGAGCTATATAAAACCTGAGATTATTTAGTCCAGCATCTTCATTCTTTATAGATTAGGAAACTGAAGCCCAAGAAATTAACTGACTTCCCTGAAAACACCAAGGTAATAAATGGTAGTACCACAAAGAAATCAGATACTCTGATTCCATTTCTACTGTACTATAGGAACTACATTCAAATTAGAGATTAGATTAGAGATTAGAATTTTCCATGGAATTCCTTATTTGTTCAATATTTAACATGGAAATAAATGGAACAGAAGCTTTAATGAGTTGATTAGTAAGCATTTACTGAATGCCTACTAATATCCCAGGTACTACACTACATGCTAAGGATTAAAAAAAGATTGAATCTTCATTAACATGTTTACATTGTTACTACCCCCCCCTTTTGCTTTTTTTTGTTTGTTTCTTAGTGAGGTAGAAACTTTAAAAAACCCATCTGAACATCAATTAATTTTCAGAACTTCATCTTTTTATCTCCCTATAGCCCTCAATTATTAAAAACAGCAATTTTCTGAAATTCCATATCATTTTTCACAGAATTTACAGACATGTGAAATGATATAAGCTGTTTTCTCTCAAGATTATATGCATTTAGGTGATCCCAAGTAATTTGCTCTTACAACAGCTTTTTGAAAGTACCTATCATTCCAGCTGAAATGATTTAGCTTATTTCACAAAGCAGATTCTTTTTCCTCTATATTTATTTGAAAACACACACACACACACACACACACACACACACACACACACAATTGAGGACATTTATAGAACACATACTAGTTTATGCATTTCTTACTAGAGCAGCTAACTATGCCATCCCAAGGCAATTCCACTCCTGATCATCATTTATTACAAGAAAATCTAAGACAGAAACAAAATCCAACATATAACCCAGAAACAAGGTGAGTGCCTATTGATTGGGCTGGGAAAAACTATGGAATAAGAACATATATTACTGTGCAGCAAAAAATAATGCAGTTAAACATAGCACTGCAGAAAAAATAAGCAGTAAGAGAATGAATACACACACACACAAAAGTAAACAAATCACTTAAAAGGAAATCAAACTGATTAACTACAAATATAAATGAAGGTCAAGGAGCTCAGATAAGGAAATGTACCTTGCCCATCAAAGCAGAGAGATGGAAGTATACTAGATTGTAATGTTGTATAAATTGATGTGGTTACTATAATTTTTTTTTCTTCTTTTTGATTCAAAGGAAAGTTCAATATAGAGGATGGGTTGAAAGAACTATGATAAAAATAAAAATGTTATCATTAAAATATTTTTTAAGGTAATTAACATTTCATTTAGGTGTTGTCTGAGACTTGAACCATTATCACAGTTCCATTTCCTTTGGGATAACATCCCTCAAATGAGCATTTTATTGGGAGAAAAAATATTGCTTAGTCTACCTGGTAATAAATAATATTTTACAAATAAGTGCAAATACAAATATTATGACTCATACGATAGGCAATTTCCATGTCAGAATTTTTTAAAAGTGTTCCACAAAATGTTTAAAGAATAGCATTGATTAACCAGATAAAAGTGGACAATGGGGATAAAAGGACAGAATAAGAAGGGAAGTCTCCAAGCTGGAAGAAAAAGTGAAGGCTAACCCTCGGAACAGCTGATGCCATTATAAAAGTATGTAATTCTTAAACTAGCATGTTCAAAGCACAGCCAGCTGTGCATAGTTTGTATTGGTTTTACTTGGTTACAAAAAGAATGGTTTGTATAGGAAAGAGGAGTATATTTTGTAATGGAGATGATGTAAAAACAAAAGATAATAAAGATAATTTTTGAAGTGTTGAGAAATCTTAATAAACTTATAGATTTGTTTAATTAATAAATTTATAAATAGATTTAATAAATCTAAACCAAAGGCAATGAACAGACCACATGGAGGAAGCATTCTGAATTAGTACATCAGGTTTAATGTTTAGTAAGTTATCTATATTTGACAAAATTAGCTGTCTCATTTCTATCTGTAAATCACAAATAAAACATGCCATATTTCATTCAAAGAATTTTAAGAATTAGATTAATTTCTCATACCTCTTTTTCTCTCTACATTTTACCTGGCTTCAACTATCCAATATTTATGTGATTGACTTTTAATCTGCATGTTTGATCCATTTCCAAATGGTTATCGACCAACTTCACATTATGTTCAAAATGCCTCCTTTTCCCTCCTACATATGCATTTCCTTCTAATTACCTTATTTTTGTAATTGCACCACCACATTTCCAGGTATTTGGATGGGATAAAAACCTGGGAGCCGTCGTTGTCTCTTCTTAGGCATCCAGTTCTGTGGATTCTACCTTTCCAGAACCGTCTTTCACACAACTGTCGTCCTCTTTGACACCAAAACCTCAGTGTAGCCTCTTAACTCTTACCCGACTGATTGCAATAATTTTCTAATTAGTCCTGGGTAAAATCCACTCCTTATCCTGGAATTCACGACTTTCACCACCTGGACCAAGTTGATCTTTTCAAACTTTTTTTCCCCCATAGAAAAAAGCACCACATTCTAGGTGCTGCAACCCATTGAATATAACTCATTATTCCTTAGTCAGGGGCCCTGGATTCAAATTCCCGTCCTTACCCTTAGCACCCCGTGACTACTTAAGCCTGTTTTCCCCTCCTGAATCCTGGAAATAAAGCCGCTGCTTTATTGGGGAAAGTATCTGTAGAACTCTTAAGTATTAAACCAATGTGAGTTTGGAAAATTTTCCCTTGTCCATTTCTCACGGCTTCCCTCTCCCATACTATCCCTCCTAGAGTCCCGCGTCCGGGTCCTGACTCCCTAAAACGCCACCTCCCCAACCAAGCCCCACTTTCTTCCCCAGGAAACAATCTTTTCTAGTCTAGTGACTCTCAGAATAGGTTGCTGGAGGAAGGTTACTGCCAGTTAGCCTTTACGTCGGTAGTTTTTAATCTGGGGTCCATGAACTCGGTATTTTGTAGTTAATTTTTGCTAACTTAATTCCAATGTAACAGATGAGCTTCGTTTGCATTTATAGACGCTGCCTCGCCAGCCTGCTACTGGAGTCTGGGCCACGTGAGAGGCAGAGAAACAAATCCTAAAACAAAGAAAAACTATTTCCACTGTAGCAGGAAATAACTATAGCGGCCAAACAACCCCAGTCCCAAGCAATGTGATTCCAAGATCTCCAATCCCCAATTCTTCAAAGCAATCCCCGGAACTTCTAATGGAGGGAAAGGAAGAAGGGGGACGGGATCACATGATTTCTTTCAGCCTCGGTTTCATTCCCTGAAAAAGGAAGGCTGTCCTGCCTACCGTTCCAGATCATCGATAATACTTCTTTGAAACAGCTTTGCACGCCGGTATAAACAAACTAACAGAAGCTGGAGGGCAAAACCACGTAGGAATTAACAGGTAATAAGAGTCAACTCCGTAACTTCTACTGAGTGGGAGCTTCCGACTTTCCACTAAAGGATTTAACGGTCCCGGGGTTGAAAGCAGGAAGTCCCGCCTCCTTCTCGGAGCTATGCTGCTCATTGGCTAGCTCGAACAAGAGGCGGAGAAGCACTCGGGGCAGACGCCGCTCGGTGGGGAGTGGCCAACCTAAATAGGGTAGGCACCGGAAACACCCCTGGTTTAGTGTCCTCCTTTTCACCAGCCCTATTTCCTGAGTGAGTTTATGCACTTTGCTCCAGCGGGAGCTTTCCTTTTCACTCCGGCGCACTCAAGGATCACTGCAACTCTGTCTAGCAGATCATGATAAATGTGTAGCGTTCACGAATGGGAGTATGCTGCTATCCCCCCCCGAGGAGAATCACCAGTAAATTAAATAATCAACGTGTTTACAATAAAACAATAGTCCATTTCTTCTTTAGCAGCTCAACAATGTAGGCATCCTAATTATAAATCATGTAGACTTTCTTATCCCGAGTAATAAATGAGTATAGCATTTTGAATAAAAACATTGAAGCTACTCCTTTATATTCCTCACTTCATTGAGAACAGCATCAACAGAAATGTGGGTGCTTAGTAAAAATTAGAATTCTGCTTCAGACAGATATACCCTTCATCCAAAATTAAACAATGCATTAATACAATAATGAAGACCGAGGAAATTAGTGGAAAAAGTTTTGCCTATTATTATAAAACCTCAATTTATAATTCTTCATCAAGGAAAAGGGGAAATCACCTTACTATAACTAAAACTTTCTCATGTATGAATGTCTTGATTAGTCTTCAGAATGTAGGAGGAAAGGACCTGAGCCATCTTATTTAAAGTCAAGAAGACAATAAATAGACCTGAGTTTCTATTTAAATTCTATTTTTAAGTCAGACCTTCTGACTTAAAATCCAGAGCTGTAGGATTATTCTATCCAGATCTGAAATAAATACATAATGGGTGAATATACCATTGTCCAGACTATGATATAAAAGTTGGAGGGACGGTTTCTAGTGGAAAATTTACAAAAAAGCCCCATTTGCCAAGAAGACAGGGTAGGTTGTGAGTTGTAGGTATATTTTGCAAATGGATGCTGTTTTGAATTAATGAGAGGGAAAGAATGTTCATCTGAGAAATCAAATAGTACTTTCAATGAGCTTTAGATTTTCCTCAAAATAAAAACCTCATCTTTAAATATCAATATTAATTCAATGCTAGGTGGAATCATGGAATAGAACTTCAAAGGAATCAAAACTATCACTCACAAAGCAAGGTAGTAAGAGACACATAGGGGATATAATGCTGCAGTATGTCAATGAAAAATTGTATGTCACAAAATCAAAGAATTGTGTGATCAGAGAAGTGGGCTGGGCCTGAAGTAAGTGATAAGTAGAAAGTCAGAGAGATGCTTCTCTGTATAATAGGAATAATACCTGAAGCAGTTATAACTCAGGGTTGTTAAGTTCAAATATAATAAAAGTGTTTGCAAGTCTTAAAATACAATATAAATGTTGCTATTGTGATTGTTGCATTGACTCTAATGTAAATAATTTACTATTTTTAAATTTCTGAATCCAAGCTTGTCAATATTTTCTCCCATCTATTAGAAATGTTTTAACAGATTTAACAAATATTCCAGGTACTGGGAGCATTAAGTGAGAAAAGAAAGTATATGTGTGTGGATGTATAGTTTTGACAATTTATAAAAGGCTTTTATTTACAGTTACAAGACTTGAGGTTATTATCAAGGACAATGATGTATAATAAGTTAAAAAAAAAAGTAGAGGGAGGATTCTGGGAAGATGTCAGAAATTTCAAGCTCTCCAGATTTCCCTCACAAACAGAATTTGCATCTCAGGGTGAACACAGGCCAGTGCAAAATAAAAGAGACTTGGTGCAGAACAGGGGTCCCCTGGGGACACAGGGGAGAAGACCAAAAAAGGCCCCAGGATGGGTATTAACCAATGTGAAGCCCAAATACCTCGAGGCTAGCTCCACAGAAATAGCAAGCAGGAGCATTGGCCAGAGGCACAGGACCTCCAGGAAAGCATGGAAAATCTGGAGTCTGAGTCTACAAGACTGAGGAAACTGCCAGGCCAGCTGTGGTACTGAGATATGATCCTGGAGAAGGAACGCACACATGGGTGAGTGCAGAAGCATTGGGGCAGGGATACTCCTGGTACTTGGAGAATTCTGGGTGGAGCTTTTAGTTTGGGGTTCTAGGTCAGAAGGGAGAGAAATGACGCTAGAGGCACCGTCCCCCCAAATCCATTTATAGAGATAAAAAAAATGAACAGGCAAAGAAAAAAGAACACAATCATAGAAACTTATTATGGGAATGGGGAAGACCAGAGTTAATCTTCAGAGGACAGTGAAATAAAAATAAAAATTAAAAAAAAAAAGCCTCTTCTACTCCAAAAAGTAATGTTAAATGCCTACTTGCCCAGAAAGAATTCATAGTACTCAAAAAAGACTTTATAAATCAAGTGGGAGATTTCACTTCTCAGATTGGCTAAGACTGCAAGAAAAAATGATAAATGTTGGAGGGGATGTGAAAAAACTGGGACACTAATGCACTTTTGGTGGAGTCATAAAATGATCCAACCATTCTTGAAGAGCAATTTGGAATTATGCCCAAAGGCTATAAAACTGTGCATACCCTTTGATTCAACAGTCTTCACTGGTTCTGTATCCTAAAGAGATCATAAAAGAAGGAAAAGGAGTCATATGTACAAAAAATGTTTGCAGCAGCCTTTTTTGGTAGTGGCTAGCAACTGGAAACTGAATGGATGCCCCTTAGTGGGGGAATGGCTGATTAAGTTATGGTATATGAATGTAATGGAATATTATTGTTTTATAAGAAATGGTGAGGTTTATTTTAGAAAAGCCTGGATATGAACTGATGCTGAGTGAAGTAAAACCAAGAAAACACTGCCCAACGTAACAAGATTATGTATGGACTTGGCTCTTTTCAATAATAAGGTGATTTAGGGCAATTCCAATAGACTTGGGATGTAAAGTGCCATCCACATCCAGAGAAGGAACTATGGAGACCGACTGTCGATCAAAACATAACAGTCTTTTCACCTTTGTTGTTGTTATTGTTTGTTTGCTTGGTGTTTTTTTTTTGTTTTGTTTTTTTGGTACATGATGAACATGGAAATACTTTTAGAAGAACTGCCTATGTTCAACCTATTTTGGATTCCTTGCTGTCTTTGGGAGGCAGGAGGGGAGTGGAGAGGGAGAAAAATTTGAATCACAAGGTTTTGGAAAGAGGAATGTTGAAAATTATCTTTGAATGTATTTGAAAAAATAAAATACTATTAAAATTTAAAAAGTGGAAAAATAAAAAATGTTTAAAATAAATAAAATTTTTCAAAAGGAAAAATAATCAAGTGAGAGAGATTGAGGAAAAACAAAACAAAATAAGAACCATCCTAAAAATGAGATTATGAAAAAAGAAGTTAACCAAGTAGAAAAGGAAGTACAGAAATTTCAAGTAGAAAATAATTCTTTGAAAATTAGAATTGGGGGGAGGATTCTGCAAAGATGAAGGAGTTGGTAAATTTCAAGCTCTCCAGATTTCCTCCACAAATGGAACAAATCTGTGCCTCTGGGCGAACTTAGACCGGTGAAAAAATCAAGCAGATCTGGGGTCTTCCAGGTACTACCCAAGAAGATCTGATGAAAGTCCTGGGGCAGGGAATTAGCCCTGGTAAAATGCAAACACCTCCGAGCTAACAGCACAGAAATACCAAGTGGGGAGCTCTGGGACTGGCTGGTTGTGAATGGAGCCTCAGCAGAAACCACCGAAATTTTTACCTTGAACTGTGGAGTTCCAGAAGTATGAGTCTTAAGTCCTCAAAGACTGAGGGAACCTCAGGTATGTTAAGAACACTAGGCCCAGCTGTAGGCCCAGCTATGCTACAGAGATGTGACCCTGCACAAGAAAGAATCAGCACACCTATGAGTGTGAAGCTGTGGGGCAGGGACGCTGCTGGTTGTGAGCACTTGCAGAAAGGTGGAGCTCTTGGTTTGGGGTTCTAGGTCAGAGGAGAGAGCTGAAATGAAACTTGAAGCACCCCCCCCCCAATGATTAGAAGTGTTTATACGAATACCTCTTATTAAGGGGGAAAAAAAAACTGACAAAGAAGAAAAAACCCCACCATAGAAATTTACTATGAGAACAGAGAAGACTGAGGTTCATCTTCAGAGGAGAACAACGGAGTTTAAAAAAAAAGCTTTTACCCTAAAGAGTAACATGAAATGGTTCCCTGCCCAAAGGGAATTTATAAAAGAAGTCAAAAAAAAAATTGAAAAATCAAATGAAAGACATTAAGGAAAAACAAGATAATGCAAAATAAGTTAATCAACTAGAAAAGGAGATATAGTGTCAAAGATAAATCTTTGAAAATTAGAATTGGGCAAGAGGAAGCCAGTGAAGCCGTAAGAGACTAAGAAATAACAAAACAAACTATAAAGAATGAAAATAATAGAACAGAATGTGACACATCTGACAAGAACAATGGATCTAGAGAACAAATCAAGAAAATATAATAGCTGGACTGCCTAAAAGTTGTCCAAAAAAAGAAAAAGAACCTAGACACAATAATGTAATAAATAATACAAGAAAATTGTCTTGAAATGCTAGAATGAGGGAAAAGTAGAAATAGAAAAAAAGCCACCCATCACCACTTCAATGAGATCCTTTGTGGAAAACACACAGGAATATTATTGCTAAATTTCAAAACCTCCAGATCTAAGAGAAAATTCTGCAAGAAACAAGAAAAAAAACAATTCAAATATGCTGGAGTTACAATTAGAATTGTACCAGACAGCAGCAGCCACAATCAAAGACCGCAGATCTTGGAATCATATCTACTGACAATCAAAAAAAGTAGGCCTGCGGTCAAAATTATACCCAGCAAAATTATCTATAATATTGAATGAGAAAAAATGGATATTTACGAACTTGCAGATTTTCAGGACTTTCTATTAATCAAACACAAACTTAATAGAAAATTTAACATATAAAAGTCAATATAAAAAATCAATTTCAAGAAACTCAAAGACAAATCAATTTTTTTTTTAACATGGAAAATGTATACCATATGTTTAAGATTGACATTAGCAATACGGTACCTCAAAAGAAAGAGTGGGGCAGAGTTGAGATAAAAAATAATAATCATGTTATACAAATGAGGGGCAGAGGAAGACCAGATAAAGAGGCATTAGAACTAGGAGGAGGGTCCATAGTTCTGGAAATCTATTCACATCAGGAATGGGATAAATAGGCAACAGGGTATAGCACTCTCCAAAATCTATAAAGAAATAAGAGGGGGAGGGATAAGCAGTGGGATGGGGAAGTAAAGGGTGAGGGAAGATGACCAGGGAAGGATCCATGGGTGGGAGGAGGTAAAATAATAGCAAGGCAAATTAGGAGTAAAATTAAAGCAAAGAGTCAGCAAAGATAGATAGGAAAGATATATGCATGTATATGTATATATATATCTATATATGTACACATAAACATATCCTTTCTTAACTATAGCCTGCTTGGGGATGGTGGTGGGGATGAAAGGGGGAAAAAAAAGAATAAAGTAAAAAAGTTGTACAGCAGAGAACAAAAGAACAATTTACAAGAAAGTAAAGAAAAAAAAAAAGGACACTCATGAATATAATCTCTTCTACTTATACTTTCTTGAATTGGTAATTTGTTGTTACATATTTTGGATCCCCCTGATGTTCTGCTGGACACATAACATTCTCTTTTGTTTTATTTTATTTTGTATTCCTTTTGTTTTTCTTTTTTTCTTTTTTTATTCTGTTTAATAAAAAAAAAGAAAGAAAAGAAAATCAGAATTGGGCACAGAGAAGCCAATGAAGTAGTAAAAGACCAAGAAATAACAAAACAAATTATAAAGAATGAAAAAAAATGGAACAGAATATGACATCTTACAAGAAAAACAGGTGTAGAGAATATCAGGAAGAGAAAATATAATAATTAAGCTACCTGAAAGCTGTGACCAAAAAAGAACCTTGACATAGTAACACAAAAAACAATCAAAGAAAATTGTCCTAGTGATAGAACAGGAGGAAAAGAAAGTAAAAAAAGAAAAAATCCAACTAGGCCAACAGCCAAAAATATTTCCAGCAAAACTAACTATAATATTGAATTTTTTAAAAAATGGGCAATGAACTTGCAGATTTTCAGAACTTTGTTTTAATCAAATCCAACCTTAATAGAAAATTTAACATACAATAGCTAATATCAAAGACTAATTTCAAGGAACTCAACATGGACAATTTTTTTTTTTTAAACACAGAAATGTATGTTATATGTTTAAGACTGATATCAGTAATTGGGTAGCTCAAGAGACTGTGGCCCAGTTTAGTATGATCTGATTCTAAAAAATGAAACTGTCTAGGAAAAAGGAAAAACAATAATTGTTATACAAATGGAGTGCAGAGGAAAAACTGATACCGAGGTATGAGGAGGAAGCAGAGGTATAAGTTCTGAAAACCTACCCATGGAGGCAGCTAGATTGTGCAGTGGATAGAACCAGTCTTGAAGTCCTGAAGTCAGGAGGATTTGACATATAGATAGATCTATATGTGTGTGGATAAGCATGAATATATGTGCACATATACATATATGTATATATACACATACACATACATATAAATATATGTTTAAATGTAGTATGCTTGGGGGAAGTGGGTGAATGAAAGGGGGGAAAAGGGAGGAATAAAGTAAAAAGTGCACAACAGAGAATCAAAGAACAACCTATAAGGAAGCAAATAAAAGATGGACACTCATGAATAAAATCTTTTATTACATATGCTTTCTTGAAATGGAAACTGTTATATTTTTTGAATCCTCCCTGATGTTCTGCTGGGCACATGACAATGTTTTGTTTCTTTATTTTCCTTTTCTGTCTTTGTTTTTTCTTATTTTGTATTTTGTTCAATTAAAAAAAAAGAGCTTTGATGCACTCTATCTATATATCTTAAGTAGAAGAAATATTTTACCTCTGTCAGGAAGTTATTTAAAAAAAAATGTCATAAGGAGAAGACAACTGTTTGCTTCAATCTAAAAAAAAAATTTGAGGCTTTTCCTAAAGAAGAGGAACAGAATGTTCTGAGAAAGAAGCAGGTTGATGATAAAATGGAGTCATTGAAGCAGTTAAGTGAAGGATCATTCAAAAAAGTTCAAAAGAAAAGAAAAAAAACGGTAGCTGGTCATTCCCTCAGTGAAGCAGCTATTTTAAAAATTATTTTTTATAAAATTATAAAAGATTTTATTTTTCTAGACATATATATCCAAGGCATAACGGAAAATTTATCTAAGTTTACAAATTGATGACTAAATCATGGGACTTGAATAATGACCAAGACTTGGGAAATAAAAGTGAAGGGCAAAGGGGTAGAGATGGTGCTGCCCTCTGAAGGCAAGGGATACAGAGAAAAAAATTTCATTGTACAGAAAATAATTGTGTCTAAAAAAAAGTGAATGAAAATAGGTTTTAAATTTCTGGATCACAACTTAAAATTACAGGTTCCTGCAGAGATGTAGTGCACCTAATAAAGGCTGGGAACAACATATTTATTTGGTTTCTTGAATATCTATTCTAAAGTACTATAAAAAGGAGAAAATTACTTTTGTTGATGCACAAAACTTAAAACACTTTATAAAGAATAGCTAGTTAAGGAAAAATAGTTATGACACATAAGCCAGAGAAGAAATACCCAATAAAACACCAATAAAACCTACACAGTATCATATGTTCATGATACACAAATTCACAAAGCTTAGGCAATATATGAGGAACTAAAGGCTTAAATACAAGGGGACAAAATTGACCTCAGGAATCATTGAGACTTAGTGTGATGAGACTGAAATATGGTTCTGGAAGGGTATACCCTTTTCAAAATGTTGGGATAGCTTAAGGGAAGACTGTATACTTATGTGAACCAGTCCAGAAACTAGTAGCAGTAAACATCTGGTGAAAACAATGGAAAGAGAAATATAAAGTTGTACCAACATCTTCATTATAGCTCTTCTGAATAGGAGAAATAAATGGGTTCTGGACCCATCAGACTTAGAAGTCTGAGAGAGGCAGTATATATTAGTGATTTGAGACTTGAATTATCCAAACAACTGTGGGAGTGCTCTAATTAGCCAGTAGCAATTTCTTGGCTTGCCATTGAAATGAAAATTGGCATTTTCAATCTTCAAAAAACAAAAAAAAGAATAGGCAGAAAATTCTATTATGGATTTAAATATAACCAATTGGGAAAAGTAGGCTGATGGCTGGGACAAAAATGGGGGAAGACATTTCTGGAAGAAAGTAACTATTACTTTCTATAGTCAAGTGGAGAGAAGCCTATTATAGCAGAACTTGTGCCCTAGATTTTGGAAAAGTGAATTTCAAAAGGATTTTAAGGGACTAGATATATGGTGTTCACATTCAAATTACTTGGAATAAGTTGTATTTTTGATGATTAATTTCTGTGGTAAATTTTAATTTTATGAGCATCATGTACATGTGCTTCTGACATCAGGCTGAAACAGACCTGGATGAAATGAAACTATATTGAGCTGATTTCCCTGTCTTTAATTAGTTCTGTAATATAAGTGCAACATTTGGCTAGAGTCACATGCCATTATAAAACTGAAACAATCTAGTGAACCCATCAGAATACAAGTGAAGACCTCTAGAGACACCTGGCAGTTGAATGTTAAACGATTTCTCTAAGTTGCGTACAGGTTTCTTGAAGCTGGAAAAAGCAAGACTTGGGAGGGAGGAGGCAGGAAAAGCTATTGATGACTGATATGAAGCAAAAACACAAAAAAAACACAAACACTTATCATAGCCAAACTATCAGGCTAGAATACTGAAGAGTGAAAAAGTGGCTCATTAATGAAATTCAAAATCACTTTTTTCAGTCAAGCCCATATTCAGAAGTTGTTTTGAGTAAGCCTGTAATATCTAAGAATCTTTAGATAAAAACATACAACTCCAAAATGCTTGAGACTTGACTTCTAATTACTCTGGAAATCATGTTCCCAATGAGGAAATTATGAACTCTGATGCATAGACTGATAATACTGAGCAGCTAATTTATAGAAATTCCCAAAGGAAGATGGAACGTTACAAAATTAATTTATACTATGCCATTTATTAAAAAAAAGTTTCTCCACAGATGGAGATAAACATTTTTCAATGGTATAGGGAATTTATGTGATTTAAATCCTAATTAGAAAACTCTTCAAAAAGAGATCTGGTATCTAATGTGATAGAAGTATGGCTTCATGATATATGTTAAGTATCGTGAATTTGATCCAGTACCATGCAAAACACGTGACTGTAGCAAAAGTATAAAGTTAGTTTTGCTATAACAACATATACTATTAAAAATCACTGTTATAAAAAAATCATTCAATTAAAAATCACAAAGCTAATAGGGAAAATAGAAGTAGAAGCGCAATACTCAAAAACTTTGAAACACATTTTTAAAAAATAGATTTCCTGGTCATGTAAGCAACAAGATGGAGGTTTGGGCATTTTTTTTTCTGATTCCCATAACTTCTCAAACCCTTTCAAGACAGAAATTATGTACCAAAGATAAAGCAACTTGAGCTATTTTCATGCTCCAAGATACCCAAAATCCAAAAGGTTAGACACACACACACACAGATATTTACTTATCCTGAGCTCTCTCAGCACCTCTCCCCTATCTTCCAGAATACCATCAGTGGTGGGTCTAAAGATATGACACAGGTGAATAATAAAATCTACTTTCATGTACTGCCCCACTTCCCCATTTCCAGTTTTGTGAAACCCTTTTTCCAGGTTGCAGAAATTTATCTTGGACAATGACAGCAAGTCAGCACAGCCCCAGTTCTTTAACAGCAAAAGTCTACTAGGAACTGCCAGCACTGGGCCAAAGAATTAAGGAACAGGAGTGGGACAGAACTCTAGGTCAGGACAACATATAGGGAAGGTTGCATGATACATGCATGTAATGTGCATATATGCCGCAGTGGATGGAAACAGCAATAGCATCCATTTGGATCTAGTTCTGACTAATCCAATGTTATTTGGAGCGAAGACCTATGCTGGTGAACTGCCCAGCATGGGAGGAGGTTGAGAAGCTTTGAAATTCAGTCCCCAACGACACTACAAGTACAGGAGAGGGAGTCAGAAAATGCACTAGGGGAAGATAAGGGAAAAAAGACTGAAATAACCAAAGATCTCAAAAAGAAAACTCAAAGACTTTGAATATAAACAGATAAATGAACAGGAAAAACACTAACTATAGAAGGAAATATGATCTCCAAATCTAATAAATGAATCAAAGCATCTATGAATGAAAACAAAGTGATCCAACACCTGAAGGGATAAAGAGTCCCGTGAAATTTTAGAAGAACATGGAACCACAACATACTGCTCCTAAAAAGAGAAATGATAATTATCAGACCAAAGTTTATGGCCTGCAGAGCAAACATAATGGGCAGAATAAAAACAAAAACAACAACAAAAAAAAAGACCCTGGAATCGAAAAGGCAAGCCTCAACCAAAAAAAAAAAAAAAAAAAAGAGAATAAGTTGAGAATGCAAATACACAGAAGTGAAGGACATTCCAGAAGAAGGGAAGCAAAAAAACTCAGAAACATTAAAATAAAATATGTTCAACATGCAAACAAAATATGCTGATCCTTCTTGAAGACAGGCTGGGTAGAGATACAATCTAAGGATCACAGAAGAACAAGACACAAAAGTACAAAAAAACCTTAAAATCATAATGCAGGAAATAAGAGAATTGCCCAGAACTCCTAAATATAGAAAAGCAAATACTAATTAAAAGAATTCATAGCTTACCTCCAGAAAAACAAACAAACTCAAAGCTTCAAATTCTAATACATAGTAGTTAAATTTAATAATTCAATTCATAATTAAGTTCTACAAGAGATCAGAAGAAAAACCTTCAAATACAAAAAGAAAGGATATCAAAATAATGCAATAATATTCTGCCCTCACCAGAAAATGTAGGAGGGAATCACTAGAAAATACAAGTTAATGAAACAATGTTCTGAAGAGCAAGAGAGATCAAGATGCAACCTAGAGTGATGTAGTCTGCAGTTGTGAGCTTAACTATACAGGAAAAAATGATGAATATTCAACAATAAATTCATTTTGAAAAATAAAAAAGCTAGAATATAAAAAGGACGTGTAAAGAAATGGGGACAAAGGAATAAAAAACTGAATTTATAGCAGAAGGAAAAAAAACAAAACAAACAAAACAAACCAATACTAAAGACAGAGAAAAATATAACAGGACTTCCATATTTTATACCAGATTTTCAAATAGCAGTCATCAAAACCATCTGGTACTATTAAAAGAATAGAGGAATGATCAATGGAACAGACTAGTCAAAGGTGATTCAGAAATAACAGAACTTAACAGCCCAATATTGACAAGTAAAAAACATAGTTACCTAAGAATAAACTTATTTAATAAAAACTATTCAGAAAAATAGAAAACAGGAAGAAATTAGGCTTAGACCAACTCATGCCATTTCCCACAATACATTCTAAATGCATATGACACCTTAATATTAAAGATCATAATATAAGAATGAGAAATGTATCACACTTCTCAAGAGCTTTAGGTAGAAGATGTATTCTTAACCATACAAAACAAAGAGGCAATTACAAAAGACAAATAGATGACTTTGATACACCAAAAAAATCAAAAGTAAATATAACAAAACTATAAAGATCAAACAAAATTTGAAGAGATGAGAAGACAACTTCAAACTTTCCTTTTCTGGATTTGGGACATCTGTAGGTATTACATATTATTAATAGCTGTGTTGATTTTTTTTGTCCTCTTCAAAAAAGTTCTGCCATATGAGATGGATCTCTGGGAAGGGAGTGGGGCTGATTTAGAGGAAGATACTTGTGACAGTTATGATGTAAGAAACAGAAAATATCAATAAAATAGAAGTTTTACACATGTTGAAATAGTTAAATGAAACATAAATACAATAACAAACAGTGGCTATGTTTTGGATCCTGTGCTGTAAGATGGGTTCTGATTGGGCCTAAGCTAGCAAAATTGAGGGTACAGGTATAGCTGAGAAGGTAATTTCAGTAGGGTAACTATGAGGTAAGGGGCAATTATAACCACAATGAAGGTGGAATATATGGGTATGGATCAGCCCCCCCTCACCATTTCTACATCAGAAAATATGATAAACACTGTACTTTTCCTTGAAAAAGACCTTGTTTGCTTGTGAAAGTGGGTGTCAAAATGGTTGTAGTTTTAAAACTTTTAAAGTGATGTGGCTTTGTTTTTGCACTTTCTCAAAGAAACTGTATGTTAGCAACCCAAATTTTGTTTTGTTCTAATTGTTCCTTAATATACTAATTGTGTTATAATAAATTTGCATTTTCAAGTCAAGTGTTAGAGAAATGACTGGCTTATAATACTAAAAATGTAAGTATATACTAAATGTTTAAAGGCTGAAAGCACATAGGAATGCGATTTCCAAGAGACAAAAGGAGATAATTTTATTTTTCATTTTTAAAAATGAAAACAAAGTTGTTTGAAGAGACAAATGGGGATACACAGGGAACTAACTAAGCAACAGAGATTTTAAAATTTGGAGTCAGGACCTGTGTTCAAATTCTACCTTTCCTTAAATTTAAGTTTCTTAATAAAATAAGAATGATTCCTTCCAGCTTTAGAGATATGATTTCATGGTCCTAAGATGGAAGCAGCAAGGTCAGGTAAAAGGAGAAGGAATATGTATGTGGCACAATCCCATAAAATAGTAAACGAAATGATAAAGCTCAGAATCAAAATGGATAAAGGAAAAGTACAGACAAGTTGTTTTTAAATTTTTAATAGCTTCATAGGGGGAAAGAGCAAAGGATCAAACAAGGGCAACTTGGCTTGGAGTGGACGGAATGACGTTGACTTAACAACAGAGAGAGAGTAAAAGCTGGTCCAATTAGATTCATAAATCTATAGTTAGAAGAAAACTGAGACCAATTAGTCTAATTCCTTTATTTTGAACGTGAAGAAACACCTATAGAATTGAAGTGATTGTGTCCAAGATCATACAGATGGCAGCATCAGGGATAAGAGCTGAATTCTGGTTCTCAAGACTTTAGTCCAAGCTTTCCTTATGGTAGCTGTAGGTTTTTTTGATTGTTTTTCTGTGAAAGAAAAACTTGCATTTGAAAAGACTGAACAATAAGTAAGAGAGTTGATACCCAATATAAGTAGTAAGACATAATGAGATTAAGCTGCCTTTGATGATTTATATCACTGTGTCCAAAAGGGACTTTGAACATGAGTAATTAAAGATATAGGATATGTGCTAAGTTAGCATAATGATCTTTAAAAGATTCAAGAGAATAGGTGAATTTTACACATCTAAAAAAAGGCAAATAATTGTGAATCAGCAAACCACAGGCCACTGAGCCTAATTTAGGTTACTGCAAAAATACCACAAAAAATAATTAATGAGACAGTTGTTAAATATTTAGAAGTAAACAGTGATGACAAAAAAACCTTCAAAAGAGACTTCAAGACAGTCATGTTAGACTAATGCTCTCGACAGAATTACAAAGCTGGTAGATGAGGTGAATACTAAAGATATTTAGTTGACCTAAAATTTTAGCAAAAAAAAAAATTATGAAAAACGTGGCAGAAAATAATAGAACAATTAGATGGATTCAGTATGGGTTCTATGGTTGAATTCAAAAGAATGTTATTTAAGAGTTCAATTTTAATTCTGGAATATAAGATGGAGTGCTTCAGGGGTCTGAACTAGGCTGAGTTATCTTAACATTTTTTGCTAATGCTTTGGATTGAAGAATAATAGCATACTTATTAAATGTGGAAATCACAAAATAGTACAAGGGATGTCAGTCAAGATTAATGAAGATATTGACAATTTAGAAAACTGGGTTACATCTAAGTAGATGAAACTTATTTGGGATAAGTGTAAAGTTCAATATAGATTTTAAAGATCAGTTTTACAAATACAAGATGAGGAAATCATTATTACAAAGCAATTTGTCTGAAAAAAGATATGGAGGGTTTTGTGGATCGCAAGTTCAGTAAGTCACTAGTATGATCCAGCTTGAAAAGCTAAAGGGATTTTGGCTGCATTATTGTAAATTTAACGACAATAATTACAGAAGAGCTGTACTCTGCCTAGTCAGACCACATACTGGGTATTGTGGTCAGTTGGGGTGACATTTAAAGGACATAGACAAGATGAAGAATGTCTAGCAGAGGGCAATAAGCATAGTGGAGTTCATGTCAAATGAAGAATAGCAGAGAAGCTGGGGATATTTAGTCTGAAGAAAAAGAGTTTGAAACTTATTTATGATAATTGTGTTCAAGTGTTTGAAAAGCTGTTAGTGTAGATGATGGATTATGCTTGTTCTTGGCGTGGAAAGGGAGTAGCAGAAGCAGCAAAGGATGGAAGTCACAAAGGGGAGAATTTAGGCCACAGGAAAAAACAATTACAGATATCTCAAGGTCAAATAGATTACTGCATTCCCCTTCATTGAAGGACTAGACTCCCATGTTTTAGAGGATTTCCTTTTGTAATTAAGGGTTGTACTTAATCCCTTCAAATTCTAAAATGATGATAGTGTAACTAGCTCAGAGAGTTAATCCAGTTGACCAATCACAAGTAATAAAGTCTCCCAATTGTCTCTACCAAGCCGTTCTGGAGAGCTTACATTAAGATACAAAAATTACTAAGGGCAAAGAAGTGAAAAGGGCAAAGAGATAAAATTAACTAGCCACTTGAAGATGTGATCCCTCTCAGTTGTAGTAAACGGGGAGGTGGTACCTATGTTAGGTCTTCCAAAAGGGAGTTGGGAGGGAAGGAGCCCATCCCAGCCATGAGGTAGAAGAGCAAGGGTAACTGAGGTAGAGCAGACAGAATAATTCATTTAAAATAACAAGTTGATTAAGGAGCAAATTAGGAAAACAAGGAATAGTTCATTTCTCAGATCTATGGAGGTCAAACTTTATAGCCAAAGAACTAGAGAATATTATAAAATGTAAAATGGAACATTTGATGACATTAAATTAAAATTTTGTTTTTACAAAACAAAACCAAATCAGCCAAGATTAGAAGGGAAGCAGAAACCTAGGAAATTTTTACTGCCAGTGTTTCTGATAAGGCCTCATTTCTTCTTTTTTTTTTTATTTTATTTGCATAATATATGTGTGGGTAATTCTTCAACATTAACCCTTACATAGCTTTCTGTTACAAATTTCATCCCCCAACTCCCCACCCCTCCCCTAGATGGCAGGATATCCACTACATATTAATTATGTTAAAATATTGAAGGCCTCATTTCTAATATAGAGAATTGACTCAAATGTGTAAGAATTCAAGCCATTCCCCAACTGATAAATGATCAAAGGATATGAACAATTGTCAGATGAAGAAATTAAAAGCCATTTCTAGCCATATGAAAAATATTCTAAATCACTATTGATTAGAGAAGTGCAACTTCCTATCTCTCATTTTGGCTAAGATGACAGGAAAGGATAATAAATGTTCTGAGATGTGGGAAAATTGAGACACTAATGCATTGTTGGTGGAGTCTTGAAATTATCCAACCATTCTGCCCAAAAGATTATCACACTGTGCATACCTTTTGATCTAGCAGTGTCTGTACTTTGCCTGTATCCCAAAGAGCATAAAAAAGGGAAAAGAACCATATGTGCAGAAATGTTTGTTGCAACCCTTTTTGTAGTGGCAAGGAACTAGAAACTAAGTGTATGTCCATCAGTTGGGGACTGACTGAATAAGTTATGGTATATAAATGTTATGGAATATTATTGTTCTGTAAGATTCAACCAGCAAGATGATTTCAGAAAGGCCTAGAAAGACTTACATAAACTGATGTTAAGTGAGCAGAACACAGTACACAGTAACAAGATTATATGATATCAAATGAGATAGACTTGGCTCTATTCAACAATGAGGTGATTTAAGGCAGTTCCAATAGAGTTGGCATGGAAAATGCCATTTGCATCCCGAGACTAAATGTGGATCAAATCATGGTATTCTCAACTTTTTGTTAATTCTTTTTTTTTAAATCTCATTTTCCCCCACTTTGATTTGATTATTCTTGTGCAGCATCAAGATGAATATGATTTAACCTGTATCAATTGCTTGCTGTCTTGATGAGGGGGTGGGAGGAGGAAAGGAGAAAAACTGAAACATAAGATTTTGCAAAGGTGAATGTTGAAAACTCTTTGCATGTATTTCAAAAAATAAAATTATTTAGAAGTTGATTAAAGGTATTGTGAGATGACGAAAGACAGGTTGGATTGCTGAGTCTTGAATATCATGACATGGAGTTTTTGTTTTGCTCAATGGGTAAGAATTTAGGGCAAAAGATCAAACATGCATTAAGCAAATTATTCAATGAGAAAATGTTTAAAATGGACTGGAGAGGAGACATACTAGATGCAGGAAGAAAAGTTAATAGTTAATTATAATTTTCCAACTGAAAAATGAGGATTTAAAACACAATGCAAAAAGGAGAATGAAAGCTGAATACTTATATGGCAAAGTATTTGAATTGGCAGTTTTCAAAAATATCAGTAATTGAAGCAACTAGATGGAACCCTGGATAAAGCGCCAGCCCTAAAGTCAGGAGGACCCGAGTTTAAATTTGGCCTCAAACACTCAACATTTACTAGCTATTTAATCCTGGGCAAGTCTCTTAACCTCAACTGACTCAAGGAAAAAAAAAAAAAGTTAAAAATACCAGCAATCATATGAAAAAAAGCTCCAAGTTAGCAATAATAGTTAACACTTACACTGGGCTTTAAGAGAACTTGACTTAAATGTTGACTCCAAGTATACCACTCTATACACTATATCACATAGCTGCCCTCAATAAGAGAAATACAAATTAAAACATTAGTTTCACCTCATCAGATATGCAAAAATGACCAATGACAAAAATGGTAAATGCTATATGCTATTAGAGAAGCTGTGAAGATAACATTGCTTGGTGGACCAGTGAGGTCCAACCATTCTGAAAAAATTTTAGAACTGTATTTCAAAATGTCACTAAGTGAAGGGACACATCCTCTGACCCAGTGATACTTATCAATTGGTTTAGCTAACAAGGAAGCAACAGTCTCATATGCACAAAAACACTGATTGAGGTGGCAAAAAATTACAAGAAAAATAGATGCTCATTGATAGAAGAATGCTTAAATATGAAAAATTCAGAACTTGGTTAGACTTATAAAAATTAATCCATAGCAAAGGAAACAGAAACAGGAAAACAACTTACCCGATGACCACAATATTATAAAAGAAAATATTATAAATATTATAAAAGAAAATAATGTGGAAAGTCTTTAGAACTCTGATCTGATTGGTCTCTTCATTAGAGACCAATCATGACTTCTGAGAAGTGAAAAGTGAAGCATTCTTTCCATTTTTCAGACACAGCCAATGTATCAATTTATGAATGTACAAAAGAAAAGTTTTGTTTTAGGGAAGAAAAGGTTATTGGAAAATGGCAGTGGAAACATTTTTTAAAAGAAAAGGCAATGAGAAAAGAACTCATGTGCAAAAAAGTTTGTAGCAGTCCTTTTTGTAGTGGCAAGGAAATGGAGACTGAGTGGTGTCCATCAGTTGGACAGGGCTAAATAACTTATAGTACATGAATGTAATAGAATATTACTGTTGTATAAGAAATGATCAACAAGATGATTTCAGAAGGCCTGGAAAGGCTTATGTGAACTGATGCTGAGTGAAATGAGCAGAACCAGGAGAACATTATACACAGCCACAAGATTATGTGATGATCAACTGTAATGGACTTGGCTCATTTCTACAATGAGGTGATTCAATTCCAATACACTTGTGATGGAAAGAGCCATCTATATCCAGAGAGAGAACTATAGAGACTGAATGTGGATCAAAGCATAATAGTATTTTTACCTTTGTTACTGGTTTTTCCCCCCCTTTTAATATGGTTTTTCTTGTGCAGCATGAAATATGTGTAAGTAGGCTTAGAAGAAATACACATATTAAATCTATATTGAATTACTGTCTAGGGGAGAAATATTTGGAACAGGTTTTGCAAGGGTGAATGCTGAAAACTATATATATTTTGAAAAATAAAAAGCTATTATTAAAAAACAAAAAAGGTAATGGATCGAAAAGGAGGCTTTTTTCTTCAAAAAAATAGTATTTTAAGCATTTTAAGTAATAAGGAAGGAGTAGGGGAGAGGAAAGAAAATAACTGAAATTCTGAAGGCCATGTGGTAAGTATAGATAGTTATACTAAAAACATTTAAATCTTGAAGAAAGGCAAGTTTTCAAGGGAAGGTAATTAGTTTATTTTTGGACAAGTTGAGTTTTATCTAATTCTATGGAAACATCCAAGCGGAGATAACCAGAATGTAGTTTGGTATATGAAAATATAGTCTCAGAGATATGTTGGAACTGAAGATATTGTAGTAATAATTAGAAGGCTATAAGTCAGATTAATAGCTGTAATAACCTCAAGGACTTACTTGTTTTGCTAATCTCTCCGGAGTTCCAGTTTAAAGACTTTAAACCCAGGCATTATGGTAATACATTTTGAACTGTTGTAGTGCTTGGTGTTATTTTTTTTTTTTTTTTGTTTTAAAGCTATATGCTGGGAGAGAAGGGCGGGGGGAAGCTGCAAGGTTCCCCCCCCCCTTCCTTTTCTTTTCAAACATTTGTTTTGGATTTCAAGAATAATATATCGGAGAACAATATTGAAAAGACCAATTTTTACTTCAGAGAACTGCAAGTGAAGCATAATTCAAAGCTGGTAGAATGAGACTTACGTTGTCAAAAAAAATGGCCAAGACATTTATTTTGTTTTGCTTAACTGTACTTCTTGGTTACAAGAGAGGGTTTCTTATTGGTGGTAATAGGACTTAAGGAAATAAAAGAGTTCTAGAAAAACATCAACAGAACATTTAAGAAATAAGGAAAAAATAAATTTGCTTGTTTTTGGTCAATATAGTCAAAGATTAAATCTGAGAGTCTTACTTATTCCAACACATGTCACATGTGGGACAAGCTCTTAAAGCAGTTCAAAATAAAACAAAACCTGGCAACCACTACAAAACTTCATTTAAAGAAACCCAAACTCTTTTTTATTAAAAAAAAATCATTTTAAACCAGCATATTCAACAAATAAACAGGCAGAAAATTTAGTCAGAAATCTAACTGTATTAACTGACATAAAGGTTCCAAATGTGTTACAGTGCATTATTAACAATACTATTTACATGCATATTTACAATTTTTTTATACACAAGTTTTTGTTTTTTACCTACTTGTAGGAAGTTGGAAATAAGTACAGGTTTCAAGTTTGGTAGGCAATTTACTTAAATTACTTATCAGTATAGAACCAAACTGAAATTAAAGAATATCAGGAAAAAAAACTACTCTTTAAAATTATAAAGCAGGGAAAAAAAAAAGGAATTATATATGTAGTAGATGAATAAGCCTGCTAAAATTCCCAAGTACAAAATCTTCAATACTACAAAATAAAATTGAAGAAGTCATATAAATTAAATCAAAACAATATTCCAGTTCTTTTTTTTTGGAGGATAATCAAGTTAGTAATGTGAAAAAATTAACTTGTAGTTCTAAAAAAAAAAAAAAAAAAGCTGCCAAAGTAGCAGAAAATGTATACTTGACTTTGTTCTTGAAATATTTTTTATCACAGAAACACTATGGTTGTTTGAGCTTTTTTCTATAAAATGCTTTAGCTATCAATTTTCTTCGACAAACTAATCTTTAAAGACCCTGGTAAGTAATATTCATTTGTATATGTAATATTAGTTGTTAGAAGGTTTTCAAACTCTGAATGCTAAAGCTTTTTTCATGATTATGACTCATATTTGAGACCCAATTTGTTAGTGGATACTTCTTAACCTAAAATTGTATTATTCATAGCTAATAAAAGGGTGCTACATTTATGTAGTAATGTATAAGCTAAGGTTTATTTTTTCTTACGGAAAATAGTATTTTAGTAAGATAAACTTCTAATCAGTAAAATCTTTCAACATGTCACTTATTTCAAATAAATTTTATTGCAGCCAAAACAGTTCATAATATGTACATAATAAACTATGATATATTTACACAATTTAAGTTATAGGAAATAAGTTTACTTTTTTTTTTGGCAGATATTGTTAAACAAAATTAAAATTGCATACATTAGTAACTTAAACTCAACATCCTTAATTTGGTATAAATGTGACATGTTTCCTTGCTTCCTTCTGTTTTGCTAATCATTATACCTAAACTGCCTTATAAAGATAATATCTTTTTATCTAACTTTACTGTTTTCTCTTACGCTCTGATTCTAAGCAAAATTTTTCATAGGCTTCTTCTATTTCTGGGTCCATCTCATCATCAATGTCATCCAAGTATCTGTAAAAGAAGCAATGATGATTCTAAATTATTTATGTACCTATCATTTATTCAGAAAGTAGCTGCTTCAATTCTAAGACACTGAAACAGTTGGTTATCTACTTCCTGAAGTTCTCGTTTCAGATTCATGGTAAAACCTAAACGGTGTCAACTTAAAAGATATTTTATCAAAAATTTTCCCTCTGGCAACCTATTTTTAAAAACTAATCCTAGATACACATATATATGGTATAAACTACTATTTCAAACACAATTCTAGAGTTACAATATCATATCAGTTTGGCTCCGCCATTTGACTTTTAATGATGTTTTAGCATTTAGTACTTATCAGAACTTATATCCCACTAAAAAACCATTCCACCAATGACAATGAACTATATATAGTATTTACTTAGAATCAGACTTCTAGGGTAAGAAGAAACCTTAGAGAGCATCTTAGAGCATCCACTGGTTCAAACCAGTAAACTGAGGCCTAGCGAGGTGAAATGACTTGGCCAAGGACATATAACCTCTTAGTATCAGAGTAGGGTTAGAACTCATCTTTTGATTCCTGCACTCTACTATATAATGCTTACTATTGCTTTAACTTCAAAAATCTAACCTTCACCTCAAGGCTTAAAGTATATCTACACTATAGCAGAGTATTATTCAAATTCTACCCCTGAAAACAACTGTGTAATTTGTATATCTTAGACAATTCCTAAGATTTACCTAATATATTCCTACATAGACACTAATAACATAACAGATGCTTTTCATATCAAGATTACTCAGAATAAACACTACAGGCTTATTTTAAGTGCAAGACATTAGTTCTGTGTAATTGTTTATACAATTTAAAAAGTATTAAGTACAGAAATACAATGATCTAGAATAAATACTTTTAGAGAGACTCATGTTTTAAGCATCATGATACTAAGGAAACATTTTCTTTTTTTATAAAGTACTGCCACAATATAATAACTACAAAATTGTTGATATTTTTTGAACCACTGACCTCACTACTAGGAATATACTTTAAGAAATACTAATGGGAGAAGACTTCTTTGTACAAAAATCTTTGTAGCAGCATTATCTATACTAGCAAAAAACTGAAAATACATTAAGTCAAATGGCTGAGAACTGGATAAATAAAATTCTGGAATATTAACATAAAATATTACTATTTTACCATAAGAAAGTTATGAACATGAAGAATTCAAAGAAATATATAAACCCTTATAGGAAATAATGCAATTGAAGAAAGTAGAATGAAAATAATATATTTGCTACAAACTATTTAAACAGTAACAACTATATAAAAATCTGAAAATACAAACAATTTTAAAGGTAATACAGAAGCAAAGATGTTTCTCATCTTTTAAAGTTACTTTCTGAGACAAACTGTAAACAGCACATATTTACAGTTTTATACAGTTTGTTTTTAGTTGATAATTACTAAACTTAAACTTTTTAAAATTGTCACGTATCTAATACCAGGGAACAAACAAATACAATTCTAAGTAATCAAAATATATGGCCCCTCAACATCTAATTTTTTGATCACAAATTCATCTAAGAAAATGCTTTTCATCAGAGTGATGGAATATTTTAAGAAAGTTCTGCCATAGAGAGATGTTTTATAGAAAAAAAAATCAGCTACAAATGAAACATACGGATCTCCAGCCCCTGATAAGTCTGTTCCATTTTCCTCATAATCTGGGAAGAAATTCTCTCTGTCAAGTAACTCCTGATACTTTTCTTGATAATCTATATAAAAAAGAGAAATATCAAAGCTTAAGATACTAAAAAAAAAAAAACAAAAAAAAAAAACCAACAACAAAACAAAACAAAAAACCCACCCCTCTGTATACAAATATTTCTAAGTAATTCACTTATAATTATGTGACATATATTGGGTTTCTTTGCTTTCTACTTGTAGTGAAAAACTTTTAGCTCATCCCTTCCCTGGGACAATGGCGTAACAAAATTAAATACCTTCTGTGGGAATAGAACTCTAATCCCAGTATTGTTACTAATTACAATTACGTTTTAATTAAGTGAACTAAATTTAAAAAGTTTTAAAAATATTGTTGATTAAATAATTGAAGTAATTTTCCTGTTCAAAAGTGAATTATACTAACTACACACCATCCTGTTGAAGATAATAAACAGTAGCTAAAGAAGAGGGACTAAATAATAACCCTGAATTTACAAATCCAATTTAAACTTGCTAGGCAATACTGCCAAAACTGACAACAACTTCTGACTCAGTGGTTCTTAATCTGATGTCTGTAATTTTTTTTTGTTTTTAATATTTTGCTCATCGTATTTCAATATAATTAGGGGATTGGGGGTAATATGTATTTTATGGATTTAAAGACATTATTCTGAAAGGCTTCATTAGACAAAAGGATCCAGGATACAAAAAAGTTAAGAACCCCTAAAATAAAGAATGGGTGGTCTAACAAGCAAGTATAAAAATAGAAGTTGCAAAGCAGAAGACCTGAATTTGAATGCTGGCTCAAATATTAGAGCTTTGGTACCCTGAGAAACTCAATGAAACTGCTTTTTTTTATTAGTAAAATGAAGACTATTCACCTATCCCACAGGGTTGTTGGAAGATCAGGTGACACATACAAGTAGGGTTCTTTGCAAATTTTGAAGTGCTAAAAAACTAAGCTATTACTAGTAATACTAATGTAACATTCACTATTATGTAAATAAGGATCCTTCAGAGAGCAGTAGTCTCATACTATATTTTAAGAACATTTTTTAAAAGCCCTACCAAATAAAGATATTTTATACAAAGAAAAATCAGTTTTTTCTGTTTCTGTTAAAAATAAATCACTCCAAGGGACATTAGATGGAGCAGTGGATAGAACACCAGCCCAGGAGACCCAAGTTCAAGTTCAGCCTCACATTTAATTCTCATTAGCTGTGTGGCCCTCAGCAAGTTATTTAACCCCAATTGCCTCAGTTCCTCCCCCTTCCCCCCAGTTGTTTCTGGTATTAATGAACAAATCTTCTGTCAGATTTTTATTAAGTATCATATCAACTCATTAGCCTCATCAAAAACAGCCACTAAATTCTGGAAAAGGTTTAAATGGCAAATGGGAGTAGGGAAAAATTATTTGGTCTTATAATTCTTACCTAGGTACTTCCAAGGAACAGGCTCAAACACTTTTTTTTTTAAACAAATCCTAATTAATTGATCTCTTAGAAAGAAAATTTTCAAACCTAAAAACATTTCATACATTTCTCACTGAATTCCATTTTATTGTACCTTGTTTTATCTTTCTTTATAGACCAAAGACCATTGGCAAATGAAAATCCCCTCAAGCTAGATCTAGCCTGCCATTAGTTTTTGTATGCCCAAAATATTATCTGAAAATGTAAAAACCATTTCTAATTCCCAGACCATACAGAAATAGGTGGCAGGTCCCTCAGGCTTTGCCAACTCCTGTTATAGGAAATGAGGTTCAAGATCATAAAGACCATATCTTATTCTCACCAACAGTGCCTTAAACAGAAATTTTTTGAATGAAATTATAGGATGAAAATTAGATTTAAGTGCATGACACAAATTAAGGATGACAGAAGATGGATCTATTTAATAAATGTTCCTTTTATTCCTATTCATGGTTTTATGTGTTCTTATTGCTTTGAATGGTTATATGGATCTTTCTGTATCACAGCAAACCTATATAATAAGGAATTATACCTTGATATCATATACATGATATCCATATAAGCCTACAGGGCTTTGCAATAGTGGGTTGTTTTATTGCACAAGTTTTTTAATTTGCCTGTAAAATAAATGTGACATTCCATTTTCATACTCTGTAGTAGGTGATTTATTAATATTCCATCTTGAAAGAAACAGAAAAACAAAACATCATGTTGAAGTGAATAAAGCAATAGATTTGAAGTGAGGAAGAAACAGCCTCAAACCCTGCTTCAGGCACTTAAGTAACCACATAACCCTAGGCAAATCACTTAATCTCTGTTGGGCCCAGTTCCTTACCTGTAAAAAGGAGCTGGAGCTGATGACCTCTAAGGTCCCTTTCAGCTTTAAACATATGATCTTATGAACACAATTTCCACCAAACCCATACAATTGACTAATAAGCATATATTTCTATTAAGCTCCTTGAATTTTCATTTTTGCTGTTAACAGAACTTTCCCAAGAGTTAAGACAGACAAGACAAATATTTTTATGGCACTTAAGAAATGCCAAAAATAAAGACATATAAATTATCTATCTGGCTTGTTTTCATGCACCCCTCACCTATTTCATATATTAACACAATGCAAAATAATTTTAATAAGAACCTTAAACAAAATATAACAATAAGATAAACCTGCTTCTTGAATAGTAATATATTCCACAAAGCTAAGTAATTCTTTTGTATTTTTTAAAAAATTACCAACAATAGTAAAATTATGTTCAAGTATATAATATTTTTTTACATCTTAGTAAGGGCTAGTGAAAGCGGCTTAGATAATCAAAATAATAACTAACTTTTTAACCTATTTTTGTATATTATTTGTAAGTACTAATCATGTCAAATATTAGGTGATCTATGGGTAATTAACAATACTATTACTTCAAAAGACAGATCTTATGTATCCAATATAGTCAAACTTTCAAAAAAAATAGAGCTTATTTCCAAAGTAGTAGACATTAGAAACTGTATTTTTTCTTATTGATTTTCTACATATATAAGACATACAATAAAATTGCTTTCTGTATAAGAATTTTCTAAAGTAGATGATACAAAATTTGAAAACAACCAATCAAAGTATCTGGTTGATTTCAGGCTTTCTATTATCTACTTTAGAAAAAACTGTTGTTAAATGACATACCTGGATCAGCAGCAGTAAAAGGAATGCCATCAGATGTATAAAATGTAGGTTCATTCTAGAATTCAAATGGTAAAATATTATGGAATACACATTAGTTTACTCAGTTATCGCTTCTTTACAAAAATATTGACAAAAGACAAATCACTGCCTACATTGGTAAGATGGTAAGAGTAGATAAAAAAATATGTGGTCCACAAAAATGTTTTGGAGCTTTATAATTCTAGTACCCCACAAATTTGTTATTTATTCCCCTTACCTAAGTCATTCCTTCTCTTTCATTTCTGCAAGGTTTTGATTGCTACTTTGGACATAAAAAAAGTAGTAACAGTTGGCTGATATCAAATTTGGGGGACAAACAATGTAGCAAATTTATTAAATATAAAAACTTTATTCATACCCCAAATAAAACATTTTGATTTTTGAACACTGTCATACCATAAAATAATTAGGATCGTTTTCAGGTGTTGCTTCTCTATATGTTGAGGTGGCATGAACTCTACCCCAGTTACTTGATCGCAGTTCTACTAGCTTCAAAAGCATCTGTTTTACATCTCTGCAGTAAACAAAAATTTATAATTCATTAGAACAATAACGGAAATTTTCTTGCATTCTAGCAACACAAAATCTAGCTTCTCATAGTGCTTAAATTTTTAGGGCCTTATTTGGTCTTGCTGCTTAAAATCCTTACCCTTCTGAATTTTTCTATATAGTCATTATCTATCTCAATTTCTAAAACATGAATGACCATGAAGGCCTAAACTATAACGAGCCCTACTCTAGAATGCCATCTCTAACTCATATTGATTGCTTAATTCTGAAGATGAAAAAGATATAGGAAATTCCTGGCTTATTTCCCTGTGTTACTTGGTTTTGTCTCATTTATGAAAATATATGTAAGGATATTGGAATTTACTATGGAAATTTCACTTACTGGATTTTTAATAGAAGCTATGTTTGACCATTTATAACAAAATATAAATCTTGATATTTGTAAATGTGACAAATAATTATTAGTTGCAATTACAGACCCAAGAAATGAGAAGTTATTGATTGAATTATTACAACCTAAGTTCAAAATTAAATTATAACTACAATAAAAACATCTTTTTAATCTAGTCACCACATTGATAAACATCTTATTCTCTAAGTAATCTATAAATCTTACTAAGCTTTTAAATTGATTCTTTTGTTGAAAAAGAGATAAGATACAAAGAATTAAAGCAAAGTGGCCAAATATTAATCAATAAAGTAGTAATCCTTTGAAGAAAATTTCTATATCTCTGCAAAATATCTGAGTGAATTCACTTAACCTAAAGATAAAATGGTCCTAAAAAAATGTATAATAAAACAAAACACCCCACAAATAGAAAGCAGGGATGAAATGCATTAAAATTAGACTGCTATCTATTTCACTTCTTTTCCCACCTGCTGCAATTTGCATCTAGGACAACATTTTCAATTCTCTGAATCACTTCGTCCATATCTGTCTTTCCTTTTTCCTTCCAGGCATCTTCCAAAACTGACCCTGTCAACTAAGAAAGCAGGTAATTAGTAAAAATAAAGAATTCAGTAAACTACAGAAATTCTTAAAAAAAAAAAAAAAAAAAGCAAGATTATTAGTTGCACTCCTAATATTCTCTGACAAATATAGAATCGAGAGCTAGAACTAGATGATCTAGTCCAACCTCGTTTTATAAAATTTTATAAATTGATGATCTGAGGTGAAATGGCTTGCTCAAGAGGACATTGCTAGTTAATAGCAAATAAAGGACTACCATTAGTTGCCATTGCTCTTCCCATTATAGCAAGCCACCTCATTTTTCCTAATTTCTTCTTTATGACTACAAAACTCCTAATATAAAATTGGGGTTCTTCAACTGGCTGTATTTCTATTTTGAATTAGAGAACAACTAAAAATCTTAACTATGCCATGACACTAATAATTATAAAATAGACAGTTTTGCTTTCATTTTATATCTAGGTTTTCAGAGCAATAATCATTTTAAAAGAGTTTAACTTTTAACTTTTTCCAGGAAATTTTTAAAATGTTTTGGGTACCATCTGCAAAAATGTTTGTGGCAGCCCTTTTTGTAGTGGCTAGAAACTGGAAACTGAATGGATGCCCATCAATTGGAGAATGGCTGAATAAATTATGGTATATGAATGTCATGAAATATTATTGTTCTGTAAGAAACAACCAACAAGATGATTTCAGAGAGGCCTGGAGACATGCATGAACTAATGCTGAGTGAAATGAGCAGAACCCGGAGATCATTATATACGGCAACAACAAGACTATATGATGATCAATTCTGATGGACATGGCTCTTTCAACAATGAAATGTTTCAAACCAGTTCCATTTGTTCAGTGAAGAAAGCCATATACACCCACAGAGAGGGATATGAAATGTGGACCACAACATAACATTTTCATGCTCTCTATGATGTTTCCTTGCATTATGTTTCCCTTCTCAGATTTTTTTTTCTTGTAGATCTGACTTTTCTTGCACAGCAACATAACTGTAAAAATATGTATATACATATTCAATTTGTCAAGTATTTCAACATAATTAACATGTAGTAGACTTCCTGCCATCTAGGGGAGGGGTGGGGACTAGGGAAAAAAATTTGTAACAAAGCTTTGCAAGGGTCAATGTTGAAAAATTGACCATACATATGTTTTGCAAATAAAAAAAACTTTAATAAAAGAAAATTTTTAAAAAAAAAGGAAAAAATGTTTTGGGTACCCTGAAGGGCATACCAACTCAAACATAACCATAAAATTAAACAACATCCTATATAAATTTGAAAATTAGTGTCTATAGTGACCTAGCTCTTATATTGAAATGGGTCATTTAGAAGACAAATATATTAGATAATGTGTAGTGAAATTTGGATATACCTATGCTTTTTATTTTATGAATATACTACTCCCCCCCAATTAGCATGATCTTTTCTGTATCTTAAAATTTCTTTTCTACTTTTTCAATAAAAAAGAAAACAAAATCTTATATGTATGTAAAAAAATCTAACTGAAAACACAATTAAAACAATGGTTAAATATTCTTTTTATCCATTTTTTATATAAAGATCCTTCACTGACAAAATCAAATGACTTTAAAAAAAAAAATCTTGTTCAGTTTGTGACATTTTACAGAGCTACATGCAGCCTCTATTTTGAATAGCAAAATTTAAGATTAACACAAAGTGAAGTTAAATGAGAAAAAATTAGAGAAAAAACATAAAGCACTCATCAAAGACTTAGAGCTCTATTAAAAAACATAGGGATATTCTAAAACTATATATGTATGTATAAATATAGGTATATATTTATGCGTGTGCATGTATACATACACCCCCTTCCCACACAAGCAATTCCTCAAATATAACTGAGCTGTGTTTCAAAAATTCATTTTTAAAGATATTCCAGGTATAACTGTTACTATGGAAAAATTAAAGCACTCTTCATAAAGAATACTATCATTTAACTTGGAGAAAAAAAATAGAAAACAACATTCTGCAACAATAAATCAAAATGTAAAAATCAAAACTGAATAAAAGGTTTTTATTTTTCCTCAGTGTTAGTGCTTAAGAAGAATCAACTCTGAGGAGGAAGATATCAAATGGAATCTTTTTTCAACAGATTTCTGGGATCTTTAAAATCTCCAGGATCTAGAGGAAGCTATTAGTATAAACTCTCTTAACAGAAACACAAACTAGATTGGCTCACAAACAGGGAACAAGAAGGAAATGAGATTTTCCTAAAGTAACTGAAAAAAAAAGTTAAGAAAGGCAGGCCAAAAGGGACCAATAGCAAAACTGCCCAAGATGAAATACTGAAATATAAATAATGAAAAGAAATAAAATTAACACTTCCTGTTTATGATAACCCTTATGGGTACAAAATGGGTATGGAGAGGGAAACATACTGGGTAGAAAGTTTTCTCTGGGATACAACCAGCTCAGTAGAAGTTTGTTGTGCTTGCAGATATTTCAAAATGAAGAGGTTGTTAGGCTCTTCTTATATACAGAATGTTTATGGGTCATATATTTTGAGCTCAAGAGCCTATATATGGATAAATATTTATGTTAAGTAATCAAATACCAGCATTCTTCTCTTCCTTAGCATTTAGGAGAGGTTTGTACCAAAATTGCTCATTGTAATAAAGTTCTGTCTCCTTCGAATAATTTATAGAAGTTTCAATGTATATCTGCTAGTTTTATGAAGAATCAAAACAATATTTGAATGGCTATCTGTTAAGGATGAAGAATCAAAAGAAAATCTGAGGGCTATTTGTTAAAGAAGGCAATTAGGAAGTATAATCATTAGAAAGCACAAAAGCTACAAATAGTGAAAACTACCTTAGATTCTACACAAGCTAACAAAGAGATGATGGAATGCTTTCAAGCAAATTTCCTTAACATTTATGTGAGTGGAAAGGTTTTCATATGACTGACTACAAGAGTAATATAAATTAACATTACATTTTGTTATGTAAATTATATAAAGCATTTCCATTAAATAGGAAAAATTATAAAAAGCTTAAAGTTTACAAAAACAAAGTGAGTCAGAATAAAGTGTTAATATTTTTTAATCAACCCTTAATAAGCATTTATTTACAAGTGTTCTCTTAGCATATACCAGGCATTGTGCTTACCCTTTAGCCCCTCAATGTTAAAATGTAAAATTTATCTGAAGTCTTTGATATTTAATATGTGCAATATAAGTGATATGTAATGTGGCCTAAATATCTTTTTTTCTAAACATAAGACAGATACAGTGAATAATAAAATAAGAAAAAAAAATTTTTTTTTAGCAAACCTACCTTCAATAGTTTTACTGCACAGATTAAATTGTTGTCCACAGGATTAGAAAAAAGGGCATTCAGTAATTCTCGAAGACCAACCTGAAGAATATCCGCTCTTGTAACCTGCCCCTTTGATCCCTTAATCTATGAAACAAAATAAAATAATTAAAACTTTGCTACTACATTATAAAGATCTAATTGGACAAAGTTTAAAAGTTATGGAAAGT
Organism: Myrmecobius fasciatus; assembly: GCA_023553655.1. NCBI lineage: Eukaryota > Metazoa > Chordata > Mammalia > Dasyuromorphia > Myrmecobiidae > Myrmecobius > Myrmecobius fasciatus. The sequence goes on along the minus strand of JAJPUD010000560.1, from coordinate 120,495 downwards.
TTCTATTTAAGAATTAAAAATATATTTAATTCTATTCTACAAACTGGTATCTTAACAGAATCACTTTGCACAAACCTATAAAGCTTTCCCTTATAAACTGATCTGGTAACTATAAAAACACAAAATTCTCAAGTGTGCCAAATAGATAAAAAAGAAGAATTTTAAATTTCTATGATATAAAGAACAAATGAAGAACATTACACAGATAGATAATGCTGAACTTGGGAGTCAGGAAGATGAGATTTTGAATCCAAGTTTAGACTCCTATTGGCTATGTGACCTTAAGTAAATCACTTCAAATCAACAAGCATTTATTAAGTACTGTTAAGTGCCAGGCATTGTCCTAAGCATGAGATCTTAGGGCTTATTATATTCAGTGGAATACATGAGTACACCAAAACAGAATATAAACAGAATGCAGGACAAAGCCCTTTTGTACACATGTACATGGAAGTAGGATATCAATGATGATTCAGCAAAGAAAATTTAAAAGGGATAAAGTAGAAGAACCAAATCATGAAAATACAAGAATATTGAAGGAGGAAGGTATGGCCCTAAACATCAAGTACTATAGAAAAGATGATAAAAATGAGGACTGAGTAAATATCAGTTAATTTGACAACAAAGAACTCTGATAATCTTGAGGTGAGGAAGGAAAGTAAATGAGCAAAAAAACTACACAATAATTTGAGTTGATGACAGGGTTAAGTGAGAATGTTTTAAGTATGAAGAACTGAGGCAAGAGGGAAGGAATCATTGGATAAAGTACAATTTAAGAGAGAGTGAAGGACAGAGAAAGGCAAAGGGATGATCAAAGAGATTAGATTTTAAGAGACAGAAAAGAATGGGATGAAAGGCAATGGCAGAGGAGGTTGGTTTTGGTGAAGAGAGACACCACCAATTCCTCTAAGACAGGTACAAAAGAGGAAAAACCAGGAAGTGAAAGAACTAAGGGCATAAAACTGAGGTGAAAGGGAGTTTATGGCAGCTGGCTTCAATTTTCTTGGTAAAGTAAAGAGGTACTTGGCTAAAGGAGTGAAAGGAGATTCTATATGACTTCAGAAGGGAAGAAATCAGATGCAATGAGGAGTATAACAGGGAGTCAATCAGGAAAGAATAAAATTACCATGCAGCAGAAAAGACTGAGTTAAAATTAGATAATAAATTTGAAGTGAACCCAAAGAACATTCTTAGATGACTTCATGCATTCAACAGCATAGGACTGGAACTTCTAAGACAAATAGTAGGGGTGAACTACGATCAGGTATTTGGAAAAGTATGATCTAAGCAACAGGACAGGAAGGAAAGCATACAAAATAATGTGAAGTTGAACTATGAGTATTGGGTCAAGACTAGGAATGGAAGACAGTGAGACCACAGCAGGGATGGTATTACTGAAAACAGGGAATCAAGGAGTGAATAGAGATTATCGTAAAAATGAAGAGTAGGTTTAGGATATTCCATTTTACGGGAATTAATGCAGGTATTTGTTGTGAATTTTCTTTCTTTGCAACACATTCAGTTTAAAATGGGTAATCATTTGGGAATATTAATAAGATGCATATATTAAATGCATTTACATTTCCCCCCTATTTCCTTCCTCCCCTCAAGCTTGGTTGAAATCAATTAACAATGGAAAATAACTACATTTACAGAATTTTTTGAGGTGTAAAGGGCACTGGAGGTTAAATAATCTGATGCTTCTCAGATCTGAAACATACTAGAGTAACTTTACTGATACAGAGAGAATTGGGTATTAGAATAATCTTGGGATAAAGGAGGGAAAAGAAAATAAGAAAATTTGAAGCAGAGAGTAAAATTTGTTGTAATGGTACAAATGACAAGATTCGACAATATGGACTGTATGAAAGTTAAGCACAAGGTATAGAAACCCATAATTATAATTTTGGTCTGACATATCTATTTGAACAGAGATTGCCTCCTTATAACATCCTAATATAAAAGAGCCTCAGGGAAAGAGAAAGTCCCAAAAAGATAGACCAAACACCAAAAAATTACAATTTTAGCAACATCACTACTGACACCTTTAGGGAATCAGAAACTAGAAATAAATATAGCAGTTGGGGGGAGGGGGGAGAGAAATCAGGCATTGCTAAATTGGATGTGACCAGTTATCACCACAACTTAAATCAACATTCAAGAACTTTTTATTAAGTAGCTATGTGCAAAGTACTGGGGAATATAAAGTCCTAGACCATAAGTAATTTATAATCCGATGCGTAGGAATGCTACCAAATTGATTCAGAAGTCAATAAACATCTTCCCCAACCAACTACCCTCACATATTATGAAATAGGAAAAAACCTAAGGCCAAATATTACAGGTCCTGTCAAATACATCCCTCCCAAAAGACTAGCAAGTTGCTCCCTAGAAAACACTGATTTTCATCAAATGCTTTTATCAGCAAACAATGCATTTTCAATAGCATCCATTCTACTACAACTTCACATTTACATTCACCATTCACTGTGGTATCTGCCACATGCCAGACACTATATAATCTCTTCTTATCTGAAAGAATAGCACAATTAATCACTCCTTCCATCAGTTAATCCCACAGAACAGAGGGAAACCTCACATATTATACTGAACACATCTGTGCTCACTCTCACTGCCTTCTATTTCTCATAATGTCCTGAAAGATTATATACACACATACATGTATGCATGTATAGAATATTTGCTGCATGCTATATAGCTAATAATTTATGGCTTATTAAATTCCCTGTCCCCTGCCCCTACATTAAGTATATATTTAGCCATGTTCTCATATATTTAGCCTCATTCTATATTTGTACTATTTGTTTTCTGTACCTAGCACTAAGACTGAATTTAACCCAACTAAACCTCATTATTAAATGTAGTCCATTATTCTAGTCTGAGAATCTCTTGTCTTTTTGCAGCCTATTTCTTTTACCCAATATACCAACTCTAATCTTTCTATCTTTATGTCACCTGAAAATTGATTAAACATGTTATATGTGTCTTTATCTAAATCAATGATAAGAATATTGACCAGAATGGGATGTGGATAAGAGCCCCGGGTATTCCATTATAGAGCTCCCTCCAAGCAGACATTAATTCATTAATCACTTCTGAAACAGAATTAATAGACTCAAATCAATTGAAGTAAACTATCACTCAGTTCCATCTATCTCTACCTTCTCTACAGAATGTGTGTCAAAAAATTGAGGCAGACCATCCCACCAAAATGTTAATCATATAAGGAAATAAGATCATCCTGACATGAATTATTTTGGATGAAGTTTTGCCAATTCCTACCAATTTCAATTTCCTTCTTGAAACGCACACAAACCATCCTTTTAATTAATGCATTTTAGAACTGTTACAATTAGATATCAATCTCCCTGGTCTACCCAGAGTTGGAATACACTTTAAAGATCTACTTTTAAGGTTTACACTACCCTCTCTCATCCTAGATAATTAAGCAATTGTCAAATCTTACCATTTCTATTTGTACAACTTCTGTCCACTCATATAGTCACTAACTTCAAGCTCCCATATCACCTGTTCACCTCGACTTTTGCAAAAACGTCCTAATTGGTCTTTCTGCTTCAAGTCTCTTCTCTCCAAGCCACCCTGAACATAGCTTGTCAATGTGCTTTTTCTCAAATGCAAATCTGGCCATATCACTCCCTTACTCAATAATATTCCAATGGCTCCCTACTGCTATAAGATAAAATAGTTGTTTAGTTTTTTAAGCTCTTCAAACCTAGTCCTGATTTATCTCTTCAGCAGCTTTATACAGCATTCCTCTTTCCTTGCTCCACAATCCAACTAAACCAGCTTTCTTTCTTTGTCCTTCATACACGGTCTTCCATTTCCCATATCTAAGCCACTGAACTGCTTTTTCTATATGCTAAAATGCATTCCTTTTCCCACCTCAGCCTCACCAAATCCCTGTTCCTTCAAAATACAACTCCAGCATCCCCTTCTATATGAAGCCTTTCCTTAGTAAACAACTACTAGTGTCCTCCCTGTATTTTGTACTTATTCTGTATGTACTTATATATATTGCCTCAGCTAATAAGCCAGCATAAGCTGCTTGAGTAGAAACTATATTTTTTTCCTTGATTTTTTTTTTTAATTGCAATGTCTATACCATTCTGACTTCTAAAACTCCTTTGGAACTAATATCTTCTTATTTCTAGCTCTTTGCTAAATTCCCTTGGAACTTTAGCCTGACTGCTAAAATTCCATTGGAAATTTGTCAAGCAGCGTAATAAATCTTTGCCCCTTAACTTGGAGACAAACTAAGTGTTCGAATTTCTTCACCAAACCCACGACACTGACCAGGAAGACTCTAATCTTGTTGAGGTGTCTTTCTCCTAAACACCCACGCTAAATATGCTGAGGCAATTGGGGTTAAGTGACTTGCCCAAGGTCACACAGCTAAGACATGTTAAGTGTCTGAGGCCACATTTGAACTCGGGTCTTCCTGACTTCAGGGCTGGTGCTCTATCCCCTGTGCCACCTAGCTGCCCTGACTTTTTTTTTTTTTTTAAAGTACTGATTCACAACAATCCAAAGACAATATCAAAGGACACATAATGAAAAATGGCATCTACCTCCAGAAAAAGAAGTGATAGCATCTGAATGCAGACCAATACATATTATTTTTCACTTTCTTTTTTTTTATTCACATTTTCTTCCACAAAATAACTTATAATATGGAAATGTTTTACATGACTGCATCTGTGTAACCTATAGTATATTCTTCACTCTGTGGGGGAAAGAGGGATAGAATTTGGAACTCAAAAACTAAAAAATAATCAACAACAAAAGCCCACAAATGTTTAATTACACCTCTAAAAACCTTGGTGATTCTGACAGCAAATAGTGATAGATAATAACTTTTTTTAAACTTATGTGAACTGATGCTTAGTGAAGTAAGCAAAATCAGGAAAATACTGTGCACAGCAACAGCAAGATTGTGTGATGATCAACTATGACAGAAAAATATTATTAAAAAAAGAATGCCTAAGAACAAAAAAAAAGCATTTGTTTTGTTGATTCCCCCCTCCTCTTTTTGTCTTTTTCCACTCCCTTTAAAATATTATTATAATTATAATATTAAAAATATTTTCTTTTGCTTTGGGACAGCTTTATGGGAGAGAAAAATACTAAAATTTTAATGATGAAAAAACAAGAGATCAATAAAATTTTACTTTAAAAAAAGAAAAATTTTGAGTAATTGGAGTAAAGGAAATGAATGACAGAAAAAAACTGAATAAGCTTGTCTCATGAAGAGAACACCAAAGGATAAACTATAGAGAAGCAACAAACAGTTCATGCACTCCAATATTATCCTCATGATACTAAGCAAAAATTTTGATTCCCTGTGGCAAACTTAGAACTCTAGCAAAAGTCACATAGAATAAGTAGGCACAGATAGGTAGTCACCTGTATTCTTGGAGGAATGTCCACATTAATAAGATTAAAGATTTATATAAGAATCTAAGTAACATTACATTCATCTGACAAAGAAATATTCTATAATTAGTAATCTCTTTAACAGTCAAAACTTCTTTTAACAATACTTCCCTTTAATGGATATTAAAATGTGCATGGGGCTAAGCTTTTTTTTTAAATCTGGGATCCCCCCCCCAATAGTTCACAACCTCCTACTTTGGAAGGAAGTATTTTTTCTATTAAAAAATTTTTTCTAGGTCATATATGTACTTTTATTTATTTATTTATTTTTTACATACTTCCATATGAGTCATGTTGGGAGAGAAAAATCAGAACAAAAGGGAAAAAAGCATGAAAAAGAAAATAAAACAGAAGAAAAAAAATGAAAATAGTGTGCTTCAATCCACATTGCAATGTTTTCGTGGTTCTGATCACTTCACTAAGCATCAATTCACATAAGTTTAAAAGAAAGTTAATAACTACCATTATTTGGTGTCAGGACCATCAAGTTTTCTAGAGGTATAATTAATAAGGTTCTGGACATGGGCTTAATATGTTGCCTTTGTACAAAGGTAGCCAACCCAATGGATTTTCTCTAATATGTTTGTCTGAAATTACTTTCCTACTTATGCACATAGACAATTACAATACCTCACCAATTTGTGACCTGAAATTCAACTGTGAAGAGGGCAAAATTGCCAAGATGTCTTTTAAAAAGAAACAAATAATAGAAATAAAGGCCAATTTATTTCACAGAAATAACATTTTTATTATCTATAGTAACCATTTTTTCTACCAAATTCTTTTTCAGAGCTCCAGGATGGAAACAAACATGACAACTGAGTTTATTTATCTTAACATTCTTTCACCCAAACAGGTGGAATACAATGGGAAAAAGGAATAAATTTAGAGTCAGAACCACTTTATAAGTATAACAATATGTCAGGTAAGTCACAACCTCTTTGTCTCTGCAATACTTAATCTCATCAAGTTGTTTTGAAAATCAAATGAAATATACCTAGCAAACTGTTGAGCACTATATATAAGTAAATTATTATTATTTCCCTCTCTTGTACACTGGTAGAAAATGAGAAAAATGGCAAAACAAAAAAAGTCAAATCGTCCAGATAATACAAGTAATTAAAAGCTGGCCAAAATTACCTGTACTAAATTAAACTAGCCATTAATTAAAACCTATATACACACAGGTGTACTCAAGTAAATTTAATAAGAGGCTGAATAGCATAGTGTGTAGAGCACTAGCACCTGACTTCTTATATTTCCAGTACCTAGCACACAGTAAGCACTTAAAGATTACCAGTTGATTGACTTTGGAATGCCTGAGTTCAAGTTCTCTGGGTAAATCACTTAATCTCTCAAGCAACTCTTAAAATTTACTGAGAAGGTGCTATTCTGTGCTAATTAAGTTTCCTCACCCAGAGGTCCCTATATTAAAGAAATCACAGTTCTGATTGAAAAAAAAAATGCTTATTGGAAAAAAAAAAAAAAAAACAGGCTTTTTTTTTTTTTTTTTTTGTGCTTATTTTAAACCTAAATAGAAAATGAAGAGGGGGGAAAAATTGCCAGGTATACAGCACAACACAAAAGAGGATTCAATATAAAAAAATTTTTTTAATTCAAAAAAGCCTACATAGGGAGTAGCTAGGTAGCACAGTGGATAGGAGCACCAGTGCTGTGGACCCTGGGCAAGTCACTTAACTTCAACTGCCTCAGGGAAAAAAAAAAAAAAAAGCCTACATAATAAATAACTACAGTGTTTTCAAAGCTGCCCCGATTTTCTTTGCTTCCTTTGTAGGTAGGTATTCTTTTTATTCTCTGCTCTGTACTTTTTACTTCTTTTTTTTTCTTTGCCCTCCTATGATTTAAGTGCATACACACACGCACTCACACACACACAAAAATAGATATCTATAAATATGCACATATAATAAGATCCTTCTATGCTTATTTCTATTTGTTCTGTTTCTCTGAAAGTAGATAGTATCATCCTTCATAAATCCAAGTCTTCCCATGTTTTTCTAAACATGGATGATCATTTTCTACCCCACCATGATATTCCACAATCTGCTCACATCATGAGAAATTGTTTATGAAAAGTCTTTTCTCCAATTTTCTGCATTTCTTCTATTTTTAGCTGCATAGATTTTATTTATACAAGAAAATTTTAATTTATTAGTCTCCAATATTAGAAACTAAAAGCATTTAGTATGGATATGATCAACATAGATTATGCTAGAGGGATAAAACAATCCATCTATATTTACTTAACACTTAATTGGTATATGGCACTATAATGAAATGTTAAAAAAAAAAAATAAGAAAGAGACCTTTCCTTCGTATAATTAATAAACTAGATGAGAAAGCAAAGATACATGACTATGTATAGAATACAATACACAATAAATAATAGTGGTTAATGCTATTTCAGAAGAGATTATGGTCTAGGGTGAGTCAGAGAAACTTTAACAAGTAAAGCTGGAAGTGAATCTTAAAGGGATAACTTCTAATTTACTCTCTACCAATATGTACTGGGAGGAAAAATTTATAGGAACCATCCAATCGAACTATTGTATTTGTCGTGTCAAATGCAGGTCCTATATGTAGTAACAAAATAGGAGATAACCAGTTTCATTTTACAGAATAGTAAGATTTACTACAAGGAACTACAAGAGACCTCTGAGGTTATTTAGCCCTATCCTTTCATTTTAAACATGAGAAAATAACTGAGGTTCAGGATAGTTAAATAAATTACCCAAAGTCCTTGAAGAATCTACAATTTAAATCACTGAAATGAAATACAAGGAGGTAGATAGGAGTTTGATTGTGAAAAACTTCAAATGACAAAGAGCATATATAATATCTGTTAATAGCAGAAATTGCCCAATTCAATACAGATGTTATCAGGATATAGTAGCTATTGATCCAAAAATAATGCATGAGAAACAGTGAAATAAGTCTAATAAAAATTAATTTCAATTCAATTCTGGTTGCTATGTGTCATAATGAAATATTAGGATACCTTATTTTGTAATAGAATACTTTCAAAGAATAAAAACCTCAAATATTTTCCAACTTACTGCAATTTTAATCAATGAATTATTAATTTGTCAGGACACTTTAACAAAGAATGATCTGCTTTACTTAATAATCATAGTCCACATAAATTACTTTTACAATTACTTTTAACCTAAAAATAATGGAAAAGTAATTGTGCCTGTTATTCCAAATTCTTTTCCAAAAAACTGACAAATTTTTTAAAAACAAAATGACTAATACAAAAATTACTCAACAATTTAAACGTTTTCAATCAAGACAGATCAATAAGAATTGTGCATTCTTACCTCCAAATTAAGGTAAAGTTCACCCAAGAAAAGTACAAAGGAATGAAATCGTTTTCTGGTAGCTTCATCTCCTTTTGCGGCCTGATCTTTGTTTTCATACTCAGTTCGACATCTAACATACAGAAAGATAAAAACTCAGGATTTTAAAATGTTTTCTTAAACATTTCTTCTGAGTTTATATTCTCATAAAATGAACTACGAAAAAAAATTAGAAAATATCCTTAAAAATAATGTGTGCACACACACACATACACAAATATATAAAAATAAAACATCAATTCAATAAAAATGGCCATCTACTTAAACCCAAACAATTCAACACAGGTAAGTTCTAATATGCACAAGATACTAAACTAAGTACTAGGAATACAGATAGAAAGTCATTATAATTAAGCTGCTTTAATTCTATGGGGGGGGAGGGAGGGAGGGAGAGGGAGAGAGAGAGAGAGAGAGGGAGAGAGAGAGAGAGAGAGAGAGAGAGAGAGAGAGAGAGAGAAGGGCAAAGGGATATTGAAGTACATGGGACAGGTAAAGATGTCATGTAGGAGGTATCTAACTTGTGCTTTAAAGAATGGAATTGTAACCACAGATGTGAGGAGGGAGTGCATTTCAGGCACAGAGGATCACTTGTAGAAAAGCACAGAGGCAGGAAATCTAATGCCAAGAAAGGGGAGTAGTAGCTAAAAGGTCAATTTTTTGGGAATGGAGAGGCAAAAAGGATATATGGGAGCCAAACTGTGAAAGGCAGGCTAAGGATCTTATATTTTACACTATAAGCATGTATGTGGGGAAGGTGGGGAAGAAGGAAAGTGAGAGGGAGGGATGGAAAAAGTAGGATATGTTTTAGGAATAATAATTTGGCAGCTGTCTGAAAAGTAGGATGGAGAAAAGATGTGACAAAGGGAGACCAGTGAGAATGTTGTTCTATTGGTACTTCAGACTACACATTTAAAACTTAAAGTATCCTCTTTCCTCCCAAACTGATTCAAGTAAGTATTACTACATGGGGGGAGGGAGGGGGGGAAAGAAGAGAGGGGAAGAGTCTTCCAATTGAATCTATTGTGGAGGAAAGGAATTAAGGAATTTCCCACTCCAAGACACAATGGACTCTGGAAGACTCAACTAACGACTAACTAATCCTTCTTTGTGCTTTCCTGACTCCTTTGATTGTCAATCTCCCTTATGGTCACTGGCAACCACAAAGTTTATTTAACTTTAATAAAAAACCCACAAGTCGAATATATTGGTTTAGCATAAATCTTTCCTAACTCTTCCCCTATACAATTTCCTCAATACTATAAAGATCCTTGATTGCACTGGTTATCTCCTTCAAGGCAACCTCTCTACAATTTAGTAGACAAAACTCCAAGATTTGTTGTGGTAAAAAAAAGTTAGGTCTTTCCATCAATTTGGGAGTAAGCCTCTTTGATTTTAATTAAGATGATCCCCACCTGACATTTAGTCCACATATAGTCCACTTCCAAATATGTACTCAAAACCTTGAGAGATTTGCCAGAGCTTATGTTTTTCTAGTATGATCTCTCGAGCGTTCTCCATCCCACAGTGAGACATCAGGGTAGGATTTTAGTGGAGGAAAAGTCTTATGTGCATAAATGAAAAAGCCCAATCCCTTTAAAAAGTTCTTACTTATATAAGTTTGTTTTACTTGTGAGTAAAGGACAATTCTGTTCTATTTAATAGTGAAGGATTTTTAATTCATTAACCTTTATTACATCTGCGAAGTAAAAATTTCAAAGCAAAAATCCAAACTGATAACTTTGTATTTTCATCCCATTGGCCTAGTTTCAAGAGATATTTTCAATCGATAAATAGCTCTCTTCTCTTGCACTACAGACTTCTATATACTGGGTAGCATATTAAGGTTAATAAAAATTTGTTTGTAATGAATATGCTGTCAGTAATTTTAAATACATTAGTGTTAAAAGTTAAACTATATGTTTGCATTTGAATGTTGGGAAAAAATGTAAATAAAAAAGATTATCTTTTAAAAAATTAACTTTATTTTTCTTTTAGAAGAGATAAGTAACCTAACCTATACAGATTAGGATGTTGAGGCAGGATAGCTAACCCCCAACATTGTGTTGTCTAGGCTGTCTATGCTTTTGTCCTGCTCAAGAATTCCACCTTCATCTGATCTTATATAGTCCTTAGAAAGTGAAAATTCTGAAGCATATTTGGATACATCAAGAGGGTAAGAATAAAGAATCACAAGTGAACATTATACTAGATAGCTAGGAAACAAAAAAGGATATAATACCAAGGCTGATTTAAATGCTTGTAATTTAAAAGTTTTAAGATGAAAATGAAGGCGGTATGGAAGAACTTTATAAATTACATATATTTTCCATTACCTTTTGAGTAGTAACTGCCGGAAATTTCCACTTTGTGGATTAATGGTTAGATGATGAGACAAATAATTACACAGTCTTGCACCCATGTAAGAGAAGTGTGGTACAGTTGTGGCCTTTTAATAGAAAATAGGAATACAGTAATTTTTATATGAAATAAACCATACATGTAAATTAATTTTAAAAAATACTTTAAAAATTTTAAAAATGACTCAGGAATAAATGCATTTAAGAAATTGATATATTTTAACATAAAGAACTAGCTATATTACTAAGATGACAAATGTCTAAATTTTTGAAGTAAAAGTCTTCCCCAATGCTCATTTAATGCAGCCAATTTCTCTAAAATTTACCTGTAATAAAAAAGTATAAATACCCAATACTCAACACAGTAATACATTCAAAATCCACTAGGTTCAAACTAATTAAGAGTACCAGAGGGATACTAAAAATGACATGTCTTTTAAGAAATACTCTTTCAGTTAGGTATGATAGCACAAGCCTATAATGTAGTCCCTTCTACTGAGGGATGAGGCTGGTGCATTGCTTCACTTAGAGAAGTTTTGAAGTACAGAAGGGCTAAAGAAAATCATATTCATACTGATCAGGAAACACAATTTATAATAATTTACCTATATGTACATACGCAAACATATGTAAACTTAGTGGGAATTTTTACATTATAAAGATCTTATATAATGAACTCTACTCAAATTCCAAAAAAATATATTCTATCTCACTTAAAACTTATAAGGCCTTACAGAATATGACAAAATTTACCATGTTTATCTCTGTGTGGTGTGTGTATACACACACACACACACACACACACACACACACATATATATTGTTTAAAGTTGTGTTTTCTGTATGGCAACATTATATAGGATAATATAATGACCTAGGATAAGAATCTTGGTTTCTGTTACCAAATTTCAATTCCTTAACAGCTTAATATTTTAAAATTTCCTCATCTGCATTAAAATACTTTAAATATACTATTTTCCCCTTGATGAAAATTTTTTTAAATTCATGTTCTGAGGCCTCACATCAGCAAAAGTACAGTAGGATAGTCAACTTCATATTTAGCTTATTACACAGTTCTAGACTTCAGTGATCAATAAGAATGCAAAATCTAAATTTCTATCTTGTCATCTTTGACCTAACAAAGAACTAAAATAATTTCTGGCTTTTCTCCTTATGGTTTTTCTCAAAGAAGCAAATAATTCCTTCAATGCTTTCAATCATTTGAAACAGAAGGTAGAAAAAATTATAACAGCCTTTTGATATTTCACTTATGCAGATTTTAAAGATCTAGTTGCCCAATTCCAGGGTTCAATGACCCAATTGTGACGTTCCTGAAAGTAGATATGAAAAATTATAGAAAGGAAAATTTAATTCCCCTTCCAATTTCCAAATATTAAGTAAAAAGTACACAATAAAAACTCAATATAGCATGGTTAATGCAAATAAATTAATCATATTCCTTATGCCAATATCATAAAGGCATTCTATTATTTTTGTAAAGAACAAATGTCCTCTGTATGGGTTAAATTTGACAACCTTGTTAACTAGTGATTTATTGCAATCTTTTGGAATTTTATCTTGAAACTGTTGAAGGCCATACATAAATACATCCATTAAAATGGCTAGGTGGAAAGACTTTCTTGGTAATGGATAAGATGATTATTGAAATAAAATAAGAAAAACAAGATTTAGAACTTATTTAACTTTTAGTAAAGAAAGAGTTTGCTTTCCTATCTATTGGATTCAGAAATTTTAATCTATTTAAAAATACTTAAGCAAGTCCTTTTATTATCGCTTGATAAAGGCCCAAATTCTTCCTGCTGTCAAAGAAAGTTGGGCAGCATAATCTAGTTCTCCCCAGTTAAGAATGTGAACTGTGTTCTTGCTCTTGAGTTTTTTCTAATTGTATCCATAGTGCTTGGTCTGTAGTAAGCACTAAATAAAATGCCTTTTTTTTCTCTATTTATTTACTTATTACCATATCAGCACTAAAGTTAACAACAGCCACAATTCTGGTAACCACAACTAAGAAAACACTAGACCTAGCTTTGCAAAACTATGGGGAAATTTTTGGCAATTCTATTTTTGGCTCCACACAAAGTTCCTCCCATAGTTTAATGGCTTTACAGTATTCAAGGCAGGAAATCAGAAATACTATTCATATCTCTCCTACTAATACCTAATATTAGAGACCATAATACAATAAAACTATGTACCAATTTCCTTTCAAGATATTTTGTTAAAACCAGCTATTCTAATTCACAGTATTACTGAAAAGAACAAATTTTTAAGGAAAAACAAAACAAAAAGGCACAACATGACACCTTTCTCATTAATAATTCAAAGTTGTGACTGAATGAATCCATGAATGAAACTATTATTAAGCAATATTACAAACAAAAAGTACCATCCTAAGTGATGGGAATACAAAGCAGAAAAGTAAGAATCTCTCCAGAAGTTTGAATTCTAATGGGGGACACCACACATATAGAAGGTTTCAGCTACAAATTAGATGGAAATGTGTAATACTCCTTAGAATGCAGTGGCAAAACAGCCATCATTATCAATTCCACTGATAAAAATCCTATCATTTTCTAAAACTGAATGATTTGACAGCGCCAATGGCTTTGGAGACAAGAACTTTATTTTCATTACATGTGACTATGGAACCTGATTGATTAAAGTGGTATCTGCAATCCAATTCTCTCCAATTTCTTCATCTGTTAAATGGGGATTCTACTATTTACAACAAGGCTTCTAAAAAAGAAACTGTAAAGTACTCCATAAGTTTAAATTATCATTTCAGATTACCATTTTATGTATCTAAAGACTTCTAATGCTACTAGTACTCTGCAAACTACTGCAATCAAGTGATATCCTCAAATTTTTCTCAGCAAGAACCTACATATTTTACACCAGAATGTTCTTACAAAATTTCAAAAGCTTTTTCTTTAAAACAATTTAGTTTTTGAAAATATTAGTTAACAAGGAAAAGTCAGAAACTATACCAACTAAATTACAAAACACTTTCCACACAAATAAAATCAGACCTAATCAATTGGAAAAATATTAAGTGCTCATGGGTAGGCAGAGCGAACATAATAAAAATGACAATACTACCCAAACTAATCTACTTATTTAGTGCCATACCAATCAAACTCCCAAGAAATTATTTTACAGATCTAGAAAAAATAGTAGCAAAGTTCATTTGGAAGAACAAAAGGTCAAGGATTTCAAGGGGATTAATGAAAAAAAAGGCAGATGAAGGTGGCCTTGCTGTACCAGATCTAAAACTATATTATAAAGCAGCGGTCATCAAAACCATTTGGTACTGGCTAAGAAATAGAGCAGTCGATCAGTGGCACAGGATAGGTTATCAGGACAATCTAGGCAATAACCTTAACAATCTAGTATTCGATAAACCCAAAGACCCCAGCTTTTGGGATAAATACTCACTATTTGGCAAAAACTGCTGGGAAAATTGGAAACTAGTGTAGAAGAAATTAGGGCTTGACCCATACCTAACACCACATACCAAGATAAGATCTAAATGGGTTCATGATCTAGATATAAAGAGGGACTTTGTAAGCAAGTTAGAGGAACGTAATATAGTTTATCTCTCAGACCTGTGGAGATGGAATAAATTTATGTCCAAAGAAGACCTGGAACTCCTAAATGAACACCAGATGGATAATTTTGATTCTCTTAATTTAAAAAGTTTCTGTACAAACAAAACAAATGCAGACAAGATTAGGAGGGAAGCATCAAATTGGGAAATCATCTTTACATTTAATGGTTCTGATAAAGGCCTCATTTCTAAAATATATAGAGAATTGTCTTATATATATAAGAATTCAAGCCACTCTTCAATAGATAAAGTGGTCAAGGGATATGAACAATTTTCAGATGATGAAATTAAAACCACCTCTAGTCATATGAAAAGTTGCTCCAAATCACTATTGATCAGAGAAATGCAAATTAAGACAACTCTGAGGTACCACTACACACCTGTCAGATTGGCTAAAATGACAGGAAAAGATAACGATGAATGTTGGAGGGGATGTGGGAAAACTGGGACACTAATACATTGTTGGTGGAACTGTGAACGGATCCAACCATTCTGGAGAGCAATTTGGAGCTATGCTCAAAAAGTTGTCAAACTGTGCATACCCTTTGACCCAGCAGTGTTTCTACTGGGCCTATATCCCAAAGAGATCTTAGAGGAGGGAAAGGGACCCAACATGTGCAAGAATGTCTGTGGCAGCCCTTTTTGTAGTGGCTA
>JAJPUD010000560.1:94773-104901 GCA_023553655.1 Myrmecobius fasciatus | reverse complement strand
CAGCAGGACGATTTCAGAGAGGCCTGGAGAGACTTGCATGAACTGATGCTGAGTGAAACGAGCAGAACCAGGAGATCATCATACACAGCAACAACAGTATTACATGATGATCAATTCTGATGGACATGGCTCTCTGCAACAAAGAATTGTCTCAAACCAGTTCCAATTGTTCACTGAAGAAAACCATATACACCCAGAGAGAGGGAAATGAAATATGGACCACAACGTAACATTTTCATGATCTCTATTGACATTTGTTTGCATTGTGTTGCCTTTCTCTGATTCTTTTTTTTTTTCTTGTAGATAGGATTTTTCTTGCATAACTTCTCAAGCATTTCAACATTATTAACATGTAGTGGACTTCCTGCCATCTAGGGGAGGGGAGGGGACTGGGGGTAAAATTTGTAATGGAAAGCTTTGTAAAGATCAATGTTGGGGAACTACCCATACATATGTTATACAAATAAAAAGCTTTAATAAAAAAAAAAAAAGAAAATATTAGTTAAAAAAAATATTCATCAAAGTAGCTCAAGATAAATCAAAAAGAACGCTCTGTCCTTAGGATCTGAAAACTGCCACTGGGGCCATGTAGTTTTATAAAAGCTAAAAGCTAGGTTTTATATTTGCAGATGAGGATGAGGAAACTGAGGGTTAAGAGTAATGAGGGATCTGATCTCAGGACTTCCTCACTCCAGTCCAGAACTCTATCCACTACACCACCTAATTATCTAAAGAGTAGGTGAAGCAAGAGCTAAATTTTGAATCCTCTCTCATTTATTTCAGGTTCCTCCCTTTCTTAATCCTTTTAGAGATTAAAAAAATCAGAAGAAAAGCTGATTCTTCTGTGCAATTCTTTCTGAGGCACCCTACCTATTATTCTAAATGCATACCAGGAAAATGGATCCAAAAATTCTTGCCATACTTTCTCCTAATTCTCAGACTACAAAATTCTAAACATAGTTTAATTCTTGGCCTATGTTTCCTCCACTTCACTAGAATTTTTCATATTTAAAAATTAAACACTGGAATCTTCTGGAAAAAGATAGACACTATTGCAGGGAGTGGGGATCAAAGTGGTATTAGGAGGGTAAAGGTACACATGGGTAATTTCTGCTAAGCTTGGCAGACAGATTGGTTTAGGGAAACAGTGGAGTGTAGCAGAGCTAAAGCTGACTGGCTATTTGAACTGGAGCTGATAGGAATATGGTGAGCTTCAATGAGGAACTACCAGGCTCTTTAAGGAAGAGTGAATCAGCTTAGATCAGAAACAAAAGAGGTCTATTTCTGTGCTGATCAAACAGTGTGTGGCTGCTGCACTTTCAGCCTGGGCAAGAGAGGGAGACCAGAAAAAAAAAATTAATTAAAAAAATAAAAGTAAAGGCAATGACTACTTACTCTAAGTCTGGAACATACTAGGCATTTAGTAAATGTTTCCCCCTACTGGCCTTAAATAAAATCATTTTTAATTTCACCATAGTTTTATTGCTATAATAGAGCTACTATAAGGCCCAATTTTAAAAAGTCAAAAATTAGGAAACAGTCTCTTTAGACAATAATTCTACAAGACAACACAGCACTTTTTATCTCTTGAATATTTTTTTTTCTTTTTCTCTTTTTAAATACATTTTGATTTGGACGAGTTATTTGTGTACTGTTCTTATCTTTCCTAGTAGATAAATTCTTTTAGGGCAAATATTATGACTCGTTCATCTTTTATACGATGCAGCTAGAATAATGTAGAACTTAAACACTAGTTGAATGAAAGCTTTATTTTTCCCTGGTGAATTAAAAACTACAATATTTTTGGTTACTATGATTCTAGGTCTGCTCTTAATTTGCCACACACTCAATCAAGAGATGGACAAAACTTACAAATAATCCAAAATATTTCTAAGATAGATCTCCCCCATCGTATCTTCTACCAGGGCTGCTATAAATTGGCAGAAATGAATATCTTAAATTTTAATTCCTTTTATTTTCCTTGTCTACCATTAGAAGTAGGCAGACATACCTACCCTTCTTTCCAGAAAACTACTAGACTAATACACAAAACTGAATACTCATTTCTAGCCTGGGTTAATATGGGCATTTTCTTTCTTTGTGAGAAGGGCTAGAGTTTATTAGTATTGCTTTTCCCCTAGGAAAACTAAATCCTAAATTGCGCGTCCCCCCTCCCCCCCCAAATAAAAAGATCATCCTCTATCAGTAGACTGAAGGTTAGGTTGGGTTATTTTTTTAGTAATCACAAAAATATTTCAATAAAACCTCTATTCTCTTTCACAATTCCCTAGACTATATCCATTTACAAGATTCCTGGCTATTTCATTCAGAGGTGAAATCTGTGCCTGTATAATTCTCTGAAGTGAACTATTCTATATAAGAAACATTGAAAACCATGTTCCTATTAGACCAAACTGAGCTAACCAGCTCCAATAATAATCATGCAGAAATATCTATGCCAATATGTGGGAAAATATTAAACAGGGAAAAAATAAGTTTTCTCTTCATATTGTGACTATTTTGAGCAAAAGTACATAACATTAAAAAAAAAAACAGAAATTTCATCTTAAGAGCTAGCACTTACTTTTTTACAAAATAATTTACTTTCTTTGAGTCTTATAATGACTACAGCAAGGTATATATTTTCCCACTTTTACAGATAGGGGAATTGAGATAGACAGTAATTAAGTGGCTTGAATAGAGCAACACAATTAGTTAAATATCTATGATGGGAATTGAACTTAATTCTCCTTGCCTTCCAAATTCAGTGAACTATCTGCTTTGCCACTTAGCTGCCAAAAACATTAAAACCATAAAGGATCAAATGCTTAGAATTGGAAAGGACTTTACTTCAGAGGTTACAATTCTAATACCCTTATTTTACAAATGAGGAAATTAAAGCTCAGAGGGCTTATTGGAAAGCCAGTATTTTAATTTGGTTGTCTTTCATTCAAGATCCTATCAATAACACGGGGATAGGAAACATCAGAAAAGGATAAAAAGGTAATGGTTATAAGGTTCACAAGATCAGACTGTCACATTTAAACTACTTTTTCTAAACATTATTCATATATTCTTTCATTCCCATTTCAATACTACTATTTAACCTAAGTCAAAGAAGGAAAAAAGAAAAATACTATTTCTAAATCCTATAGGTAAAAGAAGGGAGGCAGGAATAGTCCTCTGCTCAATGCAATTTAATGAAACTCAGTAAGCATAAAAAGGTGAAATGAGTATAGGCTATCTATCAAGGCTTTCAAGCACTGGATATTACCTATTTCCTCTGGGAGCCAAGAAAGCTATACTTAAAGGTTTAAATGATATCAAGCTAAAACATAGAACATACCTGTTGGTAGATGAGTTCCACAAGGTCTTGTAAAGCATCATCAGTAGTGACCCAGCCTTTAAGAGTCTCTGCAAATTGATCAATTTCAGTTTCAAAACTTCCTGGCTGTTCTGTAAGGTGATTCAAAAACTCCTGTACATATTCTGTAAGAGTAGGATAACCATCACATCCATCTTCATAGGAAGAATCCTACAAGATAACCACACACAATGAAATTGATGAGTATATTGGCAGAGATATCTGAAATTTAATCTATAGATGTTTCTACCACTTAGAATCTGATTTGGCAAAACAGCCAGTTTATGTTGAGGAAGGACCTGAACTTCTTCCTGGCTTCTATACTAGCTCTCCATTTAATCCATCAAGATTCCAATCATCAAAATCCAAGGAATAATTTTTATATAATGTAGGGAAGATCTCCAAAGGCTAACAATGAGCTAGAAAAATATTAACAGAAGTTTCCTTCACTAAAAGTATTTAATTTAGCTCAAAATGAACCCCCAAAACTTGCATTTTGAGGTGAAAAAGTTGCATTCAAGAATCTTATGAAAGATGCTGACTACATCTACTTCATAGGTTATAAGAAATGGATCTAAAAATTAAGTGGTTTTTTTTTAATGAAACAGATAATAGGTAATACCACTAAAACAAACTTTGTTAAATCTACTGTTAAAATAATACTTTTATAATTTCGAACATTTTTCAAATAATCCCTACATAGAATTAATTATATGACCAAAACTATTGGGAAAACTGACTAACAGTCTGGAAGAAAATAGCTTCAGACAAATACTTCGATCTATATACTGTACCAAGATAAGCTCCAAATGAATACATGACTTAAAAGACATATTAAGGAACAAATAAATTATCTACTTAGATCTATGAATGTGGAAAGACTTCACAAACTCTGTAAATTTTAAGATTGCACAAGATGATATGGATAAATGTTATTAGGTAAAATTAAAAAGTTTTTGCACAAATTCCATTTAGTAAAAATTTTAAAAGGAACATCATTGGGAAAACAAATCCTTACAACATATTTCTCTGGTAACATTCATTTTTGATATAAAGACGTGATTCAAATTTATAAGACTAAGAATCACATCCCCAAAAGACAAATGATAAAAGAATAGAAACACATAGCTTTTATTTAATGGGAGAAATATCAAAGTCTTATAAAAATGCTTCAAGTCAATAATAATTAGAGAAATACAAATAAAAAGCAACCCTGAGGTTTCATTTCATACCTATCACACCAAAAAAGAAATTTTCAAGGAAATGTATACTTAGGGCATTTTAACTGTTTTTCAGATTGCCTGAACAATTTCACAATTTGGAACTAAACTCACAAATCTACCAAACTGTGCATACTCTAAGTTAGCTATATCATTATTAGGCCTCTACTTTACAGAAATTAAAGAGGAAAAGATTCTGCATGTAAAAAACAATACACACACACAATTTTTTATGGACACTCTTTATGGAAGTCCTAAATTGGGAACTAAGGAATTGTGTTCTTATAAGGGGAAATGCCAAACAAGCTGGGATATATTAATGTAATGAAATTTTATATTATCATAAGAAATTAAGTGGAAAATTTCTGAGGAAAATGGGAAATCTTTAATGAAATGATGGTGAGTAAAGTAAAAATAACTAGGAAAGCAATTTACATAAAGATAATATTATAGGTAAAAACATTTTTAAAAAATCTTAGAATTATGATATTGATCACAATAAACGGATAAATCTTAAGTCCAAAAGAATAAAGATCAAACAAATAAGTCACCTCCTGGAAAAGTAATGAAATTAAAGTATAGAAAGAGATAAATTTTTGGACATGGCAATGTAGGAACATGTTTTGCTTCATTATGATTAATAAACTGATAAATAATGTCTTTTTTTTATTAAAACTTTTTATTTGCATAACATATGTATGGGTAGTTCCTCAACATTGATTTTTACAAAGCCTTCCATTACAAATTTTCTCCCCTAGTCCTCTCCCCTCCCCTAGATGGCAGGAAGTCCACTACATGTTAATTATATTCAAATACTTGACAAGTCGAATATATGTATAGATATTTCCACACTTATCTTGCTGTGCAAGAACAATTGTATCTACATGAACAAAAAATATCTGAGAAAGGAAGCCCAATGCAAGCAAACATCGATAAAGACCATGAAAATGTTATGTTGTGGTCCACACTTCATATCCCTGTCTCTGGGTGTATATGGCTTTCTTCACTGAACAACTGCAACTGGTTTGAGACATACATTGCTGAAGAGAGCCATGTCCATCAGAATTCATCATCATATAATACTGTTGTTGCCGTGTATAATGATCTCCTGGTTCTGCTCATTTCACTTAGCATCAGTTCATGCAAGTCTCTCCAGGCCTCTCTGAAATCATCCTGCTGGTCGTTTCTTACAGAACAATAATATTCCATAAATAACATTCATATACCTTAATTTATTCAGCCACTCTCCAATTGATGGGCATCCATTCAGTTTCCAGTTTCTTGCCACTACAAAAAGGGCTGCCACAAACATTCTTGCACATGTGGGTCCCTTTCCTTCCTTTAAGATCTCTTTGGGATATAAGCCCAATAGAAACATTGCTGGGTCAAAGGGTATGCACAGTTTGATAACTTTTTGAGCATAGCTCCAAATTGTGCTCCAGAATGGTTGGATCCGTTCACAGCTCCACCAACAATGTATTAGTGTCCTGGTTTTCCCACATCCCCTCCAACATTCATCATCTTTTCCTGTCATTTTAGCCAATCTGACAGGTGTGTAGTGGTACCTCAGAGTTGTCTTAATTTGCATTTCTTTGATCAATAGTATAAATCATAAGTCTAAAAGAATAAAGATCAAATAAATAAGTCATCTCCTGAAAAAATAATGAAACTAAAATATAGAAAGAGATAAGTTTTTGGACATGGCAATGTAGGAACATGTTTTGCTTGATTACGAAATCATGTAATTAAGAGATTAAAGACAAAATTCCTCAAAGGAATAAGAGGGCCAAATTAATTTCAAAAAATCCTGTGGAAAAAAATTTTTTAAGTCCTTACACAGGTAAAGGTTCCCATTCATAAAAACAGATTTATTACAAAATCTCTTTTGCATAATTGCAACATTCCACCTCCCTTGTTAAATCTTTTCTTTTTTTTTTTTTTTGGCTGAGGCAATTGGGGTTAAGTGACTTGCATAGGGTCACACAGCTACAAAGTACTGTGTCTGAGATCACATTTGAACTCAGGTTCTCCTGACTTCAGGACTGGTGCTCTATCCACTGCACCACCTAGCTGCCCTGTTAAAATCTTATTTTCAAAGAAATAAGCAAAACAAGTAAGCAATTCAGCATCGAAATTCCAGATACATTTAATTCACACATTAAACAACTTTCAAGAAGAATAATTAGATTTACAATTTATTGTCAACTGATCAAATGTAGAAAAATATAACAACCCTTTACAAAATCCTATGTACAGTAGTATCATGACTAATGAAGAAACAATGGATGACTGACCGAGAAAAAATGGCAAGGGTACCTGAATATTAGTAACTTCTAAAATAAGTGGCAATTTGGGGATGAGGGAAAGGGAAGATGATTACACCAGTATAAAGGAACTTGTGGTTTGAAAAAATGAAGGACACAGGGCACAGTTGACATGAGATTACCTGCAATAGCTAACAAAGTTTAAAAAGAACCTAAGAATACACTCAGGTCCATGTGCAGTACAAAAAATTTTGCTCACTCAGGGAATTTCTGTAATCAAAATAAGGAAGATTAAATCAAGTTTCGGGTAGCTAAAGGAAACTAGTTACTACTTGAAGTTGAAGCTTCAAAAAAGCTGCAAAATAAGGACATCCCCTCCCCCCAATGAAATCAAGAATGACATAACAAGTAAAAAGAATAACCCCACTTCCCCCAATCAGATTACAGGAGCCTAAATTTCTAGAGCAAGTAACCTAGAACTCCCAGGACCACAAATTCTCAATTGTAAAATGAGAAGGTTAGACTAGATTATTCCAAAGCTCTTTTACAGCTCTAACAGTTATTAATTCTAGTGTCTGGAAGAGACTGAACAACGGTTTGTCAAATGTAACTGAGCGATGAGACTTACTCTATATGTAGTTTTTAACCCAAAATTCACTCCTATTCTAGCAAAACTACATGTACCTCAAGAGTTGGTGATGCCTTAGTAAAATGGGCAGTACTACAGTGCCATGATTTGAGTCATCTGTGCCATGCACCAAGCAGGACCAGTCAAGTATTTACTAGAAATAAATTCTCCTTACCAAAGCAGGTCAGCATTTTCTCTACAACTTGCAATCTTACAGAACCATCTAGAGTAGTGGTGCCAATTCAAGGCCTGAACCAGATTAAAATGTAACTGAGAAATGTTTAACATAAACACAAGATAGATTAATTAATTTGTGCTTTTATTTGAATGACACCATTAGTGTAGAGCACCGAGAAGTGACCTGTCCAAGGTCACAGCCAGTAGCTATCAAAGGCAGAAATTAAAGCCAGTTCCTTCCTGGCTTCTAGTTCAGCTCCATAGTCTCTCCCCGATATTATTTCTCTGATGCCTGAATTGTGAATGTAAAATGAACATTATGGGAAAGAGACTGAATGTTTAGAGAAGAAATATACCACTTTTCCCCTTGTCACCAATGACTATAACCAAAGTTCTTTACCAACCCTTAAATAGTTTCCTTCCATATTTGGTGTGACAAATAATTTCAGAAGTCTTGTCTACTCTCACCTGTACTATTCTTAAAGAGAGATTACCATCCACTTTCAAATCCTCTAGGACAAATCAGCTTGTGTTCTTTTTGTCTTCCTAACTTATTTTCTTCTTTTTCTACCTCATCTTTTCTCAAAGTGTCTTTAATATATTTGAATTTTTCTTAACCACCAAGCTAAATCCTCTCTAGTTCTATAATCTAAGAATGGACAAAATAACAATTTAAACATCACATAGAACTTTAAAGATTTCCAAATTGACTTCCTCACAATGCTTTGGGATAGATATTACATTTTACAAATGTGGAAAGAGAAGATCTGAAAACAAAGGATTTATCAAGGTCACACTGCTACTAAGTAAAATGAGGAAGAGATGGTCTCAACCACTCTTTAATCTATTAATAATCATTTCTTTTCATTTCTCTTTAAAATCTATTTTTAATTTTCAAATGTTTCTAGTACCATGTTGCCTTTTGCTTGCCTTACCAATCCTAGATGACTACAGTTTTTGTATTTTTGTAATTTTGAAATAAAAAAGCATTAAAAGGGAAATTATTTTTATATCAAGGTTACAAAAACATAAAATAAAATTTAAGTACAGTATTTTTTCCACATTTGCATTTTAAATGTTTTTCATTTATGTGATACTACAAGGTAGTATATTTGAATGTGCTGATATTTAAAATGCAACAATTTGAGGGCACCTAATCACTTTTCTTCTAAAGACCTCGACTCAATTTTGCTTAGTCAAATAATTGAAGATTATCAAACTAATCAAAATATCAGCCATATGATTTTTGCATAATTGGATTTCTAAAACTAAAAACATTTTAATTATTGCTGATGACATTTTCTATTTTCATATTTTCTAAAACTTCTCAAGATTAATTTCTTCTAAAATGTAATTAAAGTCACCTTTAAAGTCTCTAAGTAGGTATACACTTATTCTTCTATAAATTCAATCCTGAAACATTTTACTTATCACAAATACAATAAAAAAATTTTCATCATTTCCTTTATAGGAAAACTCCAAATACATATAATAAAACATCCTTCACATGCATAAAAATGCTGAAGACATGTAAATAATTAACTGTCACGAAATTAATGATAACAAAAAATGTCAATACTTACTGTATAATTAGAAGTGTAACCTGATGGATAAAATTCTGGAGCATTCACAGACAACTTCGACATTAGCACAGGTGCTACAACCACCTGGGGTTTAGCCATTGCCGAAGTACGCGGGGAGATTTTATCCAGAGAACTAGGTGGAGCTCTCGTAGGCTTCTGATGTTCTAAGAAAGAACCGAGAAAGATGTCAACTCTTTAAATTCCTTTGTGATATAGCTTACAACAGAAAAGCCCTCGAAGGGAGCCTTCCTTTTTAAAAGTTACAACAGAGCGACAAAAAGTATGGCCATTTTTAAAGAGGTGAAAACCCCGAAGAGAAGCTTCAAGTGTCGGGCTAGCTTTTAGCAATACCGTAGAGCCTCGCCGACCAAAAGGATTGCCGAGGACATTTTTTTTTGGGGGGGGGAAGGCTGAAATTAAGAGGGGTCAGTACCACAGTCCCTTTCAAATCAAAGGGGAGGGGCTGGCTTTTTCCTCTCCTCACCGTGGGAGAGCTCGGAGGCCCGAACCTAGTCCTGCCCCGGGAAGCACAAAGGCGCCCCATCAGCCTTTCTCCTCTTCCCCCCTCCCCAAATAACTCAAACCATAAAAAGTCAACGAGAAATAAGCCTCTCCGTGGGCGAGGGAAAGGAGGAGGGGAAGGAGGCGGGCCACTGCTCCACGCCGAGCCGTCCCCCGTCCCTGAGCGCACTAAGGAAGGGGAGCAGTCGTTCTCCTGGGCCGGGGAGCACAGAGGAGGAAGAGCAAGGGGCTGGGGAAGGGCCGAGGCTTTACCGAGCCGCGGTATACCTGCGGGAGGCCCGCCCGGGGACGACCGGTCGGGGGCGGCCGGGAGCTCAGGCAGGGCCCCAGGCGGAGGGGACGTCTTGGGCGGCCTCAGCGGCTCGGGGGG
>JAJPUD010000560.1:18590-94373 GCA_023553655.1 Myrmecobius fasciatus | reverse complement strand
GGGAAGAGGGCTAGGCCAGACGGGACACCGAACCCTAAGGCAGCGGCAGCCGCCTCAGTCCCGTACCCACCCAGCTTCTTCTCCTCCTCCGGCTCCGCCCCCTCCAACCTCTAGGCTAGAACTGCTACTCTAGGTCTCCCCCAAGGGCCCCGACCGAGGAGATGGGGGGGGACAACACGCGGCCACAGCGGCCCAGCAGACCCGGGAGCACCCCCGCGAGGACCCGCGCCGCCCCGGGCTCCCCCTCCTTCGTGGGAACGCTTTTCCCCTCGGGATGCCCCGACCCCGCCCCCCCTCTCGATCCCGTTCCCCACCGCTCGAGGCACCGCCTCCGGCCAGGCCCAGGCCGCGTCCCCACCCCCTTCTGCTGCCAGCTGCCCTCTCAGCCCGAGGCCGCGCCCAAGAGTGGTCGGGGCCTCCCTGAGGGACTGAGTCAGGGGCTCTCTAGGGACTTCGGGGCTCAGCCGGCTACGGACCGCGGCGGGGTGGGAGTGGGGATGGGACTTTAGAGAAAAGGTGTCGTCTCACCCTACCCCGCCTGAGATTCCCGCAGGGCTGAGCCACCTCTGCGGACGCCGCAACACGGAACCTAGCTCTCCTGACAGAACCGGGGTCAAAGCCACGGTTGTGAGGAGAGTGGGGCGGGAGCGGACGAGGGGGGAGGGGGGAAACCTGTTCTCTCGCAGCCGCAGGGGTCGTCCGGGTGCGCGCTCCGCTCCCCTCAGGCGGGCACTCACCGCAGTCTGTGCGCACGACCGCGCTTCCGCTCCCTTCCCCCCTCCTCTCCTCCTCCCCCCCCCCCGGCCCTGCTCGCGGGGAGCCTGCCTGCCGACTGATGGACTAGGGCAAATGAGCCTGAGGGGCTCATTTCTCCATTTTCCTGCTATGCCCATTTAAAAAAACTAAAAGATCAATTCAGTTTGCCCTTGATTATACTCGGTTCTAACTGGGCGAGAGGGAGTGTTATATAAATCTTAAACCGAAAAAGACTTTAGGAATCACTGTGCAAAATACCTCAGGTAGCAGAAAAGGAAACTGACGTCCTCAGAGCGAGGTCCTACGGTGCAGAACCCATTCCCTCCACCCTGCCAAACCTCAGACCCCAACCCTAGTGCAATTTCCACTGCACCTTGAGGGGAAGGCGGGATGAGTGAGTGAGCACTCTTATTAGAAGAAAAAAGAAAAAAACAAAAACTTTTGAACCTTGCAGGACTTCAGCCTCAGCTAGAAAAGAAGCACGGGCTAATATAGACCCTGCCGCTTCAGAATAGGCCTCAGAAACTACTGGATCCTGCTGTGCCAACCGTACCTCAGCTCTGCTGGAAAACAAATAGCAGCTATTCTAAATCCTGCCAAGCCAGAAAGACCTAGCCTCTTCTAGAAAAGAACGAGAAACTGTTCCAAGTCCAGCCGCTCTAGAAAGATCTTAGGCTCTTCTAGAAAAGAAGCAGAGATTTCTGAATCCTGCGAGGGGCAGCAGCAGGATACAGCTTCTCCTTTTCCCAGGACTCCCACCACCGGGGGCCACCAAAAGGCAGAGGGGACCTTTTGAGTAATTATAATTGATTCCGTTGTGAGTTGAATAAAAGAGCAGTGCCATAGAAATAACAAACTTATCCGTAAACCTTTCAATTAAATGCCTATCTTCCATATAATTTTTGTCATCTTATTTACACATACAATATTGTCAGTGCTAAAGCGCTGAGGTGCTTGAACAGATGTGAGACTGTTACAGGTGGGGAAAGAAAAATGAGACTTGATTTTTATTCTCCTAGTTGCTCTGCTGCTTACTTTTTTTATTCCTAACTTTGTGGAATCCCTGTGACTTAAACATTCTCAGTCAGGTAATAGGGTGAACTTATGGCCAAGATATTTATGAACCACCTCCCAAAAACATTCCTACTTGCCACTGTAAATTTAAGAAAACAAAAATTTCAAATGAAAAATCATTAGAAGCTTTCCCAGGAAAAACAGAAATAAGAATACATTCTTTTCATTGTTATTTGGTATTGTTTTTAAATTATATTGACATTTTTACATAGCAATGACAAAATCCAGGAGAAAAATAGAGAGATGAAGATTAGAAATACAATTTAAAACATTTTTAGGAAATAATGACATTGTTGAAGGAATAATCAATGCTTGTGGTTCAGATGTTCCAATATGATAAAAATGACTACTACCTAAATTTATTGGTATTACGCCTATCAAATTATCAGGGCAGCACTTTGAGATTTATTCAAAATAATGTTATTCATTTAGAAGAATAAAAAGTCTGAAATCTCAAGGAGAAAAAAGTGAAGAAAAACTGGGTTTATAAGCTGAAGGTCTTTAAACAAAAGCTGGCATATTATAAAGAGGTTTCTTGTTCAAGTTGAGTTTGGATGACAAGGCTACTAAATCCCTTCCGACTCAGATTTTGTGACTATTAACTTGACTGCGCATTACCTATAAGATACTGAGTGAGTCATTTTAACTTCTTTGGCTCTTAAGTGTTCCTCCTCATAAAGTAGGGTTCGATTAGATTCCTAACCTGAGAGTCACAGGCTTTTAGGTTATTGTAAGTAAGATATCTTTGAATTTCTAGGTGAACCAAACACTGTCATATTTATCATTGCTCTATAAACTTAATGATCAATACAATACAATATGCATTTCTATTTTTCAAATATATATTTTATTATAGTTGATAAAATACAAATTTATTTAAAGTAATTAATTTACAATAGTTTTTTTTGACATCATATATTTTCTCAATAAGCATGTACCAGTCACAGAATTACTATCATATGGGAATCCATGAGGTTTTTTTTTTTTGTCATTGTAACAAACTCCTAATATTCAAGAAGATTGAGTAAAATTGATCACCTACCTTTGCTTTAGGTTACTAAAATCTATGACCCTAAAAGATAACAGAAGTCTGAGCAATTTTGTTTCACAAAACAGAAGGGAAAGAGCTTTTGGATCATTTAGTGTGACATCTGACTAACCCAATAATTTCTGGAGAATTTGCAGGTAGAACTGGGAAGAAAGAAAACAGATGTGAAATGGAATAGATGTATAAGAATTTTTATAGTGGTATATTTTATTGTCGATGGCAGAAGAATGTTTGAGCTTTACTATCTGAGTACCTTTGACTACATAAGTAAGTAGTAATGGACTAGATCATACTCAGTATATAGGAAATAATTTTTATGCTATAAGTAACTAAATGTTTATGATACCTAAGGAACCAAAAAAATTCAGAATGATTCCAAAGAAATAGAAAAGATTATAGATGATGGTTTTTCTTGGGAAAAGGCAACCAAGAAGACATTAGCAGTTATGTATTAGATTTGGTTTAAAAAAAAAAAATAGAAGAGTTTAGTAGATGATTTCCTACCACATCTTTAAGCACAATTGACTGAGAAATACAAAGAATTTAATATCCCATTGTGTCTATTGTTTATCCATTTAAAATATATGTTGGATTTAGTAAACCCAGAGTCTCTCACATATAGATAAAAATTTTAAATTACTGTTTAACAGATACTACCATAGAGTTAACTTTGTTAGAAGAAAAAAAATATATCAATCAAGAAATAAGTTTAACTTAAAGTTTTCACCAGTATCTTGGAAGATGTACGGAGCCAAATTTAAGCAAAAAATGTTCTGTATTGATGGCAATTTTTTTCCAGATATATCTGTTCTCAGATATTGGTGGTCAATAGTTTGTCTTGTCCAACTCTTTATGACCTCATTTGGGGTTTTCTAAGCAAGGATAATGAAGTACTTTAAAATGGTATTGAAGTCATAAAAATTTTTCACTTGGAAGTATAATTATGAAAAAGTTCATGTATGTATCCCAGTTAGCAAACTCTTTCACAAGTGGTTAGGTATAGAATTTCTATCCCTGCACTAGGAAAAAACCCACTATATTTCATGGCTCCAGTTGCCACAAAGGGACATCCAAGAAAACAAGTGTGGTTAACCAAAGGTGTTTATGAAAAATGATATTAAATCTGGCAAAAGTGTTCTTTAGCAGAAAAAAAAAAAAAACAAACTAAGAAAACACAATGGAATTAAGAAATCCTTGTAGGGCTTTTTTGTTTTTCTCTGTTCCCTTTCTCCAAAGCCCATGATAAAACATACAATGATGCATTTCCCAGCTTGTCCATTTAGATGAAGTTCATCTCTAATTGTCTTACAGAATAGAATTGTATATGAAGCAGGCATTGATTACTTTCCCATTGTGTCACTGTCATGGGACAACCACCACCTTGCATCTTGTTCTCAAGAGTGCTCATATTTCCTACATGTGCAAGAATGTTTGTGGCAGCCCTTTTTGTAGTGGCTAGAAACTGGAAACTGAAGGGATGCCCATCAATTGGAGAGTGGCTGAATAAATTATGGTATATGAATGTTATGGAATATTATTGTTCTGTAAGAAACGACCAGCAGGACGATTTCAGAGAGGCCTGGAGAGACTTGCATGAACTGATGCTGAGTGAAACGAGCAGAACCAGGAGATCATCATGCACAGCAACAACAGTATTACATGATGATCAATTCTGATGGACATGGCTCTCTGCAATAAAGAATTGTCTCAAACCAGTTCCAGTTTTTCACTGAAGAAAACCATATACACCCAGAAAGAGGGACATGAAATATGGACCACAACGTAACATTTTCATGATCTCTATTGACATTTGCTTGCATTGTGTTGCCTTTCTCTGATTCTTTTTTTTTTTTCTTGTAGATAGGATTTTTCTTGCATAACTTCTCAAGCATTTCAACATTATTAACATGTAGTGGACTTCCTGCCATCTGGGGGAGGGGAGGGGACTGGGGGTAAAATTTGTATTGGAAAGCTTTGTAAAGATCAAGGTTGGGGAACTACCCATACATATGTTATACAAATAAAAAGCTTAAAAAAAAATTAAAAAAAAAAAAGAGTGCTCATATTTCTATCTGAGGCTCGTGTGAAAATCTCAGCCCTGCTTATCAAAACTTGATCTCTCATTTGTTTTCTCTCTTTCCAAACTGAAGAGAACTATAAATCCCAGGAGATTTTGTGGCCAGCTTACCCCTTTTCAGGGGGTTAGTACATAACTATATATAGCTCAAATGTGAAGTGAATAAACTTAAAGTGGCTTGGGACTAAGAATGAGCACTTAGGGGGACTGGGAAAATTTTCATGCAGAAAGCAGTGATTGAGATGCAATAAACTTTAGTGGCTCCCTATCACCTTCAGGATTAAACATAAAATCCTCTGTCATTCAAAGCCCTTCATAACCTAATTCCTTCTTAGCTTTCCAATCTTCTTATACCTTACTGTCTATCACTCCCTCTCCATTCCCTGCAACCCAGTAATACTGGCTTCCTTGTCATTCCATGAACATTTCTAAGTTCCTGGCATTTTCAGTGGTTGTCCCCATGGCTGAAGTGCTTTCCTCCTCATCTCTACCTCCTGTATTTTCTGGCTTCCCTCAAGTTCCAGTTACAAGAATTTCCCTACATAGCTTCCACAAGAAGGCTACTGTCTTCCTTCTCTTAATTATTGCCTAATTATCTTATATATAGCTTGCTTGTACATAGTTGTTTGTATGTTTTCTCCCAAAAAAGACTCTGAACTTCTTGAGAGCAAGAACTGGTTTTTTATCTTCTTATCCCTAGCATATTGTGCAGTGCCTAGAATAAACTTAATAAAATTTTATTGAATGGATATGTTTGAAGGCAATAGGTGAGAAGTCAATAGATAAGTGAAAGAGACAGAATGATTTAGAATGGAATTTGTTGTAGAAAATGTGTAGAAAATACACATATTAGCCTTAAGAAGGAGAAGGATGAAAGGAAGAGAGAGTGGGTAATGTCAAGAAGTTTTAAGATGAAAAGAATGGGAGAAGAAAAAATTCTTATCCAATGGATTCCATTTTTTTCAGTAAAATAAGAGACAATGTCACTAGTCCAGTTTAGGTGAGGGGGGAATGGTGATGATAAGATGAGATGTAAGAGGGTTGATGAGGGAGGAGAAAATTTAAAATCATTTCTGAGAACAGTAAGTTAAGGAATCAATTTGGGAGGAATAAAAGCACATCCTTGTTTCCTAAGACCCAGGTGACATGAATTTGTAATGAATCCAGTCATCACAGCTGTGAGAAAGAAGGAGTGGAGGAAGCAGATGATGGGAGAAAAGGACAGATGGAGAATAATATGGAGTTGAGGTTTAGAAAGAGATGGGAATTGATAGGATATGAAGCAAGGAATTCAAGGATAG
Organism: Myrmecobius fasciatus; assembly: GCA_023553655.1. Taxonomy (NCBI): domain Eukaryota; kingdom Metazoa; phylum Chordata; class Mammalia; order Dasyuromorphia; family Myrmecobiidae; genus Myrmecobius; species Myrmecobius fasciatus. The sequence continues at coordinate 88,117 of JAJPUD010000560.1, read as the reverse complement.
CATATTGTAAAATTTAAATGGCTAACTATTGGGCCGATTGGAAAGGGAGTAAAAGGAAATGGGGCTGGTAATGGTTTGAAAAAGTTCTAAGAGGTGCAGGGGTTGGAGACTTTAATGGGGACAAAAATGATGTTTAAGAATTCAGAAGGTTGAAATGGAGGAATATCTACAAAAATATAGATTGTCCAGGTTAACAGAAGAGGAAATAAATTATTTAAATAGCCCCATTTTAGAAAAAGAAATAGAACAAGCTATTAATCAACTCCCTAAGAAAAAATCCAGATGGATTTATATGTGAATTCTACTAAACATTCAAAGAACAATTAATTCCAATACTATATAAACTATTTGAAAGAATAGGGAAAGAAGGTATACTACCAAATTCCTTCTATGATACAAATATGGTGCTGATAGCTAAACGAGGTAGGGTGAAAACAGAGAAAGAAAACTATAGACTAATTTCCCTAATGAATATTGATGCAAAAATTTTAAATAAGATATTAGCAATGATATTACAGAAACTCATCCCTAGGATAATACACTGTGATCAAGTAGGATTTATACCAGGAATACAGGGCTGGTTCAATATTAGGAAAACTATCAGCATAATCAATTATATTAATGGCCAAGCTAACAAAATCACATGATTATCTCAATAGATGCAGAAAAAGCATTTGATAAAATCCAACATCCATTCCTACTAAAAACACTAGAGAGTATAGAAATAAATGGGCTTTTCCTTAAAATAATCAGTAGCATCTATTTAAAACCATCAGCAAGCATCATATATAATGGGGCCAAACTAGAACCATTCCCAATAAGATCAGGAGTGAAATAAGGCTGCCCACTGTCACCATTACTATTTAATTTTGTATTAGAAATGTTAGCTTTGACAGTAAGAGAAGAAAAAGAGATTAAAGGAATTAGAGTAGGTCATGAGGAAACCAAATTATCACTCTTTGCAGATGATGATGGTATACTTAGAGAACCCTAGAGACTCAACTAAAAAACTACTAGAAACAATTCACAACTTTAGCAAAGTTGCAGGATTCAAAATTAATCCACATAAATCATCAGCATTCTTATATATTACCAACAAAGTTCAGCAGCAGGAGATACAAAAAGAAATTCCATTCCAAATAGCAGATGATAGGATAAAATATTTGGGAATCTATCTGCCAAGGAAAAGTCAGAAACTATACGAACTAAATTACAAAACACTTTCCACACAAATAAAATCAGACCTAATCAATTGGAAAAATATTAAGTGCTCATGGGTAGGCAGAGCGAACATAATAAAAATGACAATACTACCCAAACTAATCTACTTATTTAGTGCCATACCAATCAAACTCCCAAGAAATTATTTTACAGATCTAGAAAAAATAGTAGCAAAGTTCATTTGGAAGAACAAAAGGTCAAGGATTTCAAGGGGATTAATGAAAAAAAAGGCAGATGAAGGTGGCCTTGCTGTACCAGATCTAAAACTATATTATAAAGCAGCGGTCATCAAAACCGTTTGGTACTGGCTAAGAAATAGAGCAGTCGATCAGTGGCACAGGATAGGTTATCAGGACAACCTAGGCAATAACCTTAACAATCTAGTGTTCGATAAACCCAAAGACCCCAGCTTTTGGGATAAATACTCACTATTTGGCAAAAACTGCTGGGAAAATTGGAAACTAGTGTAGAAGAAATTAGGGCTTGACCCATACCTAACACCACATACCAAGATAAGATCTAAATGGGTTCATGATCTAGATATAAAGAGGGACTTTGTAAGCAAGTTAGAGGAACGTAATATAGTTTATCTCTCAGACCTGTGGAGATGGAATAAATTTATGTCCAAAGAAGACCTGGAACTCCTAATTGAACACCAGATGGATAATTTTGATTATCTTAAGTTAAAAAGTTTCTGTACAAACAAAAGAAATGCAGACAAGATTAGGAGGGAAGCATCAAATTGGGAAATCATCTTTACATTTAATGGTTCTGATAAAGGCCTCATTTCTAAAATATATAGAGAATTGTCTCATATATAAAAGAATTCAAGCCACTCTTCAATAGATAAGTGGTCAAGGGATATGAGCAGACAATTTTCAGATGATGAAATTAAAACCATCTCTAGTCATATGAAAAGTTGCTCCAAATCACTATTGATCAGAGAAATGCAAATTAAGACAACTCTGAGATACCACTACACACCTGTCAGATTGGCTAAAATGACAGGAAAAGATAACGATGAATGTTGGAGGGGATGTGGGAAAACTGGGACACTAATACATTGTTGGTGGAACTGTGAACGGATCCAACCATTCTGGAGAGCAATTTGGAGCTATGCTCAAAAAGTTGTCAAACTGTGCATACCCTTTGACCCAGCAGTGTTTCTACTGGGCCTATATCCCAAAGAGATCTTAGAGGAGGGAAAGGGCCCCACATGTGCAAGAATGTTTGTGGCAGCCCTTTCTGTGGTGGCTAGAAACTGGAAACTGAATGGATGCCCATCAATTGGAGAGTGGCTGAATAAATTATGGTATATGAATGTTATGGAATATTATTGCTCTGTAAGAAACGACCAGCAGGACGATTTCAGAGAGGCCTGGAGAGACTTGCATGAATTGATGCTGAGTGAAACGAGCAGAACCAGGAGATCATCATACACAGCAACAACAGTATTACATGATGATCAATTAATTCTGATGGACATGGCTCTCTGCAACAAAGAATTGTCTCAAACCAGTTCCATTTGTTCACTGAAGAAAACCATATACACCCAGAGAGAGGGAAATGAAATATGGACCGCAACGTAACATTTTCATGATCTCTATTGACATTTGTTTGCATTGTGTTGCCTTTCTCTGATTCTTTTTTTTTTCTTGTAGATAGGATTTTTCTTGCATAACTTCTCAAGCATTTCAACATTATTAACATATAGTGGACTTCCTGCCATCTAGGGGAGGGGAGCGGACTGGGGGTAACATTTGTAATGGAAAGCTTTGTAAAGATCAATGTTGGGGAACTACCCATACATATGTTATACAAATAAAAAGCTTTAATTAAAAAAAAATATTTGAAAAATTCTTCACATATATCTTTTGAACTTAAAACAAAACAAAACAAAACAAAATATTAGGAAAACTATCAGCATAATCAATTATATTAATAACCAAACTAACAAAAATCATATGATTATCTCAATAGATGCAGAAAAAGCATTTGATAAAATCCAACACCCTTTCCTATTAAAAACACTAGAGAGTATAGGAATAAACGGGCTTTTCCTTAAAATGATCAGTAGCATCTATTTAAAACCACCAACAAGCATCATATGTAATGGGGATAAACTAGATCCATTCCCAATAAGATCAGGAGTGAAACAAGGCTGCCCACTGTCTCCATTACTATTAAATATTGTATTAGAAATGTTAGCTTTGGCAGTAAGAGAAGAAAAAGAGATTAAAGGAATTAGAGTAGGTAATGAGGAAACCAAATTATTACTCTTTGCAGATGACATGATGGTATGCTTAGAGAACCCTAGAGACTCAACTAAAAAACTATAGAAACAATTCACAACTTTAGCAAAGTTGCAGGATACAAAATAAATCCACATAAATCATCAGCATTTTTATATATTACCAACAAAGTTCAGCAGCAAGAGATACAAAAAGAAATTCCATTCAAAATAACTGTCGATACTCTAAAATATTTGGGAATCTAGCTGCCAAGGAAAAGTCAGGAACTTATATGAACTAAACTACAAAACACTTTCCACACAAATAAAGTCAGACCTAATCGGTTGGAAAAACATCAAGTGCTCATGGGTAGGCCAAGCAAATATAATAAAAATGACAATACTAATTTGCTTATTTAGTGCCATACCAATCAAACTCCCAAGAAATTATTTTACAGATCTAGAAAAAATGGTAGCAAAGTTCATTTGGAAGAACAAAAGGTCAAGAATTTCAAGGGAATTAATGAAAAAAAAAAAAGACTAATGAAGTGGTCTTGCTGTTCCAGATCTAAAACTATATTATAAAGCAGCGGTCATCAAAACCATTTGGTACTGGCTAAGAAATAGAGTAGTCGATCAGTGGTACAGGATAGGTTATCAGGACAATCTAGGCAATAACCTTAACAATTTAGTGTTTGATAAACCCAAAGACCCCAGTTTTTGGGATAAGTACTCACCATTCGACAAAAACTGCTGGGAAAATTGGAAACTAGTATGCAAGAAATTAGGGCTTGACCCACGCCTAACACCACATACCACAATAAGATCTAAATGGGTTCATGATTTAGTTATAAAGAGTGATATTATAAGCAAATTAGAAGAACATAGTATAGTTTACCTTTCAAACCTGTGGAGAAGGAAGGAATTTGTGTCCAAAGAAGACCTGGAACTCTTAATTGAACACCAGATAGGTAATTTTGACTATATTAAGTTAAAAAGTTTTTGTACAAACAAAACTAATGAAGACAAGATTAGGAGGGAAGCAATAAATTGGGAAATCATCTTTACATTTAAGGGTTCTGATAAAGGCCTCATTTCTAAAATATATAGAGAATTGTCTCATATTTATAAGAATTCAAGCCACTCTCCAATAGATAAATGGTCAAAGGATATGAACAATTTTCAGATGAGGAAATTAAAACCATCTCTAGTCATATGAAAAGGTGCTCCAAATAACTATTGAGCAGAGAAATGCAAATTGAGACAACTCTGAGGTACCACTACACACCTGTCAGATTGGCTAAAATGACAGGAAAAGATAACGATGAATGTTGGAGGGGATGTGGGAAAACTGGGACACTGATACATTGTTGGTGGAACTGTGAACGGATCCAACCATTCTGGAGAGCAATTTGGAAAAATGCTCAAAAAGTTATCAAACTGTGCATACCCTTTGACCCAGCAGTGTTTCTATTGGGCCTATATCTCAAAGAGATCTTAAAGGAAGGAAAGGGCCCCACATGTGCAAGAATGTTTGTGGCAGCCCTTTTTGTAGTGGCTAGAAACTGGAAGCTGAATGGATGCCCATTAATTGGAGAATGGCTGAATAAATTATGGTATATGAATGCTATGGAATATTATTGTTCTGTAAGAAACGACCAGCAGGATGATTTCAGAGAGGCCTGGAGAGACTTGCATGAACTGATGCTGAGTGAAATGAGCAGAACCAGGAGATCATTGTACATGGCAACAACAATACTATATGACGATCAATTCTGATGGACATGGTTCTCTTCAACAATGAGATGTTTCAAATCAATTCCAATTGTTCAATGATGAAGACAGCTATCTACACCCAGAGAGAGGCCTGTGGGATCTGAGTCTGGACCACAACATAGCATTTTCATGTTCTCTATTAATGTTTGCTTGCCTTATGTTTTCCTTCTCAGTTTTTTTTTCTTTGTCCTGTAGATCCAATTTTTCTTGTACAGCAAGGTAACTGTATAAATTTGTATACACATATTTTATCTGTCAAATATTTTAACATAATTAATATGTTAGATTTCCTGTCATCTAGGGGAGGGGGTAGGGGAAAGGAGGGAAAAATCTGTAACAGAAAGCTTTGCAAGGGTCAATGTTGAAGAATTACCCATACATATGTTTTGCAAATAAAATGCTTTAATAAAGAGAAGAAGAAGAAAAAAAAGAATTCAGAAGATGAGATCGAAAAAAGAGGCAGAGAGAGAAAGACAGATATAGGAGATTATTGTAAGATAGGTAAGAAATATCAGAATTTTTAATAAGAAAAGCATAATATGAATGGGTAATAGTAAGATCTAGTTTAAAGATATTCCTATGAGTAGCCAAGGTAGAATGAAGACATAGGATATAAGATTTAAGGAGGCTAGGGAAGGATGTGAGACAGTATCTTATGTGAATCTTAAAGTCCCCTAGTATAAGAGCAGGAGCTGGGGAAGATAGGAAAATGGTAAGCCAGATACTAAACTCCTTGAGAAATGAGGAAGAATGATCTAGGAGTCAATCCACTATAGATATCATAATTTAGATGGAATAAATAAAAAGAATCTTATCTGGATTTTAAAATGAAATTGGATGAGCAGTCTCCTGGTAGTCCATTAATATATTTATTCAAGCATTAAAGAAGATGGACAGTTGAAGAAGATGAACCCAGAACTAAATAGGAAATTAGGTTGAATTCCATTTGCAAAATTGCTCAGTGCTTTCAATGATCACAAACTATTTTCTGCTTCCATAAAATCATGTCTCTAAATACTAATGTTCTAGAAGTGCCTTGCTAAAATAGTGCTTTTCCTTGATATTGGAAAAAAGAAAAAAATTAAAAGAAACCCAAATGGCAAAGAAAATACATATAGTGTGTGCAACTGATCACAGGCATGTTGTCAGTGGTGACTTGCCTAAGATATGAAGACATCTTTCATTGCTAATTAAAATGGATCACTATAAAGTACATATTGATCTGGTTTATTTCACACCTTTTTTTTTTCAGTTTCACCTACAAATTCTCTAGGGAAAAACTGGCTTGGTTCTCATGCTAAGATGAAGAACTTTATGAAGAAAGCAGGTGGTAAAATTTTTAAAAAATTAGAACAAAGAAGACCTGAATTCAAACCTAATCACTGATACTATCTGTATGATCTTAATCAAGTTACTTAGCTTCCCTGGGCCTCAGTTTCATTATCTATAAAATGAAAGGTTTCAACTAGTCAGCTTTTGAGGCTTCTTCCAAATCTAGATCCATGATCCTATGAAAAATTAACAGGTGCCCAGGTAAGATGCTACACTGGTACCTCCCAAGATAATGTAATAAGGATGGGTCATGGGGGTCTCCTATTCAATTAAGTCCAACTTGATGAGATTATAGGATTTAAGGGGCATTTAACGGTGTTCTTAGTAAGGTGTTTAACTTCTTTCAGATTTGAAGCAGAGTTTGTCTGTAAGGGATATTTTGCTCTTTTAGAAAATATCAAGAAGTTCCTCAATCAAACTTGATGGAAATATGGGGTGATTAACTGTTGCTTGACTGAAGAATCAATTTGCATCCATAATATCCTTTTTTTCCCTGAAGCAATTGAGGTTAAATGACTTGCTCAGGGTCACACAGCTACGAAGTGTTATGCCTGAGACTAGATTTGAACGCAGATGCTCCTGATTTCAGGGATGATGCTCTATTCACTGCACCACCTAGCAGCTCCATAACATCCTTTTAAAGAGCAACTTAGTGAGCTCTAAAGATATATTCTTTCTAAGGGAATAATATTTGTTAGTATAGGGTTAATTTTGACAGCTAAGAAAAGAGCCAGCCACGAAGCAAGAATTCAGTTCTTGATAGTTACTCTTTGTTTTTTCCCTTGAGTCTTTTTCTAATGAAGCAGACCGAAAGATTTCTTTCAGAAAGATTTCTCTCCTTTTATACTCCCTGTCATAGAAATGGCATGTTTCCCAGTGGGAGATAATACAACTAGTGGAGATCAGATCCGGAGTATTACGTTGAATAGTAAAATTGATTATGAGGAAGTCTTCATTTAGTGACCTGCCCAGAAGAAATTCTTTATCCAGAGGGAGCAATGTGAGAATACTGTGAGATTAGAAAAAAACATTAAGGTCCTACAGTGCTAAAAGTTGTCTTGGCCGTATGTGTTGCCAAATAGATATTTCTCTACTAATATACATTGTGTGTGTGTTTCCATTCTTCCCACTGATTCAGTGTGTATTTGTGAGAATATCTCCTTGATTTATAAGGGAAATATTTTGTTGTAATTATTCACATTGTGACACTTCAGCAAGTGCCTTTGTTTTGAGATAATTGTGTCAACTGGACTGTTTAAGATATATATATATATATACATACACATATGTGTGTATGTATATATATGTGTATATATATATGTATAAATAGATAGATACATAGATAAATAGATTAGTAAAGACTCCTGAATTACAGTTTTAGGAATATGGACTTTGCAATCAGGCCGACTTTGTTTTAAATTCTATCTCAGATTTGTACTAGCTGTTTGGCACTGGACAAGTCACCTTCACAACTTAATTTCCTCATGTGTAGAAGGAGGAAGCTGGACTCAATGACTACTAAAGAGCTTTTTAGCTCTAAAATCATGATCATCTTAAGGTATTGTTGCCTTTTTTTTTTTTTTTGGATCACATTACCTTGGGCTGACAAATTCAATCCAGTGACTTGACAATTGAGTTTCCTGAGTTATAATTTATCATGTTGAGTCCATAATCCTTTAAGTATATTTTCATTATTTTTCATTAAATTCATCACCTTACTTTTCCTTTCTGAAGCTCAGCTATGACTTTTCTAATCACTCAAATAACCTTTAGAGATTATTATGTAGTAGTTTATTTCTATAGGCTTAGCATATTGCCACTCTGACGAGCTTGGAATTATCAAGAAACTTAGAACTTTTACTCAATTTCATTTACTTTAATAAGCATTTAATAAGGCCCAAATATGTGCAAACCTCTGTTAGCTGCAGGAGACTAAAACAACAATAACAAAAATTTTTAAAAAGAATTTCTTTCTTCATTAGGGAAAAATCTTTGCAGCAAATTTCTCCAATAAAGATTTCATTTTTCAAATATATAGAGAGCTGGGCCAAATTAATAAAAATAAGAGCTATTTTCTCAATTGGTAAATGGTCAAGGATATGAACAGGCAGTTTTCAGAGGAAGAAAGCAAAGCTATCAACAGCCATATGAAAAATATGTTTTAAATCGATAATAATTACAGAAATGCATGTAATAAGAACTCTGAGGTATTACTTCACACCCATCAGCTTGGTGAGGATGACAGAAAAGGAAAATTATAAATATTAGAAGGCACGTAGAAAAATAGGGATATTGATGTACCTTTGGTGGAGCTGTGTATTAGTCCATTCATTGTGGAGAACAATTTGTAATTATGCCCAAAAAGCTATAAAAGTATGCTTACCTTTTGATCCATTAGCTCTACCCCTAAGAAAGAAAAAAAAGGATCCACATATGCAAAAATATTTATAACAGTTCTTTTTGTGGTGGCAAAGAATTAGAAACTGAGAGGATATCCATAATTTGGGAATGGCTGAACAAATTGTGATTCATGAATGTGATGGAATACTATTGTATTGTAAGAAATAATGAAGGGGATGGTTTCAGAAAAGCTGCAAAAAGTGAATTTTTGCATGATCCATGAAAACTACTTACAGGGAGTCATATTGTGTAATTAACAAACTAACATTTGTGTAAAAAACAAAATGCATGTAAATATTCACAGACAGTGTTAAAATGCTGTGTTGTGGTTCACATTCAGTTCCCTCAGGCCTCTCTCTGGATGTATATGACTATCTTCATTGCTGAACAATAGGAACTGGTTGAATCTCATCATTGTTGAAGAGAACCATGTCCATCAGAATTGATCATCATGTAGTCTTGTTGCTGTGTATAATGTTCTCCTGGTTCTGCTGATTTCACTCAGCATCAGTTCATGCAAGTTTCTCCAGGCCTCTCTGAAATCCTCCTGCTGGTCATTTCTTAGCACAGATATATTTTAAAACAAAAGTGTAGAGACAGAATCAATTGTTCTTGGCAAATGATTGAATATGGTGGGTGAAATAGACGGATAAATGAAGGAAGATTCTTCTTTCTGATTTCAAATCTAGCCTCAGATACTTGCTAACTGTATGGCTCTGGACAAGCCCATTAATTCTGTTTGCCTCAGTTTTCCTCACCTGTAAAATGAGCTAGAGAAGAAAATGACAAAATCACTTGAGTACCTTTGTCAAGAAAATCCCATGATTAAATAACAACAAACTAGAAAGGTGGCAGTATCCTTAAGAGAAAAACAAAGCAGAAAACGGGAAAGTTCCAATTAGGCCCAGTTCCCCTCAGAAACACCCCAGCAAAGATCTGAAAGGGTAATGATCCAGGAAATTCAAAGAGAGACGCCGATAAACTCTTTTATTCAGTCCAGGACTAGACAAGAAACTGGTTGGAAACCTATGAAATTTGCCAATGGGGTTGAAACTATTATGATCTATAGTATCAATTAAAATCAACCTGAAGGGAACCCAGCCTGTCAGAGCCTCAGAAGGGGATGCTGCAAAGAGATGGAAATGGAGATATGGCAGAGACCTTGCAGGCAACCTATATTGGAACCATCTAGGAGTCCTGAAGCCAGAGCGATGTCCATTCTCCAACATTCTGCCAAATCACAGTGGAGGAAAAGCCAATTCCTAATTGGTGACTGACTTGGAGGAGGAGGAAACAGAGACAGGGAAGAGACTGAGGTTTTAAAATAAAGCCAGGAACAAAGCAGAAGAAGGGACCTGATCCCAGTCTAGGGTCCAGCTTCCTGGAAGGGATGAATTCAAGAAACATCTATCCCAATCAAGACTTTCAACAAGACTATACGATGATCAAGACTGGTATCCGGAGTCAGCCCTACCTACCTTATTCAGGAGTGATGGATGGAACAAAGCCTGACCCTAGCACAAAGTCCCAATCCAAGAACTGAAACTTGAAATATAAGTGAACTAAAGAAAATTTCTAACAATGAAAAATGGAACAAATTAAGACAAGTACAAGAAATAAACCTGGAAAATGAAAGCATTTCCACAACAAATCCAAGTACAGTCTCAAAAAAAAAAAAAAGCCTTGACTATAAAGACTCTTAAGAGTAGATGGATTTAATCAAGGAAGATATTTTTCTTTTTTATTATTAAAGCTTTTTATTTTCAAAACATATACATAAATAATAGATAATTTTCAACATTCACTCTCAAAAAACCTTGTGTCCTAATTTTTTCCCTCCCTTCCCCCCACCCCCTCTTCTAGATGGCAAGCCACCCAATATATGCTAAACTTGTACAATTCTAAGGAAGATATTTTTAAAAATGAAATGGAGCACTCAAGGAAAAAAAAATCAGGATAATAAATTACTTAAAAGAAAAGGTAGAAAATATCATTCTAGTAAGAAACTTCCAGAAAAAATAGAATGAAATGAACAATTCAATGATATAACAAAGCCAAAAGTCTTTATCATTATATAATTCAATGGGGGTTGGGAAGATAGGGGGTTTGAGGTTGGATGATTCCCTAGGATTTGATCCTACATAAGTGTGGGGAAATGTGACTCCTACTTGACAGTGACCTCTGAGCCCCTGAGCCTTAGTCCTGTGGGAAAAAGACTTCAAAAAGACTAAAGAGAAAGAAATGGAGTTTGAGAGACACAGGATATATTAGGTAATGCATAAATTCTGAATGGTAAATGGAAGAACTCCAGGAATCACAGTCAGTCAAGAAAAGCTGATCCCTTCCCAACCACATCTCCCTTAATTCCTAATACCTGCAAAACCAGACACTTCTAAGAAGGGGCTTCTTGGATGAGATTATTCTCTCCTTGGTTGATCTGTGATAACATCTCACTCCTGAGTCCAAAAGTCAATTTATACTAACAGTTCTCCATTATCTATACTAATCTACCTGACTTCCCTGATTTGTTTCACTTTTACTTTGAGAGTTAGGTGCACTCACTACCCATTACTGCTTTCTGGTTAGTTAACAAGTGTTTGGTAGAAGGGAACTACACTAAACAAGAGTGTGATTTTTCAATTTGAGATGGTATCATTTCCTACTCTGAGTGACCAGGAAGTGGCTTTTAGGGCATAGTACTCCTAGAATTAAAATATCTGATATGTAGCAAATGGATATAATTCTAGCTTTAATACTCCTCTTGAAGATAGGAGGGAAAGAGTGACATCCTAATCAAGGATGTCTTCCTGGTCTCCACATAAGTAGAAATCAGTTTTCTTTGTATATAGAGAGTAAATTCATCTCTGCTACCTAGGCTGTCTCAGCTTATATGGAAACATAAGTGAATTGAAGAAAAATTCTAACAATGAAAAATACAGCATATTAAGACAAGTTCAAGAAATAAACCGGGAAGATGAGAGCAACTCCATAGGAGCAATCATAAATCATAAAACATAAAACAGACCCAGTTTTTGTTGTTATTCTGTTCAAGTCTGGTTAGACCATGGCCTATCTCATCCATCAATCCATCCTGAAAACAAGGACTTTACTTTAAATTCCACTTACTAGAAACTGAAATCTTCAGATTTGTCACAGGAATCCTTCCATCTTTAAGCTTTTTATGTACTCATTTGTTGTAATTAGAAGACCACATCATTACAGGCCCCATGTCTCTGACAACTCACCAATACAATCTGTTACAAATGAGCCTGTTAAGACTGTTATATGTTCTTCTACTATAACATTCCTTCTATATTAGATGGGGGTCTATAGCACATTTAGAAATTAAAAGAACGTGAGGTTTCCACTCTTTGACCTGGGAAATAGGTCAAAGAAAGATAATCTAAGAAGCATAAGATTCCCTGAGAAATGACTCAACAACAACAACAAAAACCTTGGAGACTATATATTTTGTAAAATCATAAATGAAAACTGCCTTACTCCTTTAATGCTATTGGGAAAATTGAAAATAGAAAGAATTCACCAGTCACCTGCTGAAAAAAGCTCCCAAAAGAAAACGCTCAGGAATGTCATAGCTAAATCCATAGTTTCCATATCAAGGAAAAAAGTAGTGCAAAAAGCCAGAAAAAAGTTTAAGTAGCCAAGAAACCAATTAGGTTCACACAAGAACTAGCAGCTGCTACTATTACTATTGCCGTTGTATAATATAGGTGCTGGAGCTACTTTCCTCCAACTCCCAGTGGTAATGGTAGATTGAGTCCCCCAGGCTGGCTACTTGCACTCCCCTGATGGTTTTAAGGTTAACAGTCAAGGTAGTAATTCTCTAATACTATCACTCACAGGACCCTCTCCAGTGTGTTCTCCCTAAAATTAATTGATTAGCTGATAGCACCCTAATATTAGTTAACCAATTAATGTAAATTGGCTTTTACAAAAGAATACTTACTGAGAAAATATAGTAAGGATCAAAGTATATCAACATTCCCCAAACCAAGAAGTATACTACTTGGTGTATAGAGATACTGGATTTAAAGTTAAAAGAAATTATTACAAAACATTCCTCCCACTCTTCCCACCTTGGTGGGGGAATGGTATTTTCTGGCAATCTGATTCCTTTTTTCTCTTTATGGAAGAAAATGTTCTACTTCCAATGAATAAATTGCTCCCCTGCTTACTTGGGCTCTTTCTTTACTGGGCTGAGTCAAACACCTCTCAGTGCTGGCTCCTTCTCAATAGACTTGGTCTCTGACTGCCAGGAGATTAGATTCTGCTGTGACCAAAGCATCTTCATGATTGTGTGATAGGTGGGTGGGGAGACAAGGCAGCTATAGCTTTTTATTATTGCTTTTTCTCCTACTCAGGAGTCCATAGCATTTCTTCTTCTATTTGAAAGACTTTAGGGAGGACAGTGAGAGTCCATGTGCCATCAGTTTCAACTCAGCAGTCAGTTAAAAGGTTTCTTTTTGTTATATGCAGTAAACCTTGAGGAACAAGTCAGAGAATATATGAATGCTCTGAGGTGGGGGAAAGGAATGGCCCTTCCATTACCTGTGGGATATGGTTCACTGAGTCTCCAGGGGGGTTCACACAAAGCAGGGCATATTGTGCATGCTCGAAGGACTGGACTTTCATTGGCCATTACTTTATGAAGTAGATAGATAGATAGTAATGTGCCAGGAACTATTTTAAGTGCAAGCAATCAAGATAGTTTTTGTTCTCAAGAAGATCTGTTGTAATAGCAGAAGACCGTAAAGAAGACTTAGAAGGAGCTGTAGGATAGGTAGGCAGTAGCCTGGTATGAAGTTGGCTAAGAAGTATCATGATGGTCTAGTTTGGTAAAAAAAAAAAAAAAAAAAAAAAAAAAAGATATGGATATGAGTGGAAAGGATATGAGGATAATGGTTAGAGTGGAAGCAGCAGGATATGAGGAGAAAATCTCGGGAATGCATTATTACAAAAGAGAAAATATGAAGGCTTAAAATCAAGGATAACTTTCTTAGAAAGACTGATCATAATTCTACTGAGGGTAGGGAAGAATAAGCTTTTAAAAATCTAACAGATTTTCAATATTTCTTTATGAAAAAATCAGAGTTGAGTAGAAATTTAAACATGTGGGAGTTAGTGGAAAGGGGAGAGATTTTGGTCAGACACTGTGTTAAGTGCTTTTCAAATATCTCATTTAATATCTCAGAGTGAAAAGCAACCTAATTAGAAGAGCAAGACCCATAGCAAAGTAATTTCTAAGCCCTTTCTGGTAAACCTCATTTCCCTCCCTAGAAATTAAGGTTAAGTCCTCACAATCATGAGTTGAATCAGAGTTTCTGAGGCACTTCCATTCAGTCTCTGGTGAGTCAACCATGGATCTAGTTCTCTTCCTCTGGTAGGACCAGGCCTCACTCCTACACTCTCCACACATAGCTCTCCATCTGCCACACAGACACCCAGTTTCTCCCACATAGCATCCCAAACCATTCCAGTTTATACCAAGTTTCATTCCAGCTTGAATGCCAATATAGACCATTTAGCTAACTTTTTTTTTTTATTAAAGCTTTTTATTTGCAAAACATATGCATGGGTAATTTTTCATTATTGACCCTGGCAAAGCTTTCTGTTACAAATTTTTCCCTCCTTCCCCCCCACCCCCTCTCCTAGATGGCAGGAAGTCTAATACATGCATTTAATTAACTTTTTTTTTTTTTTTGCTTTTTGCTGAGGCAATTGGAGTTAAGTGACTTGCCTAGGGTCACACAGCTAGGGAATGTTAAGTGTCTGACACCAGATTTAAACTCAGGTCCTCCTGACTTAAGGGCTGGTGCTCTATCCACTGTGCCACCTAGCTGCCCCCATTTAACTAACTTTTAAGGAAAACAACAACAAAATTAATCTAGCCAACTTGGTACATGTTGTTTCTACAATGGCAGTGTTTCTGGGAGGATTCTGAGAAGATGGCAGAGTAGGCCAGTAAATTTCAAGCTCTCCAGATTTCCCTCACAAATAGAACAAATTTGTGCCTCCGGGCGAACATAGACTAGTGAAAAATCAAGAAGACTTGGGGCAAAACAGGGGTCCTCGTGGTACAAATCCAGGAAGATCCAAAGAAAGACCCCAGACCAAGGATTAATCAGTGTCAATGGCAATCACCCCAGGGTAGCTCAGCAGAAACACTAAGTGGGGCCCCCTGAGGTGATCTGGGTAATGCTGGAGCTTCAGGAATCACAGAAACTTTTACCTCCTAGACTGTGTGCAGAGTTGGGGGTCTGAGTCCAGGGAGACTGAGTGAACCTCAGCTGATTAGGAATGCTAAATCCCCAGTTGTGTAGCTGGGATGTGGCCCTGGGTGAGAAGGAGCTGATACACCCAGGAGTACAAAAGTAGGGGGGCAGGAATGCTGATGGCTGTAGGCACTTGTAGGAGTGTGAAGCTCTTCGTATGGGGTTCTAGATCAGAGAGTGAAGCCAAAGGTACCAACCCCCACTCTGCAATTTGAGGGTCTTATACTAATACTTCTCATTAAGAAAAAAAAAGTGAACCATCAAAGAAGAAAGAAACCCACCATAAAAACTTTGGGAATAGGGAAGACCAGGGTTCATCTTCAAAAAGGAATACTGTAGTAAAAAAAAAAAAGCTTCTTCTATCCCAAAGAATAATGTTAAATGGCTCCCTGCTCAAAGAGAAATTATAGAAGAACTCAAAAAAGAATTTAAAAATCAAATGGGAGATATTGAGGAAAAACTAAAAAAAAAAAGATAAATACCATCCAAGAAAAAAAATTATCTAATTAGAAAAAGAGATACAGAATCTTAATATGAAGATGAAATAACTCTTTGAAAATTAGAATTGAGCAAGGGGAAGGTAATGAATCTATGAGAGACCAAGAAATAACAAAATAGGATGTAAAGAATGAAAAAATAGAACAGAATGTGAAACATCTTCTAAAGAAAAAAAAACAGATATGGAGAATAGATCAAGAAGAGAAAATATAACAATAGTTGAACTCCCTGAAGCTGTGACCAAAAAAAGGAATCTTGAACCAATGATGCAAGAAATAATTCAAGAAAATTATACTGGAGTGATAGAATGGGAGGGAAAAGTAGAAATGAAAAAACAAATCCAACAATCATCACCTCAATGAGATCCTTTGTGGAAAACACATAGGAATATTATTGCCAAGTTTTGGAATCCCCAGATCAAAGAAAAAAATTTGCAAGAAACAAGAAAAAAAACAATTCAAATATGCTGAAGTTACAATTAGAATTGTACAGAACTCATTAGCAGCCACAATAAAAGATCACAGGTCCTGGAAGCATACATATTGGCAATAAAAAGAACTAGGCCTGTGGCCAAAAATATCATATCCAGCAAAAATATCCATAATATTGAATGGAAAAAAATGGACATTCAACAAACTTGCAGATTTCCAAGACTTTTTTTTCAACCAAACCCAAACAGTAGAAAATTTAACATAAGACCCATTATCAAAGATCAATTTCAAGGAACTTAATATGGCCAAATTGTTTATGTTTTTTACATGGAAATGTATACCAAATGTTTAAGATTGATATCAGCAATAGGGTAGCTCAAAAGAGAGATTGGGGCAGAGTTAAGATAAAAATAGTAATTATGTTATACAAATGAGGTACAGAGGAAAAATAAACACAGAGGCATTGCAGGTCAGAGGAGTGTTCATGTTTCTGAAAACCTCACATCAGGAATGGATTAAATAGGCAGCACTATATACATATAATGAAGGGTATAGCACCCTTCAAAATTTATAAAGAAATAAGGGTAAGGGATAGTCAGATGAGGAAGCAAAGAGTGAAGGAAGAAGACAAGGGAGAGATTCATGGGTGGGGGGAGGTTAAGTGATAGCAAGGCAGGTGCAAAATTAAAGCAAAGAGTTAGCAGAAATAGGAAAGGTGTGTGTGTGTGTGTGTGTGTGTGTGTGTGTGTATCTTTTTATGTACACATAAATATAGTCTTGCTTCACTATAACCTGCCTGGAGGAGGTGGAGGAGATAAAAGGGGAAAAAAGAATAAATTAAAAAATTTGTGTCATAGAGAACAAAAGAATAACTTACAAGGAATGAAGGAAAAGATGGACACTCGTGAATATAATTTCTTCTACTACTATGTATCCTTTCTTGAACTAGTAATATATTGTAATATATTTTGAATCCTCTATTCTGGGCACATGATATTCTGTTCTGTTTTGTTTTATTTTGTTTTGTCTTCTTTTTCTGTTTTCCTTTTTTTAAAATTCTGTTTTTTAAAATAAAAATTAAAACAAAACCAAAAAACCAGTAGTGTTTCTCTTCCTATAAGGAATCTGCTTGGATTCATACCATTTACCACATTATACATGATTTGGAAGGACCTCCTTTGCTCTCATTAATATGTTTGGAAATTCCAGTTGTATACTAAATCTAAGACAACCTCAAATAAGGAGAGAGAAAATACCTCTTTGCTAGGCCATAGGCTGCCTGGCATTAGAAGGCTCTTTTATGGAACACTCTGCAGAAGCCACTATTAAATTGTCCCAACTATTATTGCTATCCATTGTCTCCTTACCTGTACTGGCATTTTCCTGATATTTGTGGCTAGTAAATTTCTGCCTTCTACTCTGTCCCCACCCCATTCAAAATCGCCAACTGCCAAAGTGAAAACTTTTCATCTGATACATCTTCCTCTAATCTCATCTCTATACAATTTGCCTACCCTTTTTCTCAGTTCCTATCTTCTACTTATCCCCTTTATTGCAACTTCTAAAATTGTACTCATTCTGTATCATTTGACCACATTTCATCTCAAATCCCTTCCTCTCATATTTTTTTCATCTTTTGGCATCCTTGATAACCTTATTATATTTAGATATTTTATTCTTAGAATCTCAAGTGCTAGCCATGCCCACTCTTACACTCCTGACTGAAAAGAAATATTTTATTTTATACATAATTTCATGCATATAAGTTCTTTTCCATTTTCTTTGATATCTTTGAAATACAGACTTTGCAATGGTATTTCTGAGTTAGAGTTGGCAGAGTTTTATAACTCTTTGGGAATGGTTCCAAATTGTTCTCCAGAATGTAGAATTCCACCAACAGTTCACTAGTGTACCTATTTTCCCATATCATCTCCAGCATTTGCCATTTTTGATAGGTGTGATGTAGTACCTTAAAGTTGTTTTAATTTGCATCTCTCTAATCAATATTGATTTAGCATTTTTTTTTCATCTTACTACAGATATCTTCTACTTCTCCTTAAAACTTGGAAACTGCCTTTTGATATTCTTTAACCATTTATCTGTTGAGGAATGGCTCTTATTTTTATAAATTTGACTCAATTCCATACATTTTTTGAGAAATGATGCCTTTATCAAAGATATCATAAAATTTTTTGATATCATTTCATTGTTTATGGTACCTTTTAGCAAAATGTAGATTCTTTGATTATCTCTTTTAATTAGGTCCATATTTGCTTTTGCTTTATCTGAGATCGTAATTGCTCTGCCTACTTTAAAAAAAAATTCAGCTGAAGCATTATAGATTCTGTACCAGCCCCTTATTTTAACTTTTGGTATGTGCTTTCTGTTACAAATTTGCCTTGCAAATAATATATTGTTGGTCAGTGGTTTTCTAATCCATTCTCTATCTACTTCCATTATATGGGAGAATTTCCCATTCCAATTTACAGTTATGATTATTATGTATTTCCAGGAGAGTATTTTACCTCTTTCCTTTGTTCACTCTCTCTTTTGTTACTCTGCCCTCTTTTTCTCTTATTCCCTGTTAGGTAAGATAGATTTCTATATCCAGCTGAGTGATTGTGTGTATATGTGTGGATGTGTGTATTCTTCCCTCTGAATCAATTCCAAGAAGAGTAAGTTTCAAACACTGCCTGCCACACACATTCAAATTTTCTCCTCCACTGTAAAAGCTCTTCCTTGAATGCTTTTTATGAGATAATTTCCCTTATTCTCCCTCTCCCTTCCTTCATTTCCTAGTACATTCCTCTTTCTCATGCCTTCATTTTTCTGAGGTTATCTCAACATAATTGACTCACACTCATGTGTTCTTTCTATATAGATTCTTTTAAAATTCCCTAATAATAATTAAATTCTTAGGAGTTATATGTATCATCTTTCCATATAAAAATATAAATCATTTAACCTTATTAAATCCTTATATGTGTTTCATGTTTATCTCTTAATGCTTTGCTTGAACCTTATATATGAGTATCAGATTTTCAATTCAGTTCCAGTCTTTTCATCAGGAATGTTTAGAAGTTTTTTATTTCATTAAAATCCTTTTCCCTCCTGAAGGATTAAACTCAGTTTTGCTGGATAGGTTATTTTTGGTTGTAATTCTAGCTTCTTTGCCTTCCAGAATATCATATTCTAAATCATCTGTTCCTTTAACATGGAAGCTGCTAAATCTTAAGTGATCCTGATTGTGACTCCACCATATTTGAATTGTTTCTTTCTGGCTGCTTGCAATACTTTCTCCTGGGAGCTTGGGAGTTTGATTGTGATATTCCTGGGATTTCATTTTGGGATATCTTTTAGAATTTTGGTAGATTTTTCAATTACTATTTTGCCTTCTGAATCTAAGACATTACAGCAATTTTATAGTTTCTTGAAATATGATGTCTAAAAATCATTTTTTTTAATCATGACTTTCAGGTAGTTTAATAAATCCTAAATTATCTCTCCTCAATCTATTTTCTAGGTCAGCTATTTTTTCCAATGAAATACTTCATATTTTCTTTTTTTTTTATTTTGATTTGATTGTATTGTTTCTTAATGCCTAATGAAGTCATTAGCTTCCACTTGCCCAATTCTAATTTTTAAGAAATTATTTTCTTCAGTGAGCTTTTGTAACTCTTCTTCCATTTGCTCAATTCTGCTTCTTAAGGAGTTTTTTTCCTTCAGAGAATTTTTGTGCCTCTTTTACCATTAGGCCAATTTTGTTTTTTAAGATGCCTCTTCTACCAATTTGGTAATTTCTTTTCATGATTTTCTCCTCATTCTCATTCATCCCTCCCCCAATTTTTCCTTTACCACTTTGGTAATTCTTATGTCTTTAACACTTCTAGAAATTCTTTCTGGCCTTGAGTCTAATTAACATTTTTCTATAAGGCTTTGCTTATAACTGTTTCAGTATTGTTTTCTTTTGAGTTTGTCTTGATCTTCCTTCCAATTATAATTGCTTTTTATAGTTGTTCTTTTTTTTTGTTGTTGTTGTTTGCTCATTTTTTTTTCAGTTTATTTCTTAACTTCAAACTTTATATTAAAGTTGGGTTCTGCTTACCTGAGGGTAAGGAAGTGTTGTCCCAAGCTTTGAACTGTGACTAGGTCCCCTACCCCTTACAACCCCAAGTACTAGCGTTCCTTTCTCTTGAAATTATGAATAGGAAATGTCCCCTGCTCCCTTGTAATCCACCATAAGTGCTCCTTTCTCTCCTGGAATTGTGGTCCACAACTCTATATGAACAATAGAGTTGCCAGATAGTGAAAGGTCCCCTGCAATTATCTGACCCCCTTACCGTCTATAAGCTGAGAACTCCCAACACTGGCACTTCCACTATCCTAGCTGCCCCTAAAAACTACTACTGGTATCACCAACCATGCTTCAGGGTAATTCCCATCCCATTATCACAGACCTTTCTTTCCAATATCCTCTATTGTCTTAGTCTAAAAAAATGTCTCATCTTGACTGGCTCTGCCAGTCCAGAATTAAATTTGAAGTATTATTTTTAAATTACTTGAAAGGCAATGTAGGGAGAGTTCAACTGGGTTGCTATCTCTACCTTGCCATCTTGGTTCTGCTTCTCCCCCATTAGATTGTAAGCTCCTTGAGAGTAAGAACTGTCTTTTGCCTTTTTTTTGTTTCACCAGTGTGTGACACATAATAAGTACCAAATTAACAATTAAAAATTATTTTTTTATTATGAACTTAACAATTATCCATTAACATGAACATCTCAATATTCAAAGAACAAAAAAGGATTGTATTTGAAAGCATGAACTTCTGTTACAGTAATTTTTTTAACCTAACATAAAAATAACAATTTATCTGTTTATATCCCCTTCTGAAAATTTATTTGCCTTTTTTCTGAGTATTTTAATATTTTATTAATATTCTCTTCTTTTTTCTCTTTCTTTCATC
Organism: Myrmecobius fasciatus; assembly: GCA_023553655.1. Lineage (NCBI taxonomy): Eukaryota > Metazoa > Chordata > Mammalia > Dasyuromorphia > Myrmecobiidae > Myrmecobius > Myrmecobius fasciatus. The sequence goes on along the minus strand of JAJPUD010000560.1, from coordinate 66,973 downwards.
CTCAATAATTTTTAACAATGTAAAAGACCCCAAATGTTTGAGAATTGTTTTAGACAATGAGTAAAGAATTCAAGAAAAATAATTAATAACCAGTAAAGTTGTAGTAGACAAAATAAATCCTCAGCACTGCTATATTGTACTTGCAAAACTGATAGAAATCAATAGAATGACAATTCCATTTTAAATAACTATAAAATACATTAAATATTTGATAGTTAACTTCTAAGGACACAATAAGACTTAAATAATAACTATGAAGTGTAAAATACTGCAAAAGTAAAGTACAAGAAACTATTCTTCTAGCCACCCAATGATCACCATTTAATGGACTTTCTTTTGACTCTACTCTCAGTATCTGATCATAGCAGGTATTTGTTGATAGATGGATGGATGAGTTGATCGATTCATGGGTAAAAGAGGGGAAGATTTTTTAGAATAGTTACAAAAGCTTCAAAATCAGCCATCTGCCCTGCCCCCTTTACTTAATCTTCTCCTTTCCTACTTCCTTGTCAGGTAAAACAGATTTCTATATTCAACAAATTATGTATAATATTCTTCTTTGAGCTCATACAGATGACAAGGTTCAAGTGATGCTCATTATCCAAGCTATCTTCTCTTCTACTATAATAGGAATTTTGGGCCTCTGTGTGAAATAATTTACACCATTCTACCTCTCCCTTTTGCATCCAGTGTATTCCTCTTTCTCATTCCTTAAATTTTTTCAAGTTATTTCCTCAAATTCCCCTTATACTCATACCCTCTATGAATATTCCTTCTAGCTATACTATTAGTGATATAATTATTAAGAATTACAAGTATCATTTTCCCATGTAGGGATGTGAACAGTTTATCTCTACTGAATCCTTTGCATTTTCTTTTCCCTTTTTATCTATTAATTTTTTATTTATTTTATTTTTTATCTATTTATACTTCTATTGGATATTATTGATATTAGAAGTCAAATTTTTTATTTAATTCAGATTTTCTTATGAAAACCTGAAATCCTATTTCACTGAATTTTTTCCTCTTGAAGTATGCTTCATTTTGCTAGGTGGGTGATCCTTGGTTGTAGTCCTAGCTACTTTTCCTTCTGGAATATATATTCTATGACCTTTTAATGTTGCTGCTACCCATTCCTGTGTAATACTGATTGTGACTCACCAATATTTAAGTTATTTCTTTCTGGCCATTTATAGTATTTTTTCCTTGACCTGATAGTTCTGTGAAATTTGGCTATAATGTTTCTTAGAGTTTTTATTTTGGGATCTCTTTTCTGAGGTGATCAGTGGTTTCTTCCAATGCTTATTTCTCCTTGTTCCAGGACATCATGGCAGTTTTCTTGGAGGATGCTGTCCAGGTCCTCCTTTTGGTTATGGCTTTTAGGTAGTCCAAAGATTCTGATATTGTCTCTCTTGCATCTATTTTCCAGGTCAGTTGTTTTCCCCAAGAGATATTTTCATTTTCCTCCATGCTTTCATGCTTTTGAATTCGATTCTTAATGTCTCATAGAGTCATTAACTTCCACTTGCCCAATTCTAACTTTTAGGCGTTATTTTCCTCAATTAGCTTTTGTATTTTCTTTTCCATTTGGCCAATTGTACTCTTTAAGGATCTGTTTCCTTCAGTGGATTTTTATATCTCCTTTTCCATTTGATCGATTCTATTTTTTAAGCAGGTGTTTTCTTTTTCCAAGCTATTCCAGTGATGCTTTTTTTCCCCATAATTCTCTTGCATCACTCTCATTTTCCCGCCAGTTTTTCTTCTACTTCTCTTATGTAGGTTTTAAGCTCCTTTTTGAACTCTTCCATGAGTTTTTTCTGGACTTGAGACCACATTCCATTTATCTTTGGGATTTTGCCCTTAGACGTTTTGACATCTTCTGAGTTTGTGTCTCAGTCTTCCTTGTCATCATAGCTTTCTATGCTCAGGTTCTTTTTTTGTTTGTTTTTTTCTTTGCTACTCCTTTCCTTGCTCTTTTTCCTTTCTTTTACATTTCTGCTTGTCTTTCCAGGTGGAAGGAGTACTGTCTTGGCTTCTTGTGTGAGGGGTTAAAGGCCCTGGTTGTTTATCAGTGCTGCACTGATATTTCCTGAGGGTAAGGGGGTACTTTTGCGTCTGGTGCTGGCAGAGGGCGTGGGATGAGGGGTAGCTGGTGGGGCTGGAGGAAACTGGCAGTTTACTTGGTGCTGAGCTGTATTCCTAGTGGTATTGTCTGGTATATCCTGAGGCAAGATAGAGAGTTTCTGTAATTCCTTAGGGTTACACTGAAATATGGAGTAATCTGGATTCTAGAGGATGTCTGCTTTCCTGGGGCTGTGCTGAGACCATGGAGGTCTGACCACTGGAGGATGCCTATTTGGCTAGGACTACCTTGGAGTGTCTGCTTATTCCAGGAGCTGGAGTCGGCTGGCTCCCCTGGTTTTGCCAAGTTGTATAGACTGGTCCTGGTATTGGCATTAGCCCACTCCACCACCCTGGGGCTCAGGATCTCCTGTTGTTTTGTTGAGATGAAGCTTGCTGCCTGATTTCTGGGGAGCTTCCTATCTTGAACTGTGCTCCCTTCTCTCACTCCCTTTCTCCCCCTAATTGCTGATACTCTTTTAAGTTTCTTGGGCTAAAGATTTTTTCACCATCTCCTTACTGGTTCTGCAACTCTAGGATCAGTTTTGGGGTGCTATTTTATAATTGCTTGGAGATGAAGATGAGTTACAACAATGCACACCATCTTTCCCAAGATACCTTATCAAGAAGGGATAGGTATACAAGGAGAGGGGGAGAAGCAAAACAATCTGGAATATATAGAGTGGAAAATGAGAAGATTGAGGATTTGGAACATAAATTAGTAGATGCATTCTCTGAGGTACTAATAGGAGCATCATCTGTTCTTCATCTATAGTAACTGCTCCTGATCCCCACTTGGAATTGGGCATTATCCCCAGGGCATAGTTAGCTTTTCTTCTGCTGATCGGTTTTTGCCAGTTCTTATTCTTGAGGGAGATGACTGTTTTGCTTTTTCCTTCACCTGCTGTATTTTTGTGAGGGAGATACAGCTTTGATGACCCAAAAAGTCTCAGGTTCTTTTGAGGAAATGTCAGACTCTTTGGGGGATAAATTGTCCCTTCTTATTTGTGATTGTACCTAACCATGAAAGCTGCTAGATCTCAGATATGGAATCTTGTGATTTTAAAGTACTTTTGGTGAATTCTTCTGTAACTTGGACTGATCCTCTTGGTTTGGTTTCAGTCATTCAATAAAAAAGTGTCAGGTACTGTCCTTCCATGTTGGGAATCCAAAGAAAAATAAAAGTTCCTGTTCTCAAGAAGCTCACAATTTAATTGAGGAGACAACATAAAAATAACTATGTACAATTAAGTTTTGTTTAGGATGGATTGGAACTAATCAATAAAGAGGAGTCACTAGAAATAAAGGGGATCAAGAAAGGCTTCTTGTAGAAGACTGGATCTTTGGTGGAACTTAATAATCAGGTAAACTAGAATAAGGAGGTAAGGAAGGGGATCATGTCAGTCAGTGAAAATGCCAGGAATCAGAGCCTGAATGTGTTGTATGAGGAAAAATTAAAAATTACTGGGGTGTGTGTGTATGGTATAAGAAAACTGGAAAGATAATAGGAGGCTAAGTTATAAAGGGCTTTGAATGTCAAGAAAGGATTCTATATTTGATCCTTATTAATAGGGAAACACTGGAATTTAATGAATATAGGGCATGTGACATGGTCAGATTGTACTTTAGAAAAATCATTTTGACAGCTGAATGAAGGATAAACTGGAATAGGGAAAGGCTTGTGGTAAGGAAATTAATCAGCAGTATTGCAACAGATCAGGCATGAGATCATAACTGCCTGTACCAAGGTAATGTATCAGGAGAGAAAGGGACATTATATCAGAGAGATGTTGTGAAAGATAAAATCAACAATCCTTGGCAACAGACTTGTCTCCCCAGTCTCTTCCCATCCCAGGGTGTCAAAATATACACTTGTGTGTATATATGTATGTATATTTTAGACTCAGAATTATTCCATAAAACCATTGAAACATTTTAAATTGCAACAAAATTTTGTAATTGACTTCACTTAGAGTTCAAAAAGCAAATGTTCAGGTAAGATAAATTGTTGAGCAAGGAAAACATTACAAACAATACACTAGTGCCACCTTATGGTTAAAAATTATAACCTCAGGAAAGAAAATATTGCCAAGTACTTATATTTAATGCATATTTGAATAACTAAGGAGTAAAAGAACCCGTGCTAAAACAGAACTGGATGTGCATGCTGTTGTTGTCCAAATCTAGGATAACTCCCTAACCAGTTTGTCAAAAGGCATCAGTACTGAGAAGTCCCCCAGAAATTATGACATTTCTTTATATTTCAGTTCAACAAAAATCTATGTACAAGACACTGTGCCAGATGCTAAAAATGACAACAACAAGTACAAAATAGTTTTTATTCTTAAAGAACTTAGATTCTTTTGGAGGGTATAAAGTATAATAGAAAATAGGGAGGTTTCTGTTTTTTAATTAATCAAACAATTAAGTCAAATTACAACATTTCTAGATTACCACTTTACCTCTATCATTCAGCAACTTCTCCTTTGAAATTCACTTTATTATTCTATACAAATCATAGTAATTATGTTGTCTAAATTCTGTATTGGATCTTTTCTGGAACTTGATGAAAATCAGGTTTTCCTCTCCTCCTCAACCCTTATATTAAGAAGCCTTTTACATAAGAATAATGCTTCTAAAAAACCCACCTGAACTTCCTAGTTCCTAATTCTCTTCACATTCTTTGACCTATTTTTTTTAACTCTACTTCCCCCTTAGCTATTGCTCTCAAGAGTTGCATTTCCTTGATAAAAAATTGGCTTTTCTCTATCTGACCATATTCCTCCATATTTACATTTCTCTTAAGCCTCATTCCTCTTAAATTTATTCTTTGACCTCATCACAATTCCTAATTTCCCCACCTGTCAGTACATTCCCTCTGCTCTGACTTCACTTTCTTTCCTAATTGAATCCTATTTTTTCAATTCTTTAGCGTTTTTTAAAGCTAAATCAATATTTTTTTCTCAATAGTATTTTATTTTTCCAATTACATGTGAAGATACTTTTCAACATTTATTTATTTATTTATTTTTGCGGAGGCACTTGAGGTTAAGTGGCTTGCCCAGGGTCACACAGCTAGTCAACATTTCTTTTTCTTTTTTATGTTAAGCATGGTAGAAATATATATTAAATACAATATATGTATACATATTTATATAATTATCATGCTGCACAAGAAAAAAAAGAGAAGAAAAATAAAATGTAAGCAAACAACAACAAAAAAGAATGAAAATGCTACAACATTTATTTTTCTAAGATTTTTGAATTCCAAATTTTTTTCCTTCCCTTTCCAAGACACCAATCTAATATAGGTTATGTATGTACAATAATTTAAAACCCATATTAATCATGTTGTGAAAGAAAAATCAGAACAAAAGGGAATAAACATGAGAAAGAAAAAACAAATAAATAAAAGGTGAAAATAGTATACTTTGATCCATATTCAGTCTCCATAGTTCTCTCTCTGAATGCAGATAGCATTTTTCCACCCCAAGTCTATTAGAATTATCTTGGATTACCATATTGCTGAGAAACACTAGTTTATCATAGTTGATCATCACATAATCTTGTTACTGTGAACAATGTTCTCTTGGTTCTGTTCCAATCAGCATTAGCTCATTCATATAAATCTCTCTAGGCTTTTCTGAAATCAGCCTGCTCTTTTTTTCTTATAGAACAATAATATCCCATCATATTCATATATTACAATTTATCCAGCCATTCCCCACCTGATGGGCTTCCATTCAAATTCCAATTCTCTGCCAACACCAAAAGCTACTACAAACATTTTTTGCACATGTGAGTCCTTTTCCCTCTTTTATGATCTCTTTGGAGTACAGACCTAGTAAGAGCACTACTGGATCAAAAGGTTTAGTTTGATAACCCTTTGGGCATAATTCCAAATTGTTCTTCCAGAATGGGGGGATCAATTCACAACTCCACCAGTAATGCATTGGTATCCCAGTTTTCCTGCATGTCCTTCAACATTTATCATCTTTTCATTTTAGCCAGTCTGATCTGTGTGAGGTGGAACCTTAGAGTTGTTTTAACTAGAATTTCTTTAATAAATAGTGATTTAGGGCATTATTTCATGAGAATAGATGGTTTTAATTTCTTCATTGGAAAATTGTCTGTTCATATCATATGACCACTTATTAATTGGGGAATGATTTGTATTCCTATAAATTTGAATCAATTCTCTCTCTGTTTTAGAAATGAGGCCTTTACAATGGGTGTAAAAATTGTTTCTCTGTTTTCTGCTTCCCTTTTAATCTTGACTGCATGGGTTTTGTTTGTGGAAAAACTTTTTAGAGCATTTTTATTTAAAGTTTTGAGTTCCAAATTTTATCCCTCTCTCCTTCCTCCTTCCCTGAGATGACAAGGAACCAGATACAGGTTATATATGTACACTCATGTAAAACATTTTCATATTAGTCATTTTGTAGAAGAAGATTAGAATAAAAGAAAATAAATGAAAGAACAAAAGTAAAAAATTAGCATTCTTGAGTTTGTATTCAGACAATATCAGTTCTTTTTTCTGGTGACTGATGGTATGCTGAATCATTAGTTTTTTGGAATTGTCTTGGATCATTGTATTGCTGAGAAGAGCTAAGTCATTCACAAATCTTCATTGAACAATATTGTTGTTACTGTGTATAGCATACTTCTGGTTCTGTTCATTTTACTATGTATCAGTTTATGTAAATCTTTGCAGGTTTTTCTGAAATTACCATTTCTTATCATACAATGATATTCCATTACAATCATATAACATACCTTGTTTAGCCATTTCCCAATTGATGGGCATTTCTTTGATTTCCAATTTCTAGACACCATAAAAAGAGATAATATAAATATTTTTATATAAATAAGACCTTTCCCATGTTTTGGGGTATCTTTTGGATATAGATCTAGCAGTTTCCAAGTTTTTCTACATCTCCTCCAATATCCAACATTTTCCTTTTTTTGTCATATTAGCCAATCTGATAGATATGAGGTGATACCTTAGAGTTATTTTAATTTGCCTTTCAATCATTACTGATTTAGAACATTTTCTTCATATGATTTTTAGATAGCTTTAATTTCTTTATCTGAAAACTGCCCATTTGTAATCTTTGACCATTTGTCAACTGGGGAATGATTTATATTTTTATAAGTTTAAATCAGTTCTCTATATATTTGCAAAATAAGGCCTTGATATTTGTTGCAAAATTTTCCGGTTTTCTGCTTTGCTTGTAATTTTAATTGCACTGGTTTTATTTGTGCAGAACTTTTTAAATTGTATGTAACCAAGTTATCTATTTTACATTCTGTAATGCTCTTTATATATCTTTTGGTCCCAAATTCTTCCCTTATCCATAAATCTGACAGATAATCTATTCCATGCTCACTTAATTTGCTTATGGTATCACTCTTTATTTGTAAATCATTTATCCATTTTAACCTTATGTTGGCAAATGATGTAAGATACTGGTCTATACCTATTTTCTGCCACAGTGTTTTCCAGTTTTCTTAGCAGTTTTTGTCAAATAATGAGTTTTTGTTCCAAAAGCTTGGAACTTTGGGTTTATCATATATTAGATTACTATGGTTATATGTAATTGAACTTAATCTATTCCACTGATCTACAATTCTATTTCTTAACCATAATGGTGACAACAGGTATTCTCTTTTCACCCCTGATTTTATTGGGAATACTTCTAGCTTATCCTTATTACATATAATGCTTGCTGATGGTTTTAAACAGATGTTGATTATCTTTTAAAGATAAACTCCATTTATTCCTATGTTCTCTAGTGTTTTTAATAGGAATGGATGCTATATTTTGTCAAAAGCTTTTTCTTCATGTATTGAGATAATCATATGATTTCAGTTGGTTTGGTTATTGATATGGTCAATTATGCTGAAAGTTTTCTTAATATTGAACCAGCCCTATGATTCTAGTGATATATTGCTATAATTTCTTTGTTAATGTTTTATTTAATTTTTTGCATCAATATTTATTAGGAAATTGGTGTATAATTTTTTTCCCCTGTTTTGGCTCTTCCTGGTTTGGTTATCAGCACCCCATTTGTGTCATAAAAGTAATTTGATAGGATTTCTTTGTAAATTCATCTAGTTCTAGGGAATTTTTATTAGGAAGTTCACTGATGGCTTGTTTTCTAAGATTTGGTTATTTAAGTATTTTATTTCTTCTTTAATCTGACTGATTTGTCTATTTGTAGATTTTCATCAATTTCTTTAGATTATCAAATTTATTACCATATAATTGGGCAAATTAGCTCCTAACAACTACCTTAAGTTTCTCTTCATTGGAGGTAAATTTGCCTCTTTCGTTTTTGATACCAATGATTTTGTGTTTTTTTTTTAATTTTATTTCATTTGCAAAACATATTTATGGGTAATTTTTCAACATTAACCCTTACATAGCTTTCTGTTACAGATTTTTCCCCCCAACTCCCCACTCCTCCCCTAGATGGCAGGATATTCACTACGTGTTAAAATATTTGGCAAATCAAATATATGTATACATATTTCCAAACTTATCGTTGTTGTGCAAAAAAAATCGTATCTACACAGAAGACATATCAGATAAAGGAAACACAATGTAAGCAAACATCAATCGAGAGTATGAGAATGCATTTCACATCCCTCTCTCTGGGTGTATATGGCTTTCTTCACTGAACAATTGGAAGTGGTTTGAAACATTTTATTGTTGAAGAGAGCCATGTCCATCAGAATTGATCGTCATACAGTATTGTTGTTGCCATGTATAATGATCTCCTGGTTCTGCTCGTTTCACTCAGCATCAGTTCATGCAAGTCTCTCCAGGCCTCTCTGAAATCGTCCTGCTGGTCGTTTCTCACAGAGCAATAATATTCCATAATATTCTTTGGGATATAAGCCCAATAGAAATGCTGCTGGGTCAAAGGGTATGCACAATTTGATAACTTTTTGAGCATAGTTCCAAATTGCTCTCCAGAATGGCTGTATCGTTCACAGCTCCACCAACAATGCATCAGTGTCCCAGCCTTCCCACATCCCCTCCAACATTCATCATTAACTTTTCCTGTCATTTTAGCTAATCTGACAGGTGTGATACAAATAATTTTGTTTTCTTCTTTCTTTTTAAAAATCAATTTAACTAAAGATTTATTTGTTTTGTGTTAATTTCTATCTAATTTGTGGATAACAGGACTTATCTCACCTCCGGAGGCTTCTTCATAACTGGTCACCAAGAAGAGTCAAGGCAGAGGAATGTAGATCATGGTGGTTCTTTATTCAGCCCCCATTGCCTCCATGGTGTTTTGCCACATACCTGACTTTTTCCTTGTCACCAAGGCTTATATCTTTTCTCCTCTCCTAGCCTCACCTCCTAGGCCTGCCTCTAGCCTAGTCCCTCCTCCTTGTCTTGCCTCTCTTCATCTCCTGACCCCTCCTCCTTTCTTTCCCCCACTCTGAGGTCAAGCTCTTTGTCCATACATCCCACAATAAGCTTTTAAGGTGTGGTTCAAGAGACCACTTAAAGGGCCAGTCATTATAATGAAATCATTAACAGCAATCTCCCGCAGGCCTAGGGGTCTTATGTTTCTCAAGGGAATCAAACCACACCCTTTGATCCTCAATTCAAGGATGAGCTTTTTCCCCATTTCTTTTAGGGGTCCCCCAACAGTTTTGTTTTATTTTTTCATAAAACCAGCTTGTGATTTTATTTATTAATTCAATGGTTTTCTTACTTTCAATTTTATTAATCTTTCCTTTGAATTTCAAGATTTCCAATTTGGTGTTTAATAGAGGGGTTTTAATTTGTTGTTTTTTCTAGTTTTAAATTGAATATCCAATTCATTGATCTGCTTTTTTCTCTATTTTATTGATGTAAACAATCAGAGATATAAATTTTCCCTAAGTATGATTTTGGCTGCATCCCATAAATTTTGATATGTTGTCTTATCATTGTAATTTTTTAAATGAAATTACTGATTGTTTCTATGATTTGTTCTTTGACCCACTTGTCTTTTAGGATTAGATTATTTAATTTCTGATTAATTTTCAATGCTTCTTTCCATTGTTTACTATTGGATATAATTTTTATTACATTATGATCTAAAAAGATGCATTTATTATTTATGCTTTTCTGAATTTGGTTATGAGGATTTTATGTTTTAATACATGGTCAGTTTTTGTGAAGGTACCATGTACTACTGAGAAAAAGATATACCTCTTTCTATCCCCTTTAAATTTTTTTTAATGAGGTCTATCATATCTAACTTTTCCAGAATTTTATTCACTCCTTAACTTCTTAATTATTTTTAAATAGATTTATCTAGTTCTGAGAAGGGAAAGTTGATGTCCCCCAATAGTATAGCTTTATTATCTCTTTTCTTTTGTAACTCATTTGATTTCTCTTTCAAAAATTTAGATGCTATACTATTGGGACATATATGTATTGTATCATTATGACTTAATTGCTTATGGCACTTTGCAGAAAGAGATAGTTTTCCTTCCGTATCTCTTTTAATTAGATCTATTTTTGCTATTGCTTTGTTTGAGATCATAATTGCTATCCCTATTTTCTCTGCTCTAGCTGAAGAATAATAAATTCTGTTCTACTCCCTTATTTTATACACACACACATGCTTCAAATATGTATCTTATAAATAACTTATTTAGGATTCTAGTTTTTAATCCATTCTGCTATTCATTTTCATTTTATGGGTGAGTTCATCTTATTCACTTTTATCCTTATGATAACTAGCTGTGTATTTCCCTCCATATTATTTTTCCTTCTTTATTCCCCCCTGTCTTACATCCCCCTGTTCCTCACAAGTCTTTATTTCTGATCACCACTTTCCCCAATCTACTCTTTTTTTTTAATCAGTCCTTTCTCCCCTTTTTCTTTTTTTTGTCCCTTTTTACTTTCTTAGAGGATAAGATAGATATCGGAGTGTGTATGATATTCCCTTTTTAGGCCAATTTTGATGAAAGGCTTAAGCTTTGTCTGCCACGGTCCTCCTCTTCCAATCTTCCACTTCATTATAATAGCTCTTTCATGTCTTTTTAAAAATATGGAATAACTTACCCCATTTAACTTTCCCCCTTCTTTTTCTTTGAGTACAATTTTCTTTCTTATATTTTTATTTTCATTTTAATTTTGGGGGTATAATTCAATCAAAGTCATCTTATATCCTCTCCTCTGTCTATATACTTTTTAAAAAATTGGTCTTATCATAATAAAGTTCTTAAGAGTTACAAATATTATCTTGCCATGTGGAAATATAAATAGTTTAACTTTTTTGAATTTCTTATGTTTTCTCTTTTTTGTTTCTTTTTTACTTTTTTATGTTTCCCTTGAGTCTTGTATTTGGAAGTCAAATTTTTAATTCAGCTCTAGTCTTTTTATTAGGATTGCTTGAAAGTTCTCTATTTTGTTAAATATTCATTCCCCCCCCCGAAAGATTATATTCAGTTTTCCTGAGTAGTTGATTCTTGCTTGTAATTCTAATTCCTTTGCCTTCTAGTATATCATATTTCTAGTCTGCAGTTCTTTAATGTGGAAGCTGCCAAATCTTGTGTTATCCTGAGTGTAACTCCATAATATTTGAATTGTTTCTTTTTGCCTGCTTTAAGTACTTTATCCTTGATCTGTGGCTGTGATGTTCCCCTAGAGTTTTCATTTTGCAATCTCTTTCAGGGGAATTTTTCCAATAAATTACATTTTACTTTGAGGTTTCACAAGGAGTCATTTTGACAGTATTATCTTCTTCAAAGTTTATGCCTTGATCCTTTTTGTAACCATAATGCCCTTGTTTAAGGATGTACTGAAGGCAAATTAAACCAGCTCAGGAGAATCAATTAAATTTTCAGTGTGAGCATTTACACCTTGTAAATCAATAAATGCTACAAATCAGGGCTTGATTTGTTGTGTTGTTCATGTTTTAGACTTAAGAAAATGATAGACAAAATATTTATAATGCAGACTAAACTAAAAAGGGGGTCATTCATCTATCTACTTATACATAGACATGTACATATACATATATATATATGTGTGTGTGTGTGTGTGTGTGTGTGTGTGTGTATTTGCTGAGGCAACTAGGGTTAAGTGACTTGCCCAGGGTCATTTAGCCAGGAAGTGTTAAGTGTCTTGAGGCCAAATTTGAACTCAGGTCCTCCTGACTTCAGGGCTGGTGCTCTATCCACTGCACCACCTAGCTGCCCCACATATATATTTATATAACCTTTTTTTTTTTTTTTTTTGAGAACCAACTGTTAAACATTTTCCAGCACATCGTTCCTTTGATTTCAGCACCTCCCGAAATATCTTGCACTTGTCCTCTCAATTATCAACATAATAAGAATGAACAAATTAAGAACCACAAAGCTCTTTACTTCAATCCTGTGATGTATGAATTATTACGATTCACAATTACAAATGAACTCTCTCTCTCTCTCTCTCTCTCTCTCTTTCTCTCTTTCTCTCTCTCTTTCTCTCTTATCCATCTCTCATCCCTAATAGAATGTGAATTCCTTAAACAGGGATTTTTTAATTCTTTGTATTCGTATCCTTAGTGCTTATTATGATGCCTACAAGTGAATTTTTAATAAATGCTTGGTAATTGATAAATTGATAGGAGAAAATGACCATTTATAATGCTTATTATGAGGATGATGTATTTTGTTTTTTAGATTATAGGAAGAATGGAACTTTTCCTGTTTGTTTATTATCTTATGCATATATTATGTATATACATACCTATACATATGCCCAAATTGAGGTTGCCCAGAATAGCCTTGGTTGCAATGTAGTATTTAGCCCATATCATTTCTTCATAGAATGAGTGCTTCATAAATGTTTAAAAATAGTAAAAAATATTTTGAAATCTAACAATTTATATATTTCATAAATTATTAGCAATCATATTACAGAGTGCTCCAAATAACTAATAGAGAAATTCAAATCAAAACAACTCTAAGGCTTTATCTTATGCCCAATAAGTTACCAAAGTTAACAAAAAATGCTAATAGTTAATGTGGGAGGGGTTGTAGAAAGACAGACATATGAAATCATTGTTAATAAAGCTATGAATTGGCCTAAACCATGCTGGAAAGTAGTTTATATTTATTCAAAGAAAGTGCCCTTTAACCTAGTAATTCCACTGCTACACATATAACCCATTTCAGAGGCAAATAAAACCCATATGCATTAATCTATTTGTGGCAGTAGATTTTATGCTGGCGAACAACTGGAAATATGCATTTATTAAATACCAATTATGGATCAGGTACTATTTTAAGTGTTTTAAAAATAGAATCTCCTTGTGAGGTACTTGCTATTATTACCCTCATTTTATGGTTGAAGAAACTGAGGTAGATGGAAATTAAGTGACTTACTCTGGATTGTATAGCTAGAAAATTTCATAAGGCAGATTTGAACTCTGATCTTCCTTATTCTAGACCCAGGGCTCTATCCACTGTGTCTAGATTTCCCAAGTACAAAGTAGATGCTCATTGATTGAAGAATGGCTAAACAAGTTGTTTAAACAAGCTGTCCCACCTTTGCTTTAAACAGACCTCACACCTTAAAAAAAAAAACAAAAAAAAACAAAAAAAAACAAAAAGAGCTCTCACCATAGACAACTTTTATGGAGAGAGGGAAGAATAGACCTCAAATCCTGAGGCCCCTAAAGGTAAAGCAACTCCAGAAAAAGCCCCAAAGAGAGACATAAATTGGTCTCCATGTCACAAGGATTTCTTTGAAGATTGCATAAAAAATCTTAAAAGACAGTTAAAAGAAACATGGGGAAACGAAATGAGATCACTGCAAAATAAAATAGAAAAAATGGAAAAAGAATGCAATGACCAAAAAAATGTAAATGGTCAATTGCAAAAGGAACTAAAAACAGTAACTGAAGAAAATGAGACATTAAAAATTAGAATCGAACATTTGGAAATGAATGACTCATCAAGACTTCAAGAATCAGTCAAACAAAAACAAAAAAATTAAAAGATAGAGAAAAACATGAAATATCTCCTAGGAAAAACAACTGACCTGGAAAATAGATCTAGGAGAGACAATCTAAGGATTATAGGGCTTCCTGAAAGCCATGATGAAAAAAAGAACCTAGACACTATCTTCCAGGAAATCATAAAAGAAAACTGCCCTGATGTTTTAGACCCAGAAGGCAAAATACTCCTTAAAACAATCCACCGATCACCTCCTGAAAGAAACCCAAAAATTAAGTCCCCCAGAAATATCGCGGCTAAATTCCAGAACTATCATACCAAGGAAAAGATATTACGAGAAGCCAGAAAGAAACAATTTAAATATCAGGGAGCCACAATTAGGATCACACAGGACCTAGCAGCTTCTACTTTGAAGGATCGAAGGGCCTGGAATCAGATATTCCGAAGGGCAAAGGAACTTGGATTACAGCCAAGAATAAGTTACCCAGCTAGAATGAGCATTATCTTTCAGGGAAGAAGATGGTCATTCAATGATATAGGAGAATTTCACCTATTTCTACTGAAAAGACCAGAACTGAACAAAAAATTTGATCTACAAACACAGAACACAAGAGAAACATAAAAAGGTAACAAGAAAAAATAACTCTTGAGAACTATATTTATGTTATAGATACTTATAGATTGAGGGTTGATTTTACGAATCTATTATTACATTATGATTATGATATGATTACTGTGATTTTATGATTATTATGATATGATTACTGTGATTTTATGATTATTATGATATGATAAACTGAAAAAGAAATTAGAGGTAGAAAAGGGATACATGAGTGTATGAGTACATGAGTGTAATGCAATTATTATGCTGTGAGAAATGATGAATTTAATGAATACAGAGAAGCATGGGAAGACTATACAAATTCATGCAAAGTGAAATAAGCAGAAATAAGAAAACAATATGCACAACTACAATAATATAAATAGAAAGAGAAACAGAACACTAACATAATATTGGGAAATTAAAATGACCACTCGAGGAATTTCTCAGCTTGTGTTTCTTGAGATCCTAGAGATTATCTTAGTCCCCAGGAGGATTCACTAAGAAAAAGATTTATTAGTATGTAAGGATGACTATGTGCTAGTAATAGCTTCAGCATCTTAGGACACTGATTCAGTTTTTATAACTTTTTAGGCCCACTTAGTATATATTGTGAATCAGCAGCATTCTGCAGCAATTTGGAATAACACTTTGCATAGAAGAGGAAAGGATAGAGGAAGAATAAATCAAAGAGGGAGAAAAGAGAGATTGTGTGGAAAACATTTAAAATGCAACTGCCAGGATTTGTGTGAATGAGAAAACATTTCTTGTTCAAGGGCTAGAGAGAATGAAATATTTTTGTAAATATTAAAGGGAATGCAGGCCTCCATGTTGTCCAAAGTGGAGTATCTCTGATTGCACAAGCATAATCTTCATAAAATTATTGACTTATGACTTCCATACAATTGCTACACAGAAGCCAAATCAATTAGACAAAAGATAGTGTTCCATAGCCCTATCAACAATGGAAAAACTCATCATGCTAATAAAAAATATTTAATTCAGAGTCTGGAGTTTATTGTGACCTTTTAAAGCTATTGGCCTATGAGATCTTTAAAAAGAAAGACTTCAGAAAAAGTCAGTCTCACTTAGGTGAAAAGGGAGCACAGCCCAGTGAAGGGATGGTGGGGACAATCTAGCAGTAGTCTCTTAGCCATAGCACAGATCAGCAATCGATATGTTTGTATCCTACTTAATTAGGACAATAGCACAGCAGATCAATGGTGGAGCCTCTAGTATCAGCACAGAAGGCAAATTCCTCATTCTGGAAACCAAGCCATAAAAGGCAAGACGGTTGGGTTGCACCTCAGTGCTATGAAAAAAAGTCACCAAACACCAGAGGCTGTTGCACTCATAGCCAGAGCTCAAAGTACTCCCAAACTCAAAGAAACCCAAGAAGCTTGGGTACCTTTTGTGCTCTAAGAGCAGGGCTTGACTTTTTTTTTTTTTTTAATTAAAGCTTTTTATTTGCAAAACATATGCGTAGGAAATTTTTCAACATTGATCCTTGCAAAGCTTTCTGTTACAAATTTTCCCCTCCTTTCCCCTACCCCCTCCCCTAGATGCCAGGAAATCTAACATATTAATTATGTTAAAATATTTGACAGATAAAATATGTGTATACATATTTCTACAGTTACCTTGCTGTACAAGAAAAATTGGATCTACAGGACAAAGAAAAAAAAACTGAGAAGGAAAACATAAGGCATATGTATAGAGAGCATGAAAATGCTATGTTGTGGTCCAGACTCAGATCCCACAGGCCTCTCTCTGGGTGTAGATAGCTGTCTTCATCATTGAACAATTGGAATTGATTTGAAACATCTCATTGTTGAAGAGAGCCATGTCCATCAGAATTGATCATCATATAGTCTTGTTGTTGCCATGTATAATGATCTCCTGGCTCTGCTCATTTCACTCAGCATCAGTTCATGCAAGTCTCTCCAGGCCTCTCTGAAATCATCCTGCTAGTCGTTCTTATAGAACAATAATAGTCCATAACATTCATATACCATAATGTATTCAGCCATTCTCCAATTGATGGGCATGCATTGTTTCCAGTTTCTAGTCACTACAAAAAGGGCTGCCACAAACATTCTTGCACATGTGGGGCCCTTTCCCTCCTCTAAGATCTCTTTGGGATATAAGCCCAATAGAAACACTGCTGGGTCAAAGAGTATGCACAGTTTGATAACTTTTTGAGCATTGTTCCAAATTGCTCTCTGGAATGGTTGTATCCATTCACAATTCCACCAACAATGTATCAATGTCCCAGTTTTTCCACATCCCCTCCAACATTCATCATTATCTTTTCCTGTCATCTTAGCCAATCTGACAGGTGTGTTGTGGTAGCTTAGAGTTGTCTTAATTTGCATTTCTAAAATCAATAGTGATTTGGAGCACCTTTTCATATGATTAGAAATAATTTTAATTTCATCATCTGAAAATTGTCTGTTCATATCCTTTGACCATTTATCTATTGGAGAATGGCTTGAATTCTTATAAATATGAGACAATTCTCTCTATATATTTTAGAAATGAGGCCTTTATTAGAACCCTTAAATATAAAGATGATTTCCTAATTTATTGCTTCCCTCCTAATCTTGTCTGCATTAGTTTTGTTTGTACAAAAACTTTTTAACTTAATATAGTCAAAATTATCTATCTGGTATTCAATTAAGAGTTCAAATTCTTCTTTGGACATAAATTTATTCCATCTCCACAGGTCTGAGAGGTAAACTATCCTATGTTCCTCTAATTTGCTTACAATATCACTCTTTATATCTAGATCATGAACCCATTTGGATCTTATCTTGGTATGTAGTGTTAGGTGTGGGTCAAGCCCTAATTTCTTCCACACTAGTTTCCAATTTTCCCAGCAGTTTTTGTCAAATACTGAGTACTTATCCCAGAAGCTGGGGTCTTTGGGTTTATCAAACACTAAATTGCTATAGTTATTGCCTAGTTTGTGCTGTGATCCTATCCTATGCCACTTATCTACTACTCCATTTCTTAGCCAGTACCAAATGGTTTTGATGACCGCTGCTTTATAACATAGTTTTAGATCTGGTACAGCAAGGCCACCTTCATCTGCCCTTTTTTTTTCATTAATTCCCTTGAAATTCTTGACCTTTTGTTCTTCCAAATGAACTTTGCTACTATTTTTTCTAGATCTGTAAAATAATTTCTTGGGAGTTTGATTGGTATGGCAATAAATAAGTAAATCAGTTTGGGTAGTGTTGTCATTTTTATTATATTTGCTCAGCCTACCCATAAGCACTTGATGTTTTTCCAACTGATTAGGCCTGATTTTATGTGGTAAGTGTTTTTTGTAGTTTAGTTCATATAGTTTCTGACTTTTCCTTGGCAGATAGATTCCCAAATATTTTAAACTATTGACATTTATTTTGAATGGAATTTCTTTTTTGTATCTCTTGCTGCTGAACTTTGTTGGTAATATATAAAAATGCAGATGATTTATGTAGATTTGTTTTGTATCCTGCAACTTTGCTAAAGTTGTGAATTGTTTCTATAGTTTTTTAGTTGAGTCTCTAGGGTTCTCTAAGTATACCATCATGTCATCTGCAAAGAGTGATAATTTGGTTTCCTCATTACCTACTCTAATTCCTTTAATCTCTTTTTCTTCTCTTACTGCCAAAGCTAACACTTCTAATACAATATTAAATAGTAATGGAGACAGTGGGCAGCCTTGTTTCACTCCTGATCTTAATGGGAATGGATCTAGTTTATCCCCATTACATATGATGCTTGCTGATGGTTTTAAATAGATGCTACTGATCATTTTAAGGAAAAGCCCATTTATTCCTATACTCTCTAGTGTTTTTAATAGGAATGGGTGTTGGATTTTATCAAATGCTTTTTCTACATCTATTGAGATAATCATATGATTTTTGTTAGTTTGGTTATTAATATAATTGATTATGCTGATAGTTTTCCTAATATTGAACCAGCCCTGCATTCCTGGTATAAATCCTACTTGGTCATAGTGTATTATCTTGGGGATGACTTTCTGTAATCTCATTGCTAATATCTTATTTAAGATTTTTGCATCAGTATTCATTAGGGAAATTGGTCTATAGTTTTCTTTCTCTGTTTTCACCCTACCTGATTTAGCTATCAGCACCATCTCTGTATCATAGAAGGAATTTGGTAATACACCTGCTTTCCCTATTTTTTCAAATAGTTTATATAGTATTGGAATTAATTGTTCTTTGAATGTTTGGTAGAATTCACATATAAATCCATCTGGGGGTTCGACTTTAAATAAAGTTATGAAATAGACTCCCCAAAAAGACAGAAAAAAGAGGAAGAAAAAAGAAAGAAAATGAACAAAACACAAAAAAGAAATTTGACCATAGAAAGCTATTATGGTTGCAGAAAAGATCAAAACACCAACTCAGAAGAGGATAAAATGTCTGCATGAGAAACCTTAAAGTAGGATGTTAACTAGTCTCAAGCCCAAAGAGCCTTTTTGGATGAGCTCATAAAGGATTTTAAAAGTCAAATATGAGAAATAGAAGAAAATGGAAAAAGAAATGAGAGCTATGCAAGAGGGAATCAATGGCTTGAAAAATGAATGACAAAAGTTGACTGAAGAAAACACTTTAAAAAATAGAATTAGCCAGATGAAAACAAAGTACAAAAGCTTACTGAAGAAAATTATACATTGAAAACTAGAATTGGGCAAATGGAAGCTAATGACTCTATGAGACATTGAGAATTAGTCAAATTTTTAAAAATGAAAAAAAAAATAGGGGAAAATGTTAACTATCTCATTGGAAAAACAACTGACCTGGAAAATAGATCCTGGAGAGACAACTTAAGAATTTTTGGACTACCTAAAAGCCACAACTAAAATAAAAAGCCTGGACAGCATCTTTCAAAAAATCATCAGGGAGCAGCTAGGTGGCACAGTGGATAGAGCATCAGCTCTGAAGTCAGGAGGACCTGAGTTCAAATTTGATCTCAGATAATTAACATTTCCTAGCTGTGTGACCTTAGGCAAGTGATTTAACCCCAGTTGTCTCAGCAAAAAAAGAAAAAAAAAAGAAAGAAATCATCAGAGAAGACTGTTTGATATCATAGAACCAGAAGAAAAGATTGTTTTTGAAAGAATCCATTGATCACCTTTGGGGACAGAAACCAAAAAGAGAACTTCAAAAAATATCATTGCTAAATTTCAGAATTATGAGGTCAAAGAGAAAATACTAAGCTGCCAGAAAGAAACAATTCAAGTATTGAGGAACCACAGTCAGGACTACCCAGGATTTAGTAGTTTCTATACTAAAGGATCAAAGGTCCTGGAATATAATATTCCGGTAGGCAAAGGAGATTGGATTACTGTGAGGGTCTGAGATTTTGGGGACCCTGGTGAAAGAAGTTTGTCCTTGAATTGAGGATCAAAGGATGTGGTTTGTGATTCCCTTGAGAAACATGAGACCCCAAGATTAAGTTGGAGAAAGGCTTGCTGAAAGGAGAGCCACACCCTCCAAAATAGAATACCTCCTTTCAATACAAACTTAGTTGCTGATGATAAGGTGTGGTCCAATGGACTAAGGGTGTGACCTCAGAATGGGGGAAGGAGGCAAGGAGAAGGGGTCAGGTGATGAGGAGAGGCAAGACCAGGAGGAGGGACTAAGCAAGGGTCAAGGCTAGGAGGCGAGGCTAGGAGAGAAGGGAAGATATAAGCAATATTGGTTGTAGGGGAAATAAGGAGACTATGGAATGAAGCCTGAATAAAGAACTGCCATAATCTATCCTCGGGCTCCTGTCACTCCTTTGAATAGACCCGCTGAGCGTGGCCGGAATGCACCCAGAAGCTCTTAACAAAGAGGTGAGACTCTTAACCTGCCCTTAGATACAAGACCAAACAGATTACAACCAAGATTCCACTACCCTATAAGACTGAACACAATCCTTTCAGAAGAGATGAATCTTCAATGAAGTAGGGGACTTCCAATCATTTCTAATGAAAAGACCAGAACTAAACAGAAAGTTTGATTTTCAAATACAAGACTGAAGAGAAGCATAAAAAGGTAAACAGGAAAGAAAAAATATTATTTAAAAATTTACCTGTTTACTTGAGGGGAGGAAAAAAGGCGGGATATTAAGTCAAGACAAATAACCTGGAAGGACCCTTCTATTTCTAAATCTGTGATCATATAATTCAATAATATCTCGTATGGTCTCTATGAGCCTCAGTTTCCCCAGTACCTAGCAAAAAGGGACAAAGAATAGAGGTTATATCGGTGATTTTATTGACAAAGGGTCCTCTCTAATGAAGAACTTTCTTCCCCAATTAGGGCTGGCTCCTTTTTTGTAACTTGGCATTTACAGAGTTGCCCAGGACACAGGGCAGGTAAATGACTTGCCCAGAATCATACATTCAGTATGTGTCAGTCAGTCACAACTATTTGTTTTATTGTGCATTTCCTATGCTCCAAGTACTGTCCTAAGTGCTGGTGATGCAAAGAAGGGGAAAAAATATTCCCTGCTCTCATGAGCTCCTAGTTTAATGAGGAAGACAATGTTCAAACAACTATATCTGAACAAGCTACTGTGATTGTTACATCATTTTCCAGTCATGTCCAACTCTTTGTGACCCCATTTGGAATTTTCTTGACAAAAATCCTGGAGTGGTTTTCCATTTCCTTCTCTAGCTCATTTTACAAATGAGGAAACTGAGGCAAACAAAGTTAAGTGACTTGGCCAGAGTCACACAGTTAGCAAGTGTCTGAGGCCAGATTTGAATTCAAGGCCCCACCTCCCAGAAGGGGATGGTGACGAGGGGGCTTTCATTTCTGGGTCTCGGTATTCTTCCAAGTCCCAATTGGCCGGGGCTCCCAGAGCTAGCTTACAAAGGTCTGGAAAGAGTGTGGGCCACCAGGCCGTAGCTGTAGTTTTAGATGTGCTATATATAGTATCTCCCCAACCATTCATTACCATCCAGGTGTAATTGAGGAGCTGATATGGAGAGTGGCCAGAGGTTGGACGGTAAACAAAGGTCAGGCCGAGGAGGATGCCAATGGTTGATGGTCTTGTCATTTTCTGCAATAAAGCACAATTAGAAAGCTTCTCAGGGGGATCCCCTGGGTTGATTATGAAGTTTTATCAGGCGCTCTGGGAGCCGTCTGGCGTTTTGGGCTTGTGTATCATAAATGCAGGCGTGTCCTTTACCCCAGATGAGGACAGGGTCAGGACCCAGCCATCTATTGGACATTGGGTCCTTCCACATAGCCTGAGCATAGGTGTTGGCCGTGGATGAATGCCAGAGGCGGTCAGCAGCAGATTTGACATTAATATCATAGGAAAGGAAATTTAAAACAAACAATGCATGGTTCAGAAGGGTCTTAAAATGCCCTGCTCTGGGGTACAATATTTCTCCTCCTGACTGTAACTTGAAAATCATGTTTTTTAGCTTTTGGTGGGCCCTTTTGACAATACCTGGCCCTTGGGGGTTGTATGGAATGCCAGTAATATGTTGATTTCCATTTGGGCGCACAATTGCCTAAAGGCAGGACTGGTATAGCCAGAGTGAGGGAGCAGGGAGAGGATGGGTCAGAATCTCCCTTTAGAATGTCAAATAAGGGCTTTAATTCTCCAGTAGGGAGTTTTAAGTAAGGTCTTAACCAGTTGATGTCTCCAAGGAGTTTTTGAAAGTCATTGAGAGTGTGGAGACAGTCAACTTGTAACTGGAGTTTTTGTGAAAGAACATTATTGGTAAGTAGCTCAAAGCCCAAAAAGAGTTGGGGGGGGGCTGGACCTTTTCAGGGGAGAGGGAGAGGCTGCGAGATTGTAGGGCGGTAACAAGCGCCTGGCAGATCCGAGAAAGCTGTTGTTCATCTGACCCAGCCAAAAGGATATCATCCATGTAGTGGATAATATAGACCTCTGGGTGACTTAGCCTAAAGGGGTCGATAGTTTGAGCAACGAATTTCTGGCAAAGGGTGGGGCTATTGGCCATGCCTTGGGGGAGGACCCTCCATTGAAAGCGGGGTGAGGGTCCCACGCAATTAACAACGGGGAGACTAAAGGCAAAACGCTTACAATCATCTGGGTGGAGGGGGATGGAAAAGAAACAATCCTTCAAATCAATAATAACTTTAGAAAACCCTCTGGGGATAGCTATGGGTGAGGGGAGTCCGGGTTGAAGTGCTCCCATAGGGACCATGGTCTTGTTCACAGCCCTGAGATCATGTAATAGGCTCCATTTCCCCGAACGTTTTTGTATGACAAAGATGGGGGTATTTCAAGGGGATGTAGAGGGCTCAATATGACCGGCAGCCAGCTGTTCCTGCACTAATTTTATGGCTGCGGATAGCTTTGTTGTAGGTAAGGGCGAAGGTCTGCACTGCATAAGGAGGAAGAATGTGAAAAGGGCTTGTGCTAAGAGGGGGCTGGGCAGGATCATTGTAATGGGCCGCCTCTTCCCCTAATTGTGCCGTGCCCCCAGGATCAAAAGCATCATTATCGGGCTTTTTAGTAAACATTGGGAAGGCGAGGGAGTTAGATGTAGGGAGCTCCTCCTTGGGAAGGGAGGGGTAGAGGGATTCCTTGGGCACAACGGGGCATGTCAATGACCACCGAGGGGGGTCTGTACGAGGCTTCTGGGCCACTGGTTTAAAAAGGACTGGGTAATTTTGGGAGTCTTCAGTAGGAGGGTGAAAATCAGGAAGCAGGGGGTATAGAGATGGAAAATGAGGGGTGCTGGTGTCAGAGGGCATTTGGATAACCACTGACGGTGGCTGGGGAGGGAGGGGTTTTTCTGGGGTCATAGCAGTATCAGACAAATGAAAAGTTACAGAAGCGGCTCGAGACAAGGGTTTTAGACAACACTCTGCCACAGAAAGAAGCCTCTGATTTTGTGGATCTTTATTGGCGGCCTCAACGATGTCTCTGATTATGCCCCAGTAGGAAAAAACTGTTTCTGGGACAGAATGTGGGCCTTCCTTTTGTAATTTAGTATTAAGATCCTTTCCTACTTTCTGCCATTTTTGGGGGTGGATTTCTGGCCCATTCACTATGAACCATGGGGAAACTTCATCTATAAATAAGAAGTTAACCAGATCTTTTCCTTTTACCCTTATTCCTCTCTCCCTGAAAGAGCATTTAAGATACTTAATAAAAAGAAGTTCCTTAGAGAGTTTATGGCCTATTCTCGAAATGCGGTGGACGAATCAACTTACCAAAGCAGGGGTCCGGACGACACAAAATGAATCCAGGGGTCCACGGAGGACGAACTCAGGGGTCCACCAAATCAGGGGACAAATCCAGGGGTCCACGAAGGACAAACTCAGGGGTCCACCAGGTCAAGGTTCCGTTCCTCAAGGCCCACGTTGGGCACCACTTGTCCTGGCCAGCAGGACTTTAGTAATTCGTGGGGGTGAGGAGGACCCGACCTGAAGGGAGAGAATAGGCGAGAGAGAGAGGAAGGAGACTACATGGAGGTAGAATAGTCTCATTTATTGAAGTAAAAAGGCTGGGATTATATAGGTTAATGCCGTTCTGGATGGGGGGTTTCAGGAATTCGGAGATAGTTGGGTTGGGTAGCAGGGTGTGGTATGCAAGGACACAGATATGGTTGGGTAATCTCTGGGAGTAGTTAGCATATGTTTGTTCTTCCTGTGCATTCAAATTCTCAGCCCCAGACATTCCTGTTTTATCATATTCTCGGCTCCAGGCATTTTTTCCTTTTTGATCTGATTTTTCTCATGAAGAATGATAATTGTATAAATATGTATACACATTGGATTTAACATATTTTAAAACACATTTAAATTGGATTATTTGCCATGGGAAGGAAGAGGGGGGGAATTTGAAACATAGTGTTTTGCAATAGTCAGTGTTGAAAAATTATCCATGCATATGTTTTGAAAATAAAAAGCTTTAATTTAAAGAAAATTTAAAAAAAATTAACCTGTTTATATCCTTACATGGGAAGATGACACTTGTAACCCTTGAACAGCATCTTTATTAAGACAGAAAGGGTACACATAGATAGAGGGTATGGGTATAAACTGACTTTGATATGATGATATAAAAATACATTAAGGGGTAGAAAAAGGATTGTACTGGGAGAAGAGGAAAGGGAAGGTAAAATGGCGTAAATTAGATCACATGAAAAGGCAGAAAAGACCTCTCATGGTAGGGGGAAAGAAGAGAGAGAAATGAGCATTGTCTGAAGCTTAATCTCATTGGATTTGGCTCAAAGAGGGAATGACATTCACACTTAGTTGAGTACAGAAATTTATCATGCTCTATAGGGAAGTAGGAGGAGAAAGAGGAAGAAAACGTAGGAGCTGGATATTAGGTAGGGCAGACATAGGAGGAGGAGAAAGGGGTAAGAGAAGGAGGACAAGTGATAAAAAGGAGGGTAGATTAAGGGACAGAGTGGTCAGAAACAAAACACTGGTAAGGAGGGACAAGGTGAAAAGAGAGAAAAAAGATATAAATAGGGAATAAATTAGGATGGAGAAAAATACACAACTGGTAATCATAACTGTGAATGTGAAAGGGATGAACTCTTCCCATAAAATGGAAGCAGATAGCTGAGTGGATAAAAAATCAGAATCCAGTAAAAGATTGGAGCAGAATATATGCTTCAGCAGAAGTTTAAAAAAAAAAAAAAAAGGAATAGCAATCCTGATTTCAGACAAATCAAAAGCAAAAATAGATCTAGTTAAAAGAGATAAGGAAGTAAACTACTTCTTGCTAAAAAGTAAAGGTAACAGTACCAATAGTAAAAATATATGCAAATGATATAGCATTCAAATTCTTAGAGGCGAAATAAAGTCAGTTAAAGGAAGAAATAGAAAGCAAAACTATGCTAGTGGGGAACATCAACCTCCCTGTTTCAGAATTAGATAAATCTAACCCCAAAATAAACGAGAGAAGTTAAAGAGGTGAATACAATTTTAGAAAATTTAGATATGATTGACCTCTGGAGAAAATTGAATAGGAATAGAAAGGAATATACCTTTTTTTTTTTAGTAGTATATGGCTCCTACACAAAAATTGGTCATGTATTAGCATAAAAACTTCACAGTCAAATGCAGAAAAGCAGAAATACTGAATGCATCATTTTCAGTTCATGATTTAGACATAAAAATGATTTTGCATATATAACCTATTTCAGATTTCTTGCTGTCTTAAGGAGGGAAGGGGATAAGGAAGAAAAGCAGAAAAAAATTTTGGAATTCAAAAATCTTACAAAAATGAATGTTGAAAACTATCTTTACATGTAATTGGAAAAATATAATACTATTAAAATTAAAAAAAATTACTTTGTGAATTGACAAATTGAGATTCAGAGATTGGAATGTTTCTTTATATGGGATGTTTCTCCTACCTGGGACAAAACTTGCCCAGACAAAATGGTTTAATGATCCTGATGATTTGTACAAAATCCATGTTAGTACAGATGCAATTGGCATGGAGTTGAATTTGAGCATGAAGAGAATTATTTTTAACCCTCTCATAAAATCTAGTAGCAGTGAAAAGGGGAAGAAGGAAATGGAGCCAATCCCTATTTCATAGGCTCTTCAGATTTTTGGTTTGGCTGACAGATTCAGCTCTAGGTTTAAATAAGGAGAGGTTACCACTGTTTCCCCTGAAAAGTTGAAACTATTTAAGGGCATTTTGAATAAGCCTGTTGATTTTCATTCTACTGCTGAAATGTTCACATACCATCTGCCAAATACCACCCTCTCCAATATTATTGATGTCTTTAGTAGACAGTCAATGATATAATATACAACTGAGTTATTGTTGCCGTTTAAATTCTTCTCACTTCACTCAGCATCAGCTTGTGCAGGTTTTCCAAGATTTCCCTGGGGCTATCCTTTATGTCACTTCTTGTGTCACTGTGATGTTCCATTATATTCAAATACCATAGCTGGCTGGGCTGTTTCCTAGTTGACAGGTACTTCTTGGTTTCTTCCTTTCTCCTCCCCCAACCACAGGGACTGCTGCCAAGGATGTTTTTTTTTGCATACATGGATCCTTTTCCTTTTATTTGGTCTCTTTATATATACTTAATATAACCTTAATAAAAACTCACTGAGATTCACTGTGGTCTTTCCTATCTGAATTGCTTTTAGTATCAACTTAATTGCTTTGATCTACTGTTAGTAACTAAATTCAATGTTCTAATTTCTGTTGGTCTTTTTTCACTTTGTATCAAGGGATGTACAGTTTTCCTCCTTTTAAATTATCAGTCAAAATATCTAAATTCTGCTTTTTGCTCACAAATATTTAATATAAAAAGACTTCTCTTCCCTTCTTTAAGTACAAGACATTCACAGACTAAAAAATAAAATTGCAACAAAGTTTAAAGGTCTATTTCCCTCATTTGTTATATGAAGAAGTTGGACTAGGCTAAATCCTATGAGCCTATCTAACCATTTATGTGAAAACAAAGGTTGATTTTGTATTATGTTTTAATTTCTTTAGAGCTTTGCCCAAATTAAAAAGGAAATCGTCAAGAAATTTCGTAGAATGTTCACTCCGAAAGAGAAAGAGGTATCCACCGGCACCTAGGAAAGTATGTGATTTCCTCTAGGCTAGATTTGATGCCTGTGATCACATATGCACATTACATTTCAGAACTCTGACATAGTTTCCTAAGCATTTAACTCCTCCTCAAGTGGAAAAACAACTGCCCTATTCCCGCCCTTTATACATAGCTCTCCCTTCCTCCCCCTTTTATATCCGATTACTGATACAGTTGTGATTTTCCTCGAAAGCTTGGGAATTAAGTTAAATTAGAAAAGTCCAGTTATTTTATACTGTTTAGTCTGGAGAAGAACCAAATAGGAAATCCTAGTTTGTAATCAAGCTTTTTCAAGGAGAGAAGTCAGTCAAGCTAACTTCAACTCAGACGGCATCGGTGGTTGGCACGCGACTTGATTGACAAGAACTGGTAGATGGAAACTGTTGTGAGGGGCGGGGGATTGGGGAGGAGAGAGACAAAGAGCATTTTGCTGGTATAAAACGTTATAACCATCTGGGGTGGGAGGGAGGTTATTCTTTTCAGGAAGAAGCATTGGCTAAAGGAGGTTATTTTCCTTGGGTTTATCTTTCCCCTAGCTAGAAAGGCAAAGAGGGGAGAGAGAAAAACTGGGGGCCCTGGAAGAGGGGGGTGGGGAAGGGGGTGGGGGCAACCAGCAGAGCGTCACGTGGCAGTTCTCCAAGAACGAGGCTGCTCCAGGGTTTCTACGGCACTGTTCTTCCGGGTTGAAGGCGCAAACCCTGGTTGGGTTCGGAGCCTCCTGCTTTCCATCGCCGGGTCCCCTCCCAGGCAGGCCGTCTCCCTCCAAGTAAAGGTCAGTTTTGCGGCGGTGGTTTCAGATTTGCTGCAGGTGCAGGCAGTCTGGCCGGTAGGCAGGAGGCATGGAGCAGCTGTTCGGGTTGAAGCCACGGAAAAGGAGCTCAGGAACCTTTACCAGACTCATCCTATTTCTTTGCTCTGGGAAAGAAACTAATCTTGATGCAAAAGGGGGCGGGGTGGTTAGAATCTGATAAAATGTAATTTGTTGGAACTCCCGAAGCCAGTTCTGTTGCTAGCAGAGAGGGGGTTTGTTCAGATACTGCGCTGGAGTGGGGGTGAGGATGGTATGGGCGCGGGTGGTGGCAGGGGGAGGATGATGAGAACTAAAAGCTAGATTCTGCAGAATATGAGTCAAGTATGCCATTAGCGAAGCTAAACGATGGAAAGCGGTAGGGAGAGGGAAAGGGAGAGAGAAAAAGAGACACAGAGACAGAGAGACACACACGAGAGACAGACAGACAGACAGACAGAAGCAGAGAGACAGACAACAACTGAGGCAGAGACAAAGAGGCTCCAAATGTTGAGTGCCCGGCCTTTGTACGCTTTATGGCTGGCGGCGGTGTTCTTCAAAGGCCCAGCTCCTCTCCACTGCTGGAATGGACCTTGGTGGCTGCCCTTATTTTTACAGATAAGGAAAGCGAGATCCAGTTAATGACTTGTCCAGGGTCACACCGGTAATACGTGGCAGAGCTGGAATGTGAATTGAGATTCTTCCAGATTTAGCCCTCTTTCTACTATACCAGCTTAGTTGCTGGAGGAGAGCTACGGCAAAGGACATGTTTTAGGAACTTAGATTGTGCAGGTTGAGGGCCTGTGTGTTCCAAGACTGAGATCTGCCTTACTTCGTATGCTTGTCCCGTGGAGGAGACCCGAGTTGTCTGACAGGACGGCCATTTAAAGGAAGGTTATATTCCCGAGCTGATAAAAGAGGGCCCGGAGCAGGAGGAGGCCATCTGCATGCCCCTAATTTAAACTCCTAGATTGAAATGACTATTATGCAGCACCAACCAATCGGCGTCCGGGGGAGATTAAAAATAGCGGTTTCTTTCAGCTGTCTACGTGGTGAGAATTTTGGAGAGCACCTTGGAAGTTCGTCGTGGGAGGGACTAGCGGAGGCGGGTGGCCTTGGACCTGGTGGCCTATTTGGGGCCAAGTATCCGACAAGAGCTAATGTTTGTTAGGCAGTCATGCTTTCGTTGGTATGTTTGGCATTGACCATATGACTACTGTTTTAGCTTGTCCTTTATTTGCCCTCTTTGCAAGAGGCATTCATACATAAAGTTTTGAAAGTGACTGATCATCAGGAGTCCTGGAGCAAAACATATGCAGTGTTAAGAGTATTAGTCCCTCCCCTTTGTTCTAGGCTTCCGAGACTACTTCTGGTTCTCCACTTTTTTTCCCTCTGTAAACTAAAGCTTTTTTACTGTTTGTTTTGACAATTAGCCTTGCCCTTAATCTCCACCTTCCCACGACCTGAACTTTTTGTGTCTCTTTATGTGTTCCCCTTTTCCGATGAGTCAGTTTTCAGTTAAGATTAAGCCAGACATTATTTACAAAAGAATTTTACCTGAATTTATTAGGAAATGCGTTCTGTAGTTGTACTTATTCAATCATTTGTCCATTCAAACAGCAGTTCCCTCCTCCTCTTCCCCTCCCCCCAATCACAAATAAATTGGGCAAAGGACTTTTTTTTAGAGCCTGTAGGGGACAAAACAAGTTGTGATTTTTCTAATGGAACAGTCTAGTGAGGAGCATGATGGGCAAAAGGAGGAATGTGAATGAAAGTGGAGTGAGAGAAATATAAAGTGATAGTAGAGTTCAAAAAAGGAAATTCTTCTTGGAATGGTACAAAATAGTCATGAAGGAATGAGTGGACATAAGAGCTCACACTTATATAGTACTTCAACATTTTCCAAACCTTTTACTTTCCATTCTTGACTTGGAATTGGACCCTAAAAGATGGATAGGGAACTGGACAGGTGGAGGGAGGAGGATGGAAGGACATTCCAAACATTGGGAACATTGTGAGCAGTTAAAGAGGCAGAGAGTCATGGGGCCTGTTTGGAGAACACGTTTAGCTGGAGGGAATGGAATACAGGATCAGAAAGATAGTTTGGAATCAGTTTGTAGTTTATCTTGTAGGCAAAAGGGAAACACTGGAAGTTTTCTAATAGTTCTGATATGATTAGTTTTTCGATTATATAATGGTATTTTTATAATATCAATAGCAGCCTCATAAAAATCATCTTATGTATAACAGTAATTATGTCTACATACACATATACCCATATTTGTGTATTTAATTCAGACCTGTGATTTCACTGGCATGGGAAACTCCTTTTACTTATCTAGATCGTCAAATCAACAAGCTTTTATTATTGCCATGTAAGGATAGTCTTCAACATTCATTTTTGCAAGATTTTGAGTTCCAAATTTTTTCTCCCTTCTTCCTATACCTCCCCTCCAAGATAGCAAGCAATCTAATGTAGGTTATACATGCAGTCATTTTAAACATGCTTCCATATTAGTCATATTGTGAAAGAAAAATTAGAACAAAAGGAAAAAAAACTATGAAAAAGAAAAACAAACCAACAAACAAAAAGGTGAAAATAGTATGCTTCCATCTGCATTTAGTCTCCATAGTTTTGTGTCTGGATACACATGGCTGGGCATTTTTATCCCAGCAGACTTGTAATTTAGAAAGATCATTTTGCTGAAATGGAGGATGGATTGTTGAGGTGATCAGCAACTATTCTGCAATTTATAATCTTAGTTGCCTTTGGCATTGAGAAATTAAGTGACTTGACTTAGGTTATTCAGACTGTGTGGGATTTTAAAACCAGTCCTTTTGAATATGAGGTCTACTTTCTGTCCACTACTACAAATTGCAAGATTACTTTTGTAGCAATATGTAGCTTGGCCTGAAGAGTGGAGAGACTCAATAAATTTAAATACATTAGAAGAAAATTGTGAAGTAATCCAGGCTAGATGTAATGAGGCCCTGAATTAGGGTGGTTGCTGTGGGAATAAAAAGGAGGGGCTCATGGGATTGTAAAAATTTCTTTGTTTATCTATGTACAGGGTTTTCCCCCCACAACAAAATATAATTTTGAACTGGCCTATTTTATGTTTCTTGTATGAGACATCTCATATATCATTTCTGTGTTATTGTCTCTCAGGATTTGTTTCCCTACCTTCCCAACTCTTAAAATCCATAGCTTCTTTCAAAGCTCAATTGGAGAATCATTTCATCTCCTTTCCTGGTTCTTCTCACCCCTAGTTGTTAGGGCTCTCCCAGATTATTTTTTACTTTTTTGGTATATATACTTTTCTAACTTATCAGTATACATTGTACATTACCTCCAGCCTCCCAGTACAGTGTAAGTTCCTTGAGAATTGGTGACCTTTTTAATCTTTGTTGCCCTTCCAAATAGTTTGGTGGCTGGATCATACATAGTAGGCACTTGATAAATGTTTTTAGTCAGTGAATGCAAAGTACTGGATTAGAAGTTATTAGAAAACAACTGTGAACAAGACATGATTCACACATAAAGGACCTTACTTATATAGTAATGGGAAAAAAGACATTTTCATAGAAAACAGTATAACAAACTACATGATGTATATCATAAACTAACTGAAAATTGAGGGAGAGAGAGACAGAGTGAGAGAAAGAGAGAGAAAAGGGGGTAAGGGAAGGAAGGAGAGAAAGGAGAGAGAAATAATGAATAAGAATGAATTTTGAGAAGGCTAAAGGTGTTGACCTAGTCTTTTTAAAGTCCTTCTTGCTAGAGGCCTTGTACCACAGCCTGGAATTTTAAAATGTGAAATGCATACTCTTGGGATTGTAGTCCTTGGCAAACTCTCTGTTAAGGAAACTCTGGGACAATGGCAAATCTCAAGATTTTTTCTTGACTTTATTGAAAAGGGGATGACATAGTCAGACCTTCACTTTAGGAAAATCACTTTGGAGACTGAGTAGAGGATTGACTGGATTGGGGAGAGACTTGTGGCAGAAAGACCAACCTGCATGTTCTTGTAATACTCTAAGCATAAATCAATGAGGCCTGTATCACAGTGGTGGCACAATTAGGAGAAGGCAGGGGATGTATTTGAGAATTATTGCAAAGATGAAATCTATAGGCCTTGATAGGAGATATGATATAATGAGTACGAGATAGTGAGGAATGAAAAATGATACCTAGATTGTGAGCCTGGGAGACAGGGATGATTTTGGTACCCTTGGCAGTAATAAAGAAGTTTGGATAGGCAAAGGGTTTAGG
Source organism: Myrmecobius fasciatus (assembly GCA_023553655.1). Classification (NCBI taxonomy): domain Eukaryota; kingdom Metazoa; phylum Chordata; class Mammalia; order Dasyuromorphia; family Myrmecobiidae; genus Myrmecobius; species Myrmecobius fasciatus. The sequence continues at coordinate 34,656 of JAJPUD010000560.1, read as the reverse complement.
GGAAAAGATAGTGAATTCAGCTCTGAACATGTTAAGATATCTTTTGGATATCCAGTTGGAGATGTCAGAAAGGAAGTTAGAAATGTGGGACATTAGGGCTGGTTAAGAAGATTTGAGATGCCAGTTAAAGATGAGTTGATGAAATCACCAAGTGAAGTAGGGGGGGAGAGCAGAAGAGGCTTTGCACAGAGCCCCCAGCGACACCCACAGTAAGTGGGAGGAGGACCTAACAAAAGAGACTAAGAAATTCTTGATGATTCAGTGTCACAGAAATATCTAGAGAAATATCCCAGGGATTTGTGCTTGGCCATGTGCTATTTATATTTAACCTTTTTATCAATGCCTTGGGTAGGTATGGAGTGCTCATCAAATTTGTAGATGATGAAAAGTTTTTAGGGCTAGTTAACACAGTGGATCCACAGGATCTTGAGAGGCCAGCAGAAGTAGAAACCTTTTTTTTTTTTTTTCCTGCTAAGGGCCATTTGCATATTTGTGACATAGAACAAGGGTCTTACAGAATTATCAATTAATGGAACTCAAGGCAGTGAGGTTATTATATTTAGCTTTTAGGTCGTTATCATCTATGATTGCCTTAGGAAATTTCAAAGGCCTTATATAACTGGCCAGGTCTAATGTTCCCACCCACAGAACTTTCAGGAACAGGCTCATTGTATTGTCTTCACCATACCTAATTGGGATATTGTAGTTATTTCTGGAGATCAGAATTTAAGAAAGACATATGTAACCTTGAGAGTATACAGAGGACTTTTACTGGGATGGTGAAAGACTTTGAGGCCATGTCTTAGGAGGACTGGTTGAAGGAACTTGTAATACTAGCCTGGATAAGAGAAGACAAAAAGGAATATGATACCTGTCTTCAAGAATTCTGAAGACTGTCACAAAGAGGAAGAGTTAGATTTATTCTCTGAACCCAGAGGGCAAAACCAAGAGCTGAGGGTAAAATTTGCAGAGAAATTAATTTAGGTTTGATGTATAATGTATAGAATGGTGAGCTCCCTTTTTCCTGAGAAGTCCTGTTCCACCAGGTTCACAGATGTTTTATAAAACATCAAATAATTATGAAGATAATATGAATGACATCAGTAGAATGAATTTATTGTCTATTCCCTTAGTCAGAACATGACATAGGATGAATTAAGAATTTTTTTTAGCAGCATTGGTAAAGTTGAATTGGCAAAAAAATATTTATGATAAAATAGCAAGTGTTATAAACTTGGCTCAAAATTTATCAAAGATGCTAATTTGTACTTCAGTGGACTCTCAAGGACAGTAACATAAAAAGATGTGGAAGACATGTTTAATATTTGGATGCAATATGAATGTATAGTTGTGAATCAGTTAACAAGTTTGTCTAGTAGGTTGAGTTTGTTTGGTTTGACAAAAGATCAGACAGTAGAAGAGTATTACCAGTTTTAAATCCCTCTTCCTTTCCTCCAAACCCATTACAATAAAAATGGGTTGCTACTCTCCCAGATGTGTCACTCACTGTTTAGGCAATTTGGAGAACCATTTCATTATCAGGCACAAAGATTCTGGTTCTCCTTAATGGATGTAGATCACATACCTGGACTTCTGTTGTAAGAGTCTTGAGAAATGCATCTTCTAGCTAGTGTATCTTCATCTACAATCTAGGTTTGATGCCAGGAAAAAGATCCTAACAGAATTATTCAGAAATGGAATGGACTGCTTTGAGAGGTAGTTGGGTCATCCTGCTTGGTGTAGAGACTATACTATCACTTTTTGGAAGAAGTAATACTTTTTGTGTATAGATTTGCTTAGATTAGCTATTGAGATTCCTTCCAATTCTCAACCTGTGAATTTGGGATCTATTTGATTCCTATTACAATCCTGTGAAATAGGTACTACAGGTGTTAATTATTTTACAAATTAGGAAAGTGAGACTCAGGTAAAATTACTTCTGGTCAAAACTGAATGTTTCAAAATTAGCATTCTTATTTATTTTCCCATGCTGCCTCTCTGAACATTCATTCTAACGAACAAAGCTGGCAGAAGGGCAGGTAGTAATGGAGAAGACATTCTTTTGGTGGTGTCTACAATCTTTCTTGAAATACTATGGTGCTTAAACAAACCTTTTTCAGGTGGGTGAGTGAGATAAAGCACTGTTTAATTAATATTTCTCTGGAGAAGGAGCTGTTTCTCTAAGTTTATTCAATTAAGTGTTGTTTTATTTAGTGATTTGTAGATAGCCAGAAAGAAGAGAATAAACAAATCTAGGATGGTGGTGGCTTTTTAATACTGTCCTTGGGGACCTCCTTAGGTCAGTTTGGGAGGGCAGTGGCCAAAGGTGCCCCAACAATACCACTCTCCTCCCTATAAATCCAGGTATTCTTTGGAAAAGTTGTGGGATTAGATTGCAGAGAATGCATTCATAATATCTAATTAAACCTGCTTCTTAAGAACTAGCATTTGAGAAAATGACAGGAAAAGTTAATGATGAATGTTGGAGGGGTTGTGGGAGGGCTGGGACACTGATGCATTGTTGGTGGAGCTGTGAACGGATACAGCCATTCTGGAGAACAATTTGGAGCTATGCTCAAAAAGTTATCAAACTGTGCATACCCTTTGACCCAGCAGCATTTCTATTGGGCTTATATCCCAAAGAAATCATAAAGGAAGGAAAAGGCCCCACATGTGCAAGAATGTTTGTGGCAGCCCTTTTTGTAGTGGCTAGAAACTGGAAATTGAATAGATGCCCTTCAATTGGAGAATGGCTGAATAAATTATGGTATATGAATGTTATGGAATATTATTGTTCTGTAAGAAATGACCAGCAAGATGATTTCAGAGAGGCCTGGAGAGACTTACATGAACTGATGCTGAGTGAAATGAGCAGAACCAGGAGATCATTATACACGGCAACAACAGTACTATATGACGATCAATTCTGATGGACATGGCTCTCTTCAACAATGAAATGTTTCAAACCACCTCCAATTGTTCACTGAAGAAAGCCATATACACCCAGAGAGAGGGATGCGAAATGTGGACCACAACATAACATTCTCATACTCCTTGATTGATGTTTGCTTACATTGTGTTTCCTTTATCTGATATATCGTTTGTGTAGATAAGATTTTTCTTGCACACCAATGATAAGTTTGGAAATATGTATACATATATTCGATTTGCCAATATTTTAACATAATTAACATGTAGTGGATATCCTGCCATCTAGGGGAGGGGTGGGGAGTTGGGGGGAAAAATTTGTAACGGAAGGCTATGTAAGGGTTATTGTTGAAGAATTACCCACACATATGTTATGCAAATAAAATAAAAATTTAAAAAAAAAAAGAACTAGCATTTGAGTTCTTTGAGATTTTTATTTTTTAAATTAAGATTTAAATTAAGACTGCAATTTTTTTTTACCCTTTCACTATTTCAACTTCTTCAACTTTTAGAGTATCCTAATGAAAATGGGAGAAAGAAATATGCAGGTTTTCAAAGAATATTTTCTATAGAAAACTATGTCTTTATGGTCTTACAACTTAAATGAAGAATGTCTAAATGAATGTCTAAATTCTAAATGTCTAAAGCTCCTCTTGCTTGTTGATTAAAAAAAAAGTCTCAGGTGAATTAAATGTAGCCTTGAAAGCTAGTGTCAGATAAAATGATTCTTATGTATATGTAAATAATTTTTCTCTCCCACCCAATTGTTGAAGTAATTTATTCTATGATCTGAATATTTACATGAGAGAAATTAAATTATGCAAGAGAAATTAAACATGGAGACATTCACTGTTGCCATTAAACATCTCTAATATATGGGTCAAATAAAAGTATTTGTTTGTTGAATGAATTTCTTCAAATATTTGAAGATGACATTGTAGTAATTACATAAAATTCTGATATACTGGTACATTTCTTTAGTGAAATTCACAATAATGGAAGGGCTTAATCATCCACATTGAAAGTGGAAAGCAGCTTAAAAATACATACTGATTGCCCAGATTTTACTTTCCAAATTAGTTATTTGTGGAATTAACCCATGAATGTATTTTGAATATTTAGGTGAACAGGGACATGGGAATGGAATTGGGCAGGAAGAGGAAATAAAACTGGATTGAATTTGGGAAATTGGGTAGTGTTTTTAGTGACAACTCTGCTTACTGTAGAAGTGCTTCTTTTGAAACTGAATATTCTATATTTTCTATATTTTATTTTATATTTTATAAAGCTGGAAACCCTGGGGTATCAGGATATCAGAAAAGTTAAAATGTTAAATAATCTGATGTAAGCAGAGGACAGCATGTTAGCAGTTGTGACCTGAGTTTAATAGTTCGATGGAGACAGTGTTGAACTTGGGATCAGGAATAGCAGAATTCAGACTTCAGACACTTACTAGTTGTTACCCTGGATAGATCATTTAATCTTTCTGTTAACTTATTTATAAATTGGGGATAATAAGGGTACCTATCATTAGAGTTAAATGAGATAATAGATGTAAAGCACTTTGTAAACTTGAAAGTGTTGTTTAAACACTTACTGCATCACTTTAACTATGTATTGACAGAAAAGGAGTTAGGCTTGTCATGTAACAAGAGTGGGAGACAATTCTATCCAAGTATTTGCATCCTGAAGATATTTCTTCATTCAGAAAGAATTATCATGTCAGCTAGATAGAGCAGTGGATAGAGCACCAGCTCTGAAGTCAGGAGGATGTGAGTTCAAATCTGGTCTCAGATACTTAACACTTCCTAGCTATGTAACTAGTGGCAAGTCACTTAAACCCAATTGTCTCAGAAAAAAAAAAAATATGCTAGGTGTGGGGGATTAAAGAAACCTCCAAAACAATTAGTCCTTTCTGTAAAGAAACTTGTGTTATTTAGAAACATTATGTACCCATAAAGGAAACTACAAAATATATATCAGGTAGTTTCTGAGAAAAGTGCCCTTAGCTATGGGGGTCAGCATGGACTGCCTCTAAGAGAAGGTGGTTCTTGGGCTTGACCCCTGAAGGAACCTAGGGAATGGAGATCCTTGAATAAGTTGAGTAGGTTTATTTTTTTTTGCTGAGGCAATTGGGGTTAAGTGACTTGCCCAGGGTCACACAGCTAGGGAATGTTAAGTGTCTGAGACCAGATTTGAACTCAGGTCCTCCTGACTTCAGGGCTGGTGCTCTATCCACTGCGCCACTTAGCTGCCCCCAAGTTGAGTAGGTTTCTATGGGAACATGTTTGGGAAAATTTGGACTATGATTACATAGGATTAGAAAGGAGAGGGGATACCTGCAAAAATATGTCCTTGAATGGGTTAAATAGACTTTGCTGAACAACTTTGGGAATTGCACTACAACGTTGCTGTGGGGTGTGTTCTGAGTTTCCAACAATTGACTTACAGACCATACTCTAGCATACAACTAGTTTTAAAGTAGGAGGCTTTCTGTTTATGAAGACAACAATTTTTTTTTTGTCATTTTTTTGAGACTTCAGAAGCAAAAAAAAAAATGATTTTCCCTTTCTCTCCCTCTCTTTATTGGACTTATATGCAGTACATTGGAGGGGATCACTACATAAGACCAACATGGCAAGCATACTGAAAACAGTGGTGACGAGCTACTCAAGTCCTCTACTCATTAATTTGGGATCATTTAAGGTGCTACCTGGGAAAACAGAAGTTTTACGAACTTTTCACACCCATCAGACCTTATGGTGTAAAGCTCCTGTAAAACCAGGTAAAGTTTAAGTTTTATGTGAATCAAAATGTGAAGTAATTTTTAGAAGATTCCTAAAGAGAATCAAGTATTGTATGAATCAAAGAACAATAATGTACTATCACCAGTCAGTTCTGGTTCTCTGTTAATTATCTTTAGATACTGAGAAAGGGGTTGTCATCAACTGGATTTCTTTTGCCAGTGGAGAGGATTCCTTGCAGAAAAATGGAGATAATTTTTAAATCTGATATGGAATGTTAAAGTGTGTGTTTATGCATGCACACATTCAAACATATGTAAATGTATGTGTATATGTCTCTTTGTATAAACATTTGGATTCCTTCCTCCAAATGGAATATAACAGAAATCTGAACATTTTCCTAACCCTCCTTTTGAAGATGAGAATAATCATTGCCCAATTTGCTTGAAATTGCCTATTAGTTTAAGAGTTTGGCAGAGAGTTGGGGGTTTGATTTTCTCAAGCTTTTAAAGGTCCTTATTCTTTCTAGATCTTTTCTTTGTTAAGGCAAATCCTTTATCCTCTGACCACAGGGAATCCATGCTTGGATTTTAATAATTTAAACATTTTATATTTAAATATTAGATAAATAAATAAAGAATTTAAATAATTCCTTTGATAAAGGGATGATTCTCTTTGTTAAAGGAATAATCAATCACAACTCCTTGTGACTGCTTCTATGATTTGGCCAAGCACAGTCTCATATGAACCTACTGGAAACATTATCTAGAGAGTAGAGACTGGACTAGGAGGAAACCAGGTTATTGAGTAGATGATTGACTCAGAGTTGAAAAGTAATAAATTAGAAGATTAGGCAGACCAACTCCAAATGAAGAAAGTGATCTCTCATTCTCTTGTATTACTGAATCTAATCACTGGGGTTCTCTAGCACATAAAAGTAGTTTCATGAACTTAGAGCAGGGCTTCTTAACCTGAGGTACATAGGCCCTTTGGAGTCTCTGGATAGATTTCATAGCGTCTGCAAACTTAGATGGAAAAAAAAGTTACATCTTTATTTCAATATAATTTGTTTCCTTTGTAATCTTATGCAAGATAATTTATGCATAAAATTATTCTGAGAAGTGAGCCACAGACTACATGTGACAAAAAAATTATCCTCAGACCTAGGAAATCTTTGATCTGAACAACATTGTGTCTTAGTACTGTGGATTAAATAAAAGCCTCACATATGGAAACAAGTACATTTTGAAGATATTTTACATAAATAATATTTACTGGAAAATTTGTGTGCATGAGAAATTTTAGCTCCAATTCAAAATTATTAATAAGCATAAATCTTTAGATGCAAAAGAGATCTTTTATTGAATTTTGCTGCTGTTTGGGCAGAATCAGTCTAACAATAGCTTCATTTAAACTTTAGTGCAAATAATAACGGCAATGAAAAGACTTGAGAAAAGAATTAGAAGCCAAAGTGTTTGAGAAGGCCTGAGAAGATGAAAAAAATGAAACAAAACAAAGCAAAACTTCTGATCCTCAAATAGGGAGTTATCTCTTTTAGATTATCTAATGAACAGTAGTTTAGTTAAGCTTACTTCATGTAAAATGCATTGCAACTCAATGATGACTTGATTAAGAATCAAATTTCCTAATTAACTTTTAAAGTGAAATAATCTCAGAATTTAAATAGTTGTTTTAAAACAACTAGTCAATTTTGATTCCCAGTGATAACATACAAAATCCTGTTGATAATGGTAGTAGCTCATACATATGAAGGGTGATAGTTGCAACATGCTTTACACATAGGTCTTTGATCCTCACAGCTCTGTGAGATAGACAGGTGAATATAATTTTCCCATTTTATAGATGAGGCAGACAGGTAAAGGAATTTATTTAAAGTCATGCAGTTAGTAATAGAACTAGTTTATTCTCAACATTCTATCATTTTTATTGCATGGCAAATAACAAAAATGTATTTCTTAGCTTTGATCCATTGTAAATCATTCCTTCTTTGGAAATACAGGATTGAGGTCTCTTTATATATCCCTAATAACAACTTGAAATTGTCATGTGGTAATGATTAGTTGGGAAGTTGGTATGTGAGAGTTTTCCATCACTGGAGAAAGACTACTAAATATAACATTTACATTATTCAGTTTAATAAAGTACACAGGAAAAACAATAGTCTTTTGTAAATGGTGAAAAATTTTTGTGTACTTTGAACAAGAAAATAACCTTTTTTTGCAACAGAAATCTGTTATTCAATCATTCTTTGTTTTTGTTGAACCAAATGTGTTTTTTCTCTTTGTGTGTTATAGGAATTCCATATAAACAGTTGACTGTGGGGGTCCCCAAGGAAATTTTCCAAAATGAGAAGAGGGTAGCTTTATCACCAGCCGGTGTTCAGGCCTTGATTAAACAGGGTTTTAATGTGGTGGTGGAATCAGGTGCAGGTGAAGCCTCCAAGTTTTCTGATGATCACTACAGAGCCGCAGGAGCTGTAATCCAAGGGACACAGGAAGTATTAGGATCTGACTTGGTTGTCAAAGTAATTGCCTTTTTTGTTTGTTTTCCTCATTTGCCTTGTATGCAAAAATAGCTTTATAAATGTGCTTTATTTGATATGAAAACTTGTAATGTGTTTTAATTTAAGTGGTTCATTGCTGTGAATTTCAAATTCTTATGTAAGTTTTATCAAGTGTAAAGAATGGAAAGGAACCTTATGTGATATGGAAATGTGAGGTTTTTTTTTTTTTAATGGTTAGGGAAATTTTGCATGCTATCAGGTTTTATCTTTTTCAAATATTTAGAATAAGTATTTATGTGATTTTGTAATGGAAAAAAATGATACAGATTGAAGCCTGGATCTTGCTGTTCTATAATCTTTCAATAACTAAAAGACAAGATGATTTAAAGTGTGACAGGTGCTATTTATAAAGTAAGGACTAGTTATGCCAAAGAAAGTAACAACAGATTGAATGACAGTTTATATTGTTAATATGTCAGTAAGTTGTAGAGTCCCCAGATTTTAGAGGTGGCAGATCAATGTAATCTCTTCACATTACTAAATGAGGAATCTGACCCGAGAATGTATTAAAAATTGATATAATAGCAAATTTCTCTAATAATCTTTAAAAAAAAGGTAAGGGAAATAAAAATTACTTTCCTCATTGGAATACTTATAGGTTTATCATAGTTTTTAGAAATTGTCTAAAGGTTTGAGTAAAATATAGTAAGGTCATGACTGCTAATAAAGCCAGTAAGAAAATGAATAGAGCATCAGCCCTGAAGTAAGGAGGACCTGAGTTCAAATCTGGTCTCAGACACTTAAGACTTTCTAGTTGTGTGATCCTGGGCAAGTGACTTAACTCCAATTGCCTCAGGGAAAAAAATTATGTGAATTCCAAGCACCAGTTTAAAAGTTTAAAATTTAGAGTATTTATGATTTTCCAATTATTAAGGGTTGGGGGGGCGGAGCCAAGATGGCGAACTGCAGACAGCTTTCTCTGTGAACTCCTGGGACCTTCCCTCAAACCCAGACAAAGTGAGCCTTCCAACTGGTTTTTGAGTGAGGGCTCCGCCAAACATTTGGACTACAACGCACCTCTATCAAAGATCTACCTTGAAAGAACTCCGGAGAAGGTTAGCCTCAGGGGAAATCAGCCGCTGGTCACAATCAGACTCCAGCCAGGGCGGAAGTCAGGGCTGCGATAGAGGGGCGGATTTGAGGCACCCAGGAAGCCCCTCAGAGATGCCTGGGCCACTTTGCTCTGCTTGCGGGCAGGTGCTTTGGCAGATCTGCCTTTGGTAAAGGGTGGATCGAGAGCAGCTGAAAACGTGGTCCTAGTGTGAATCTAGCCCGACCAGCCTCAGACCAGAAGTCCACTCGGCAAACTACCCCAGGGCAAATACAAATTGTTGCAGTTTTCTCTGCTTTTGACCAATATCCCAACTTTAAATCATGAGCAAGAAGCAGAAGAGAGCTCTCACCATAGAAAGCTTTTACGGAGAAAAAATAGAACAGTCCCCAGATCCTGACATTATGAAAACAATCCCAGATGAAGTCGCAAAGGCAGACTTAAGTTGGTCTCCCTTTCAGAAGGCTTACCTGGATGATTGCATTAAGAATCTCAAAAGAGAGCTAGAAGAAGAATGGGGAAATAAATTGAGATCAGGGCAACAGAAATATCAAAAACTGGAAAATAGGACTGGTGAATTGGAAAAAGAAAACAGTTCACTGAAAAACAAAATTGGTGAATTGGAAAAAGACAACAATTCACTGAAAAACAAAATTGGTGAATTGGAAAAAGACAACAATTATTAAGGGTCAGGAATTTAATCTGACATTTTAGGAAATTTAGGAAATTCCTTCTATGCAGGCTGGAACCTTTTCTTCATCTTATAGTCTTTAGAGAGTTGCCCATGTTAATGTGTCAAACACTAATTGAAGCAGATCCCTTCAAGCTGCAATATAGATTTAGAAAACAACAAATTCACAATATGTATTATATTTTTCTTTGTTTTGTTAAACATTTCCCGATTATGTTTTAATCTTGTTGTGCTACATAAGAATCTGTAATTTCTGATAGCACTGAATTCTGCTAGTGCTTCAATGTGTTTTTAGGCCACTTGGAAATATAGGTGAAGAGAATTTCTCAACTTTCAAATTTCACTAAAAAAGTAAAAATTTAATAATAATAATAGCTAGCATTTACATAGCACTTACTGTCTTCAGGCACCGTGCTTCGTGTTTTACAATTGATCTTGTCTGATCTTCATAGAAGTTCTGGGAAGAAGGGGTTATTATTATTCACATTTTACAATTATGAAAACAAACAGTGAAGAGCTAGCAGAATTCAGTGTTAACCAGAAATTGTGATTATGTCCTTATCCTTACCCTTTAATTATGTCCTTATTGCTATTTTTGTGAAATATGTAAAAGATACATCCATATATATATATATACATATATGTATATATATATATATATATACATACATATTACATGTTGTGGTTTTTAATCTTAAAACTGTTGATCTTTTTCTTCAGGTTAGAGCTCCCATGCTAAACCCTGTATTAGGCACCCATGAGGCAGATCTTTTAAAGAAATCTGGCACACTGATTAGTTTTATCTACCCAGCTCAAAATCCGGACTTGCTGAAAAAACTCTCCGAAAGAAAAACTACAGTTCTGGCAATGGACCAGGTTCCGAGAGTCACCATTGCTCAGGGATATGATGCTCTTAGCTCAATGGCCAACATTGCTGGGTAGGATAAATATTTATTTTAAGATTAAAAATAATTCAGTGTAAATTATAGCAGAGCAGTATTATAAAAGCATTTTTATTATAATTCCAATCTTACATATTTGATTTTTCTGTATAGTTGTTTCTGATTTTTGGCTTTTTGCAAACAATTTAAGAGTTAGTTTTGTTTCATTTTAACTTAGTAGATAAGTGATTTTACATATATGTATATATATATGTACACACATATATATGTATATGTATATCTTTTTCTTTTAGTTTGTTGAAGAAATGACTTTTTAATTTCTTCTACAGTTATCTTTCAGTTTTCATTAATGGATGAATGTAGATGATCTGAATAGGTACTAATAATCATTTGAAATTTATTATAAGTATACATATATGATTTCAGAAGATTTGCTTCCTTAATGATGTTTTACTTAATAAATCAGATGGTATTTCTTAAGTGTTTGTTTTGTACTGTATAAACATGTTGGATATCAGGGGAGGACCAGGCTGAGGGAAAAGCCCATAAGTGAGTTATCTCTACCAATAATTAAAGGTTAACTTGAGGTTCTGTCTTTATTTATTTATTTATTTTTTTGAGGTTCTGTCTTTAGATAAACTTTAAAATATCTTGTGTAAATAAAATATGGAATCATTCTGATTTTCACTGTAGCAATAATAGCATTTGCTGACATTTGTGTAGTACTTCAAAGCTTTTGGTAATAATATTGCTTATTTTGTATTTTGTTCCTTTCCCCCAGTTACAAAGCAGTTGTACTAGCAGCAAATCATTTTGGACGTTTTTTCACTGGCCAGATTACAGCAGCCGGAAAAGTTCCTCCAGCTAAGGTAATAAACAGCTCATTACTCACTAGTAAAGATGATTTCCCTGCTCTTCAGGTTTTGAGGAAAAATTTCCTTAATTTGAGCTTACCTAATATAAAAAGTATGAGTATTTTTGAACTACTGTATTCAATGTCCATTATGTAGAATTTCTTTTATGAGATTCTTTAATAGTTTCTCATTGATATATTTATTCCTCTACCTCTCAATATTCCTCTAGAGACATGGTAGGTCTTACACCTTGAATAGTTAAGTTTTTGCCAAGTATGATGGTATACACCGATAATACTCTAATGTTGGGGAGGCTGAGGTTGGTGGATCTCTTGAATTCAGGAATTCTAAGCTATATTAGGGCAAAGTTGATTGTTTATATTAGATCTGATGCCAATATAAATGTAAGGGGCCCACAAATCTGCCTAAGGAAGGATAAATCAATCAAAATCAGAAAAGCAGATCTGAAAGGAGGTCAGAACTTCCCATGCTGTACTTCTAACCTTGGAGAGATAGGGAAACCCAGTGTAACATCCCTACTCCTGCCCCTTAAGATGGATAGCTAAGCTTGCTTTGAGACTGTAAGTTGCAAAATTTTCTTTGTTCCATTTCTTATTCCCCTGGTTTTTTTTTTAATCGAATTTCCTCTGCCTTAAGTATCTCCTTTATCCAAATCATTCTTTACACTGATGTCAAAATAATCATCTTAATGCAAAGATCCACCAGTGACCTAGCAAAGATGGTTCTGTGCAATTTTAATTTCTTCAATGAGCAGTTGAGTACCAGGATTGATCAAGTTATGACTTTGACATCATTGTGAAGGATAGTTTGTATAAAGAAGAATCAATTAGGTTTCTATAGTAATTCAAGTGAGAAGAGGATAATGAAGACCTAAACTAGGTTTCAGGCAATGTGAATAGAATGGAGTGGAAGGGAGAGAAGTTGGGAGCTACTTTGAAGGTAGAAATGCCAGGAAAAGTACAATTGGCTTCTAACTGGATTGTATGGGAAGGGGTGAAAAAGGGGAAAGAAGAAGGTGATTATATCAGCACTGACAAGTGCTAGAGAAATATGAAATAAGCACTGAGAAGAGTTTATCAGTTTTGTCAGGTTGGTATCTATGACCTTGGGAAGATCAATTTTTATAGGAAATGAGTATTCAAAGCCATATTGCAGGGGGTGAAAGAATGGACAAGTGATCAAGTATAGAATTAGTGAATGTGGATCACTGAAATTTGGAGGAGAAAGATAGTATGATAGATTGAAGGGATGAAAGGGTCAAAGAAAGCCTTTTTTTTTCTTCCTTAAGGATAAAGAGACTAATATATTGATAGGTAAAATGGAAAGAATTGGTAGAGGGGATATAAAGGGGAAAAGGAAGAGGGAAGGAAGCGAGATCCCAGAGGAAATGGTGGGGGTGGTGTTTCAAAGGTTCAAGCCCAAAGGTTGGTGTTGGCAAGAAGGAGATACCATCTTATTTTTTGAGACTGGAGGATAGGGAAAAAAAGAGGGAAAAGAAAAATTAAAAGGCATCGAGGAAGCAGAGTGTTAAAGGAACTCAACACTAGATGATCTGAGCCTTTTCAGGAAAATATGAAATCAGGTCATATGAGAGAAAGAGGGATTGTGGGGCTGAGGAAAGAAAAGAGAAATTCTGGAACAGTTGTTGGAGGGAATATACCAGAAGAGAAAGCACAAAATCAGTGTGAAGTTGCTCTGTGTTCTTTAAGGGTAATATAAATGTCTGTTACTACATGAGAAATGAGTAAAAGGATTGCCATGTAGCAGTGTTGGGCCAGTTAAGGCTTGATATCATAAATTTGAAAGGGACTCATGTGGTATTATTCCATAATTTTTTCAAGCAGCTTCAAGGATCAGGAATAGGAACAAAGATGATGACAGAGGGCAAGCTTGGATTAGATACAAATGAGTTTGAAAGTATAGGAAAGCATCCATAAAATGACTAACCATTGATTCAAAACTGAAGGGAGACCAGTGAAGCTATAATAGGAATAATAGACTGGGGAAGCAGGGAGAAATAATGTTAACTGAAGGTTATGTATCTATTATGATTATGGTTATAATTATGATTATTTTAAGACTGGGGCTTTCTTATCTCATCTGGGTTGGAAGTATAGCTGCCACTCTTGTATCTGATTCTAATACTGATAGACAGAAGCGTTAACCTGTTCTACATTTTCTATCCTGGGTCAGTTTATGCCTCATTAGGCAGTCTGGTGGCTGTCTATTATGGGGAGTACTCCATATAAATGCTAGATTTATTGTAGACAACTTAATGTGGCTTTAGTTCTATTGTATCTTAGAATGATCAAACTCAGGAAAGTTACCAAGTTCCTTTCCTTCAAGAGCATGGATTGCAGGTGTGTACCACCATGCCTGCCATTTTAATAAGACTCTATTTTTTTAAAAAATATGTTTTTTATTATAGGATATTTTCTTTTTCAGGAGTTTTCTATTGATACCTTGTTTTTATATTCCTTAAAATTCCCTTTATAAGCTTTCTCCTTCTTCCCAGGGAATAATTTCATATAACAACAAAAATTTCTTTAAAAATAAGAATAAAAAGAAGAGAAAAAAAATCAATTTTGACTAGTCAACACATAAAGAAATCTGAAAACATAAACAATGTTTCACTTCAATGATCTCTATGTGTGTAAAGGAGTAGAAGTTGTCAGCTATATCTTTTCTTTGAGGCTATGCTTGTTCTTTTTTACATATTTTCACTAGTAACTGGGAGAAGACTATGCTATAGTTAAAGGAACATTGACCTGGCCGGTAGGGAGTGTTGAATTCTTATCTTACTTTTTCTATTAAATAGCCTCTGCTGTTAAGTAAATACATTTGATCATGAGTTAAGACTTATCCTCTAGACTTTAGTTTCAGCTAACTAAGGATATTTGTCTGGAGGAATTTCCAGTTCTAGAATTCTATGATTCTGAATTATCATCTAGTTCATGTAATTGTTAGGTGCATATATTTGTGAAGGATCATGATTTTGTTTATAGCATCATCCCTAAATTTATGGAGGACTAGGATGAGACACAAATGGGTAAAACCGGCCTGTAATTATTCAGCATTTGCTAAAGGCATGGAGATTATTTAGCTTGGAAACAAAAAGTTGGAAATGTGATCTGATAATGGTGAATAGTATTCACCATTAAAATTGTTAATTAAATGTTTAAAAATGTTTAGCCTGAAGCATGAGGGATTTAAATAAGATGCAAGAAAGAATTTCTCAACAGAAAAGAAAGTTAGATACTCAATTAAGTTATCAAAAAAGATCATCCTTAAACATGAATTCCTTCATAAATAGGATTAATTCTCTTCTGTTGAAGTTGGTTTTATATGTAGTCCTTTCTACAATCAGAGAATTAACCAGATAATCTTTCTAGATTTTATTTCTGTATTGGAGATGAATGAGTCAATTTTGCCGTAGCTGAAGCCCCTACTTCCTTTGTTATTCTGGATGCTATTGCCCAGGATGACTAGAGATAAGGAAGTTTTTGACATTTGTGGGTTGTTGTATGTTTACAAGCATCATTAATTCTGTGAATACCAGATAATTCCTGAGGAACATTGTGTTGCCTTTAATTGCAGTATTTATGGGCAGTGTACTTGCCAGACTTTCTTTCCAGCAGTACTCAGGAAATTCATTTCTAAGGTTCATGGAACATTGTTTCTCCTTGTTTGTGGGAGAATAGGTAGGTTCTTCTATTAAAGGAATTATATAAATTCTTGGGATCTCTTGAATTATACCCCTAAGTAGTGAACCAGTTGCCATTACTTTAAACTTTAGGGGCATATTTAGTTTAGTAGTGTAGTAATGCTGTCACTATATTTGAGGTAAGCGGTGAAGAGACATTTCACTCAAGTTACACTCTTATTAAATGTCTTAATATTCCCTGAACTTACAGGAACTACGTGACTCAGTGGATAGAACACTGGGCATGGAATCAGGAAGACTCGTCTTCTTGAGTTCAAATCTGGCCTCAGACACTTAATCTCTGTGTGATCCTGGGCAAGTCATTTAGCTATGTTTGCCTGAAGAAGGAAATGGCAAACTACTTCAGTATCTTTGCCAAGAAAAATTCAAATAGAATCATGAAGATATATGTGCTTGAATGACTGAACAATAAAATTCCCTGAACTTAGGAAATGTTGCAGTTTGAATTAGGAGAGGTAACTAAGGGGCAGCTAGGTGGCGCAGTGGATAGAGCACTAGCCCTGAAGTCAGGAGGACCTGGGTTCAAATCTGGTCTCAGACACTTAACATTCCCTAGCTGTGTGACCC
>JAJPUD010000560.1:5302-18490 GCA_023553655.1 Myrmecobius fasciatus | reverse complement strand
ACTTAACCCCATTTTCCCCAAAAAAAAAAAAAAAAAAAAAAAAAAAAGGAGAGGTAACTAAGAGATGTTCGCAATTGAAGTTTTTGTGAAAGTGGCTTTTATAAAGTGAGAACAATTTACTAATTTTTAGATATTTTATAATATTAATATTGCAGTAGTTTGTGGACTGAAATGCTAATTGTTAGGTTGAATGGAGATAGGTGGTTGGTTAAACAGTTTCTATTTTGAAAACCGCTTTAAAGAAAAAAAATTGATTTTATTGCCTCCTGAGAATAGCCAAGCTAATGCAGTCCATTTACCAGCTAATAATCTTTCAAACACTTTTGATAATGAATTTTGTTTTTTAAAATAACAGATTATGGGGCAGCTAGGTGGCGAAGTGGATAGAGCACCAGCCCTGAAGTCAGGAGGACCTGGGTTCAAATCTGGTCTCAGACACTTAACATTCCCTAGCTGTGTGACCCTGGGCAGGTCACTTAACCTCAATTGCCTCAGCAAAAAGCAAAATAAAATAAAATAAAATAAAATAACAGATTACACTTCCTAATCTAGATTCTTATCATTGGTGGTGGAGTTGCTGGGCTTGCATCTGCTGGAGCAGCTAAGGCTATGGGGGCAATTGTCCGAGGGTTTGATACCAGGTGAGTATTTCATTAGTGATTCTATTAAGAGGATAGTTTAACTATTTAGTTAACTATTAGAATACCTTATTTTTGTAATCTTATTGCATAGTAAATTGAAACTTTTTCTTTTTTATGAAATAGCAAATTGAAAACTTTTCCCTCTCAAATTCCTTATACTCAAATGAATTTGGATTCCCATAAATTTTGTAGTTCCCTTCAATAATTTACATTGCAATCCATCCCTACCTATTTGTCCTGTGTTACTGATGTCTGTATCTTCACAAAAATTCACCACAAAGGCTCCACCCAATGTGTTGATGGTCTTCTTCATTTTTTCCCTACATTGCAAGGACAGCTTGTGTGTACTTATGTATCTATATGTAGACATGTGTACATAATTTTATTATATGTTAGAAAGTAAATACAACTATCTAAAGGTTTTTAGAAAGTAAATGTTACTAAATTTCTCCTGAAAAAATTAAGCAGTTTCAATAAGGAACAAACAATATACATTATTAGTAACTGAAATACAAAAAGAACCTACCCTCTCCTATTCTCCTCCAAACTTCACACCCTTATAAAGCTGGTGTTATGCAGATTGAAAATGGGACCAAGGTTGCATGGAATCTCAAAATTTCAAAGTTTTAAGGAAGCTCAGTGACCATAAATTCTAATCCTCTGCTCCCCAAAAGATCTTTTCCAACAAACCTGAAAAGTGGTAATCTAGACTTTTTTTGAGCCTTAGGTTGCTCAGTGTCACATGGTCTGTCACAAGTTGTTAGTAACATAAGAAGATTGGCACTTATGACTTCTGATTCTTAAGCTAATGTAGTTTCCAGCACCCCACAGTATTAGGCTCATCTTAAAACTTTTTTCCCCCCAAGTTCAATTTCCCTAGCACCATCAGATGATCTTCAATTATGTGTATTGTCTCTCCCAGTTAGAAAGTGAGCTAGGACAGAGGCTGCCTTGCTTTTTTATTTATTTCTATTGCCAGAACTTGGCAAATACATTATAGATAGTAAATGTTTATAACCAAGTTTCTTTTTGTTCATTCTTCTGCTGATGATGTGACTTAAAAGTCCTGCTGCCATCTTATCACCCTGCTGGTCATATTCTAGTGTGAAAGTGCCATTTAAAAAATGCTCCCACATCTGAACATAGTATTCCAGAATGTGATTTGACCAGGGTGATAGAATAAAATGGTGTCCATTTCTCATTCAGTAAATATGTGGCAATTCCACAAGAGAAAAGCAGTTTGTAAAGTTTAAGGCACCATATAAATTTTGGCAATAATTATCATCTCCTTTGTGGTATAAACTATGCTTCATTTAATGTGCCAGAGATTGCATTGGCTTTTTTTTGGTCAGCTACTTAATACTTTTGTCTGATATTGACCTTGAATCAGCTTTCTAAGGTCTTTGTCATGTGAATAGGCATTTAGCCACAACTTCCTCATTCCATTCTGGTGCACTTGATATTTTTAGCCTAAATGGAAGACTTTACATTTGTCCTTATTAAATTTCATTTTGTTAGATTTGTCCCCCCCATTCAAGCCTGTAGTGTGTTCTGTTTGTATTCAGATCTTGTTATTCACCTTGTCTCCTCTCTGTCTGTCTCATCTCTACTTGTTTGGCAGCAGATACACATCTCCTGTAATATTGTTGTTGTTGTTTTTTTTAATTTAAAATTTATTTATAATTTAAATAGAAAAAAAAAGAAAAAAATTGCCATGTGCACAGCAGAACATAAGAAAAGATTCAAAATGTGACACAATAAATTTCCATTTCAAGAAAGCCTATACATTATGTTGAGTTGTCAATCTTTTCTTTGCTTCTTTGTAGGTTTTCTTTTGTTCTTTGATATGCACTTTTTGTTTCCTTTTCCCCCTTTTTCTACCCCTCCACTTCCCTTAAGAAGCCTGCAATTAAATACAGATAGACATACACATATATATGTATGTATATATCACACACATACATATAGATACATAGATATCTATAATCATACACATATATACACAAATACATTCACATACATCTCTGTAAGACCGTAGCATGCTTGTTTGTCCTGTTTTTCTGAAAGTAGATAATATTCTTCATAAATTCAAGTCTTTGCATATTTTTCTAAATCCACCAACTCATCATTTTCTACACCTTAAACTATCTAATTATTTTAAATGGTCTAAAACAATATTGATTAATATGGTTGACATAGAATGGTTTCCCTATTTTTCTCTTTTGATTAAAACTATTTTAACTTTAACTTTGAGATCAGTCATTACTACCCTTGCTTTTTGTTTCTAATAAATTTTCCTGATCATTATTATGTTTGTGTGTATCTCTTATTTCCTATCTCTGCTGACTCCTCTGCTTTACTTTTCCTTGCTACCTTGTTTTGTTATTACTTAACCTATCCCCCAGCTCCAAAGGTACCTCCCTTATCCTCTGCCTTCACCCTTTCTTTCCCTCTTTAACCTATTCCAATTAATCTTCATACCTTACCCCTTTTCTTAAATTATATACCCTTCTATAACCTTATTCTATTACTTTATCCTCTTGTTTCTTTATACATTTAGAAGACTTTTATACCCTTCTACATTTTTATGTACTCTTCCCTCTAACCCCATTCCCATGTGAGTGGGATTCCAGAACTACCAGCCCTCCTCCCCCATCAAATTTCTCTGTATCATTTCTTCTTCTTGTATCTCATTCCTATAACATAATTACTCTTTTTTTTTTTTTTTACCATTTCTTACAGTTTTGTTTTTTAGTATCACACTCAGTTTTACCCCAATCTTTCTTTCAAACTACCTACTTAATAATGACAATCTTGGACATGTGGTTTAGATTTCCACTTATAAAGCCTAAATAATTTCTTTGAGCCCCTTGAATTTTGTCTTTGATGTTTACCTTATATCTTTTTTGGATCTTATATGTCAAATTTTCTATCAAGTTCAAATTTTTTACCATAGCCCTAGTTCTTTTGCCTTTTGATTACATAGTGTTCCAAGACCTGTGGTCTTTTAATGTAGCTACTGCTAGGTCTTGTGTGATTCTAATTGTGGCTGTCCAATATTTGAATTTTTTTTTATTGTTGTTGTTGTTGTTGTGCATAATATTTTTTCCTTGACCTGTGGGTTTCAGAATTTGATTATGATATTCCTGTAGATTTTCCTCATGGGATTTCTTTCAGGTGTTGATCATGGATTTTTTCTTTTTCTTTTTTTTCTTTTTGTTCTCATGCTTCAGGACAATTTTCTTTACTTATTTCTTGTATTACTGTATCATTTTTTTTTTTTTGGCATAACTTTCAGGTAGTCTGATTGTTCTTATGTTCTCTTTTTAATCTGTTCTCCAGATCAGTTGTTTTGTGAGTTATTTCATTCTTTATATTTTGTTTTTGTTATTTTTTGGTCTCATAACTTCACTGGCTTCCTGGCCTAATTCTAATTTTCAAGGAGTCATTTTCTATCTTAAGATTCTAGATCTCCTTTTCTAATTGGTTAACTTTCTTTTCAAAATCTTGTTTATCTTGAATTTGTTTTTGCTGTTTTTCTTCAATTTCATTTGATTTTTAAAGTTTTTTTTTTTTTTTTTAGACTTCTGTGAATTCTTTTGGGTAGATGACCATTTAACCTTACTCTTTGGGGTAAGAGAAGCTTTTTTTTGCTTCAGTATCCTTCTCTGAAAATGAACCCCAGTCTTCCCTGTTCCCATAGAAACTTTTAATGGTTTGGTTCTTTCTCCTATGGCTGCTCATTTTTTAAATTTTAAATTTTTCTTTATAGCAGATTGTTAATGTAATCACTTCTAGTCCTGAAGTATGGGGGTGGTGCCTTTTGGCCTCAGGTCCTCCTTCACTTCTCCCCTCTGGCTTGAATCCCCACATCCAGAACTCTCCCTTCCTTTAAGTGTCCATAGCCAACAGCATCCTGTTCCACTGCTTCTGCACTTACTGGGCATGTGCAGGTTCCTTCTTGCCCAAGGCCATGACTGGCAGCATAGCTGTACCTGCAGCCAACAGAGGTTCCCTAAGTCTTCCCTGACTGAGGTACCAACTCCCCACATTGTCTAGGAGGTGAAAATTCTTGGGCTGTACTGTGGGCTGCCTCCTCACCCAGCTAGCCCCAGGGCTCACTCCATGGAGCTAGCCTGAAGGTGTTTATACTTCACTCACTCCGGGAAACTTCTGTCTTGGGATCTTTCCTCCTATCTTCTCAGTGTTCTTCCTCCACTCTTATCTGTTTTTAACTGCTCTTTGTTTGCCCTGAAGCTCTTTTCTTGTCTCCTGTGGTAAAGAAATCTGGAGAGCTTGGAATTTTTTTGCCTATCCTATCATCTTCCCAGAATCTTCTCTTGTAACACTGTTAAACATGAAAAACTCATTTAAGAAATTTTCAATTGTAGGCACTAGGTTTTATAAAACACTTGGATTTAAAATAATGTTGCTATTTTGTTCAAATCATGGAAAAATTAGATACATTAAGGTTGTGATAGTTGTGGCATTTATTTGAGACAAGACAGGCAGGAAGTAGAGTTGGAGATAATATCAGCCTCATAACTAGGGATTTTGCATAAAAGGTAGTTTGGACCTGGTTCCTCTGATTATGATTGTTAGCAGTAGTGTTGTGGCTAATAAAAAAGTCTGCTAGCTGAAGTGGACAAATAAACTATTTTTTAAAGTAAATAGGGCTCAGATCAGATATAACTGAAATTATGCTTATCCTATTTGCTTTTTACAGCTTATCTTTAATATTTTATATTACTGATAGAAATTTTATCCAAAACCTCCAGATTAAAATTTTCTTCAAAATAAATAAAAAAGTTTTGAAAAAGTTTATCATTGTATTTATTATAATTTTATTCTAATAACCATTCAGACAAAAATTTATATTACATGTAATTGTTTAATTATAAACACTGTTATATATGTGCTTTAAAGCTTACAAAACACTTTATCGACATTATTTTATTTGATTTTCATAACAACCCTGTAAGATGGATCCTACAGGTATTATTTACTGTATTTACCCCTATTTTATAGATAAGGATATGAAGGTTCAGAGAATTTAGATTATTTGCCCATGGTAATACAATTAGAATGTCAGATTCAAGCTTAGATGTTTCTGATTCCAGTACTAAAACCATTATGTCCCATTGCTACATGGTAAATCATAGTATCTAAATCCTAATGAGTATTTTGACTTAATAATGATTTTGAACTTTGGATAATTAAAGACTATTGATTAAAAAAAGTTTGAATTCCTATAAATATTTAATTATTTTTATTGTTTTGAAGAAGTTCCAGCATCTATGATGTAAGTGTTAATCATTTCATTAATTTTTTATTGTTTTTATAGTCTAATTTTATCTCCAAATTCTTATAGGTTTTTAGTAGAACAAAAATTGCTTTTTAGGGATAACAAATAGAATATACAATTGATGCAAAAATGACATGAGCATTGGATAATGACAATTAGCCCACTTTGTTAACTTCAGATTGGGGCTGATTATCTAACAAGATTTATTTATTGCTAAAATTTTCAAATCGCTTTTTACAAATCATCTCATTGGCATCTCACAACAACCCTGTGAGGCAGGTATTACATGAATTATTGCCCACATTTTATAGATGAGGAAACAGATTCAGATTATGTCTATGGCCACATCAGAAGTAGGCTTTGAATTCACGACTTCCTATGTCCAAATCCGGCTCTCTGTCATAAGAAGGTATTGGAAGATAGTTACTATAAGATGATTTGGGACAAAGCTCTACTATAAGATTAGATATTATACTTAATGCCAGTTAAGAAATGTAAGGTCCTGAGAGTTCATTGCATATTGTCTGTATTCAGACACAGTTCTTTCTCTGGGTATGAGTAAAATTTTTCATCATAGGTCCTTCAGAATAGTCTTAGATCATATTCCAAAGTTCTTAAGAAAGACTTTGACAGTATCCCTTGTATTGCTTTTTCTGACCATCATGTGAACATTTGTCTTGTATGAGTTCTCCATAAAATAGTCATTTTAGCAAGTGTACATTTGGCCCAACAGAGTTGGCAATTTAGTCCAAGAAAGGATCTTAGTGGGGGCAGCTAGGTGGTGCAGTGGATAGAGCACCAGCCCTGAAGTCAGGAGGACCTGAGTTCAAATCTGGCATCAGACACTTAACACTTCCTAGCTGTGTGACCCTGGGCACTTAACCCTAATTGCCTCAGCAAAAAAACAAAACAAAACAAAACAAACAAACCAAAAAACAAAACAAAAACAAAAACAAAAAAAACCTAGGACCTTAGTGTCTGATATCTTATCCTGCCAAGTGATCTTCAGAATCTTTCTAAGGCAAATGGAAGCAATTCACTTTCCTGGCATGGTGCTGTTATATTGTTTAGGTTCCATAGGCATACAGTAATGAGATTAGCAGTCAGTTTAATACCTCCTTTCTTTCACACTTTCCTTTGGAGCCTCCCAAACACTAAGTTAGCTCTGGCAATGCTTGTGTCAGTTGCATTATTCCTGTGTACATCCCTGGAAAGTGTATTGGCTAAAGTAATTGAACTTCTCTACAGCATTCAAAACTTCATTTGCTGTAATCAATGATTCCACATATGGATGGTGTGGTGCTAGCTGATAGAGCACTTGTGTTTTTTTGGTGTTAATTGTTATGCCAAAATTAGCATAAGTAGCAGAGAATTGATCCATACTTTGTAGCATCTCAGCTTCAGAGGCTGAATTGAATATACAATCATTTGCAAACAAAAAGTCATGTACCAACATTCCCTTCACTTTAGTCTTGGCTTCTTTGCCTTTTCAAGTTGAAGAATTTACCATCAGTGTGGTAACTGACCTTGATGCTATTTGTCATCATGGAAGTTGTTTGACAATATGGCTGAAAACATCATGTGGAAAAGCATGGAAACAAGTGCATACCCTTTTTTCACTCCATTGGTGGTGAAACTGGGAAAGTGAAAGACCATTGTCTATTATCCAGAACCTGGGCAAGCATGCCATTATGAAATTGATGTACAACACTGATGGATTTTTCTGAGCAAATTTTGACATAATTTTCCATAAGCCCTCATTACTGATGGTATCAAAGGCCTTAGTTAGATCTACAAACATTGTGTACAGACTTCTGTTCTGCTCCTGGCATTTCTCCTGGAGTTGTTGGGCAGCAAACACCAGTTTGATTATTTCTCAGCTCTTTATGAATCCCCACTGGCTCTTAGATAGATGACCATCTTCCAGGTAAAGATTCAGCCTATTAAGGAGGACTTTGGCAAGAATCTTGCCAGCAATGACTAAGAGAGAGACTTCTCCCACCCCCATGATTGTTACAGTACTCATTGCCCTTACAGAGATGGACAGTGGAAGTGTCCTTGAACTCTTGGGGGATAAACTCCTATTGCCATATGACCTAGGAAATTTCAGTCACCGTATATAAGGCAGGGGACCCCCATCTTGTAACTTTCATCTGGAACAAAACCAGTACCTGGTGCTTTGTCACATAAAAGGAACCTAATGGCATTCAAAACCTCTTCTTTAGTTGAAACTTCAGGTAGGGAGATTCAATCTGAAGTAAATGTTCAGTGGCTTCAGCATTGCTTGTTGATGTCTGCTGAGAACACTATGGAAGTGTTCAGCCCATTTCTCTAGCATCTTGTCCCTATCACTAATCAATGTGGTTCCATTAGTACTGAGTAGTTTAGATACACTTTAGATCTTTGGCCTTCAAGGCATCATAAAAGAACTTTGGATTGTTACTATCTCAGCATAAAATTGAATTTAATCTGTTTTTTTTTTTTTTTTTTTTTACTGAACCAAGAATCCTGCACCTCTTTAACTTTGGTTCTTTACTTTTGATGGAGTTAAATGTCTTCTAAGAGATGGATGAACTCTCCTGCTGGTATACTCTATGGAGTTCTCATTTTTCATGTAACAGCTTCTGAATTTCTCCATCATTTTTGTTAAGCCACTTTTGTTGTTTCCAAATGACCCATATGAGCAAATGCAGTGCTCCAAATCTCTGAAAGTTGCCCACTCCTTTTCTGCTCTGTTGTTGTAAGCTGTGTTTTGGGTCAACTTTCCCTTGGAGTTAACAATAAAATTTTCCTGCTTAAAGAAGCCCTTTGGACATCAGTTCTTCTGGTCTTTTTGCCTTGAGGCTGCCACTTTTGTTGAATGCTAATATTTAACTTGGAAAGGATATATCTATGATTAGATCAGCACTTTGTGCCACATATTACTTTCATTATTTTCAGATCTTCTCAGAATCACATACTTTATTAAATGCCAACATTTGCTGACAGGGTACATTCATAAAGTTTTATTGAGTTTAGGTAAATGGAAGGCAGTGTTGTTGATGAAAAAGTATTGAGATGGACATCTTCAATAGTTTCCAACTCCATTCTTCCCAAGGACTCCCTGTTATGTTTGGTAATCTGAGCCTACTCTAACATCAAAGGTACCTAGACCTATAAGCATATCTACTTTTGGCACATTGATAAGTGTCTTTAGGTCTGACTCACTTAAATCTACTTTATACACCAATCAAAAGACATTACCCATACCATTTGAACTTTTCTGCCTTTCCCAGAGTCCTATGGCAACAGGTAAGTAATGAAGCAGCAGGTGCACATACGCTGGGAGGTGCAGTCACAGTGCTGCACACAAGTAGCCAGGCCATAAAGTCATTTTCTCACTGGAAGCAGCAGTAGGATTCAGCAGCTACCTTGGTGACTGAGCAGCCTTTCACTGCTTATCTTCTGGTGTGATCAGGGAGCTAGAAAGGATGTCCTAAAAATTGTCTGCTTACCCAATCCTGGCCTGATTACTGCATCAGGCAGAGATCCCACTTTGTGGTTGAAACACAAAAATATGTACAAAAACTTCTGCAAAGATGATAACATTCACTCTCAGTACATGGAATGTACACACACTTAGAGCCACCACAAAATCCACTGGTAGACCTGAAAGGTGAATAACTCTTGTTACAAGAGAACTCAGCAGGTATGGTATCCAAATAGTAGCTCCGAGTGAAACAAAGCTGGTAAATGAAGGTCAGCTTATTGAAGTAGGAACTGGGATACATACCTCTCTGGAGTGACTGCAGTGAAAGGGGAGTGCTGTGAAGGGTGGGATAGGTTTTATAATCAAAACTAATCTAGTCATCAAGCTTGTACGCCCAGCAAAAGGAACAAATGATGGGCTTATAACAATGTGAGACATCTTTCAAAATGTCTTGAAAGTTTACTTTTCTTTGACTATGAAAGGTTTGTATTTGGTTTTCTTCTTAGAGCTGCAGCTTTGGAACAGTTTAAATCTCTTGGGGCAGAACCTTTGGAAGTGGACTTGAAAGAATCAGGAGAGGGACAAGGAGGATACGCCAAAGAAATGTCCAAAGAATTCATTGAAGCAGAAATGAAACTGTTTGCCCAGCAGTGTAAAGAAGTTGATATTCTCATCAGCACAGCCCTTATTCCAGGTAATTCATTTGTATAATTGTATTTTTTTTCCTTTTCAAGAGTCTTTTTTTTTTTCATGTATGATCTTTTGTTCTTGACAAGCTTCTGGTGATATTGTGATATAGAACTGGTCAGTAATCATGGATTCCTGAAAGATGATTTTGAAATTTCCTTGAGATGGGAAGAAGTCTTCTTCTGTATACCCTAGAACTTATTTCTAAAATGAAGGTTAGTTGATTTTTCAAGAAGCTTGTGAAAATGTAAATTTGGTTCTTTTGATTTTTCAAAAAAAGTATTTTCTGAGGGGGCAGTTAGGTGACACAGTGGTTAGAGCACCAGCCCTGAAGTCAGGAGGACCTGAGTTCAAATCTAGCCTCTTAACACTTGCTAGCTGTGTGACTCTGGGCAAGTCACTTAACCCTAATTTTTCTCAGGGGGGAAAAAGTATCTTCTGGACAGTAGGCATGCATCTGATATTTATATGAATGTGTGTTTTAGGTGTATACACATTTATAAAAGCTTTTATAGAAATGTGGATATACATATATACATACATACATACATGTGTGTGTTTGTGTGTGTGTGTGTGTGGGGTATATTTAACAGAGCAGTGATGATGCCACCATGAGTCACAAAATAAGAAATCAGTGTTGCTGTTGTCCATGTTGACTCTTGGCTAAAGGGGAAATGTCATAGATGGAGCCAGGGAAAAGCTTCCACATAGTTTATCACTCATATTATTTGCCTTAGATCTTCAGATAAGCAATTATGTTCTTTTAAAAAAATTCTATTTATTTATTAAAATTTTATTGATGATTTTTGTGTTTTATATCACATTCATTTCTGAACATATCCTGCTTCCCTACCCAAAAAGTAGTATACAGCATATACAGATGAATAGGGGCTTTTCTTATAAGAAGAAAAACTATTTTCTGGTTAATAAAAAATAAAATGATCAGAAAGTGGGGATATCTTTCATGCCTGGTGATCTCAAGATATGGCCTATTTCATATTAGCCATTTATAAGGGGAATTTCTGTTTTTGAAGAAAATGAGAGGAAAGAAGAATGAGATTTGTAGGGGAAATTTAATTTTGAATTTAGCAGATGGAAAGAGGAAGATGTATTCTAGCCCCAGAAGAAAATTAGGATGAGAGCGCTTTTTCTTTTATGGCTTAGAACTATGTTTATCAAGTGATGGAACTATGGGAGTGAATTTTGCCAGGTGTGCTACAAAATTTTGAGTGTTGTGCTATTGCATATGGCAAAAGAAAATATATAAAAATTTTTGTTTATTAGTTTTATTTATCCATCACATGTAGTACGGTAAATCGATTCACAAAACAAATGTATTAACCTCAAAGTAAGTTAGCTCTTGAAGTTGCAGAGAACTCAACAAAAATAGCTGCTTTTATTGAAGGGGAACTATTCATGCAAAGGTCTTCCAACTCTCCCATAAATGTTTACGTATTGCTATTTTAGCTGTACCATAAACCAAAAAGTTTGAACTACTTGCCTGTTTGTAAATATGGAAAGCAGGTGAAAATCCAAAGGAAGAGATGCTTTTTAATTACTTACGTGACTTTGGAGAAGCCACTTAACCTCAAGTGACCTCAGTTTCCACACCTCTAATAATAAGATGGTTAGGCTAGGTGACTTTAAAAGCTCTTTCCTGATCTAGCTTTATGGCTAGAGTGTGTGTAGAGTTTTCTGACACATCTAAGGTAGCTTTCATTTGAGATCAAGCTTATTTGGGAGGAAGGGTGAGTCCTTCTTAGATCTTGTGCTTCTTTACTTTTCATTTTGTAGGTGAGTGCAAACCATTCACATCTTAAACTGTCTTGAAAACTTGCTGCCTTGGACTGTGAGTGAGTTGTATTTGATTTTCTTCTTAGAGCTATGGCTTTGAAGCAATTTACATCTCTTATTATTATGATTATAATTGTTAATTGTGTTTCTCCAACCACATCCTTTCATACCTTCTCTCTGTTTGCTTCCTATCTTCTCTTTAGAAAAAAAAGGTAATGAATGAATAGGAACATGATTAAGACTAGTAATCTGGAACTAAATAGGCTTTATCTTATTCCTCTGCCTTTTTTTCTTCACCCAGTTCAGATCATAATCACTGGTTCTTATGCCTATCTATGCCAAAAGATAATTTTGCTTGTAATTTTTCTCTATCTAATTCTACTTCTCTTTTCCTTTCCTCTTCTAATTCTCTACTGATTTTAATATATTTCTATGCCAAACTTTATAATTGTTTTCAAGACTCCTTTACCTAATTCTGATGAGTAAAGATAATGAGAGACATTTTCCCTCTACCCCATCCTGCATTATCTTCTTTTCATATGGCATAATTATGAGAAAAAGTAAGATACTTCTCCTTTCCCCCCAATTTTTCTTTATTATATTCCTTTATCCTTCTTTATTATTTCCTTTTTCTGAAATCAACAAAATGAAATAAACCACCCCACCCAGTCCTGTATTTGTCTATCTTTAATCTGATAGATGAGTCCAGATGTGGCTAGCTGTGTGACCTTAGAAAAGTTGTTTAAACTTTGTTTGCTTCAGTTTCCTTATCTCTTAAAAGGGAATAAGAATAGCACCTAGTGCTGAATTGATCCTATCTCTTATTGTGACTCTGATAGTACTTAGTTCAAGGCTTATAGAGAGGTATCTGTATCTTATTATGAACATAATCATCAATAATCATGAGTATTTTGGTGTGCAAAAAAAAAGATTGACTATTAAAAAAAAAACCATGAACTTCTATTATGTAGTGTTTTTGTTTTTGATTTTTAAGAAAAAAGTCAACCTTAAAAATGTGATAAAATTATATCCCTTTATGAATATTTTTTAATTTTTTTTCTGTATTCCCCTAAAAATCTCTCTCTCTCTCTCTCTCTCTCTCTCTCTCTCTCTCTCTCTCTCTCTCTCTCTCTCTCTCTCTCTCTCTTTCTCTTTCTCTTTCTCTCTGTCTTTCTGTCTGTCTGTCTCTCTCTTTCTCTCTATCTCTCTTTCTTTCCCTCTCCCTCCTTCCCCTCCCTTCCTCTCCTTCTCCAAATTAAACCCTTGTAGCAAATAAATATAGCCTCTTTTGT
>JAJPUD010000559.1:607787-654911 GCA_023553655.1 Myrmecobius fasciatus | reverse complement strand
ACACACACACACACACACACACACACACACACACACACACGACACAATAAATATTTCATATCTCTGACAATATCTGTTATCACAGTTTTATTACATTATCTATTTTTGCTCTGTAATACCTAACTAGGATTTAGTATGTAGCATCATAATATCAAGATGTTCATAAGTTACATATCCATCTGATCTACTAAAGAAACCTAAAGAGTAGTTGAGTGTTTAAAGTCAAAAGAACTAGGCTTTGAATAGAATCAAAGTTTCCATGACCTAATGAAAAAAAGTTCATGACAAGAAAGAGCCATCTTTGGATGGCTAATGGAATGAGCCATATGCATCCATTTGATCCACATGTGGATCAAAGCATAGTATCTTTATCTTTTTTGATTGCTTGTTTTTTTCTTTTTCATTTTCTTTTTTCCCCCTTTTGATCAGATTTTTCTTGTGCAGAATGACAAATATGGAAATATGTTTAGAAGAATCACACATGTTGAACATATATCACTACTTGCTGTCTAGGGGAAGGAAGAGGAGGAGAAAAATTTGGAACACAAGATTTTGCAAAGGTGAATGCTGAAAACCACCTTTGCTTATATTTGGAAAAACAAAATACTATTTTTAAAAATTGGAAGCTGTTACACCTCACCCAAAAGAAAGCAGCTCTTTGCTATGTTTTGCTAGATACCCAAATTCTGAGGCAGGAATTTAATATACTGACAATTCTTTCAGAACATAGTTTTTACAATGCCTTCATTTTATAGATGAAATTGAGGCTAAGAGAATAGTAATTTTCCAGAGGCCAGACATACAGCCAGTTTGTGGCAAAGATGTTCAATTCTCAAAGGAACTAAATCACCTTCCAAGTCTATTTAATAGGTAATCTTCCTACCTCACTACTGGTAAGAGAAAAAAATACCACACTCCTAAATTTTCAGTGATACCAAATTTTGTAAGAAGGGAAATCCATGCAATGTCCAACTGTATCAGAAGAATACAAAAAGGTTTGAACCCTTGAATCAGATTGGGTGAAGAATGGTTCTGTATGGTCCATTTCAATAAAATCAGTCTTGTGGTATCAATTGTTATGATTATACCAGCAAAAATAAACTTTAGTTTTAATGGATCTCAGATATTAATGTAACTAAACTAATGTTAACCTTGAACAATAAAAAGAACTAAAGTACTATGAGAGGGTTGAAGAAGATGGCTTCAGTTTCTATTTTAGTGAATGAGCAGAGTTGGGCCATGTTAAAGATTTATTTAGTATTGGGTCTGAATTAACTTGGAAAAATTCTAGCCAGGAAGCAGGAAACATATAAACATTCAACAAACTAATTTGGAGAGGTCCAAAATGCAATAAGGATTTCTGAGAGAGAGAGAGAGAGAGAGAGAGAGAGAGTGTGTGTGTGTGTGTGTGTGTGTGTGTGTGTGTGTGTGTGTGTGTACACACAAATATACACATTATAGTGAGAATTACTGAATAAAGGTGATCCACCTCAGTCAAAAGTCAGTCAGTAAATACTTTTTTAGTACCTATTATGTACCTATGCTGTGCTAAGTGTGGGAGATACAAAAAAAGGTGAGCCAAATGAAGTCAGAAAAATTTAGAAGGAGTGGTGCTCATAAGATGAAAAAAGTACTATAAAAGCTGAAGAAAATTAGGCATTAAATACAAACCAAGGGAAAAAATAGCCTTCCAAATCTTGGGTAGAGCAAAAAAGGTTGTTTGAGCTACACAGACAAATGAAAGATGAAAGAGAAATGAAAAGAGGTCCAGAGAGCAGGATAGTGGGACCCATTTACAACCCTCTAGAAAGTTAAATTTGATGATCTTAAAGGTCTCCTCTAAATCTGAAACTCCACAGTTCTTTATTGCTTCTAATCCACAGGCTACTCAACTATTTCTACTAAGTATTCAATGAGTAAAGGCATCCATGACTATAAAAGTTACCTCTATCAACTCAGCCCCTTCTATCTGTATGGCTGCTGAACTCCCTCTTCTTTCCCTGTTTTTGGATTTCTTTTGATCCTCACAACTTTCCCAATGCATATGCTCCAACACACTGTATCTAATCCCTTTCCAACTACCAAGATCTCCTGGAGTCCTAGAGCTTTCTCCTTTAATTTCTTCTATAAGGAACTCTGCCCAAAGCTTTTCTCTCCTCCTATTCTACAATAAGACCTCTCATCTACTGTCTGTCAACTACTTCCTGCCATGGATGTATTCTTGCTCCCCAACACTGGACACAGGATCTGACAATTAGGAACCAACGTAGTACCTGATTGATGCCACAAATCCGGCAAGACACAGGAGTCTATGTCTTGTGCTAGGGCTACGGTAGGGCAAGACAGCAATAATGGTGCCCCTCCATTTAGGATATTCTGTTTCAGAAACATTTTCATTTGATCTCTGCAACTTTACTATCCAGTAGATACTGCAAGTATTTTTCCACTCCCATTTTATGAGAAAAAAGGCTGAGAGATGAGGTGAGGAAAAGTCACATGACTGGTAAGTGATAGATGTAGGCCTGGAATCCAGGGCCTTTGGCTCCAGTTCTAGTACTCTTTTCAGAGGCTACATGGTTTTCATGTATTCCAAATTATAGCCTTAAATACATTTTCCCACAGAAAAAATAATAGATGATTGCTATAATCTATAATATATATAATGTGCATGGATGCATACACATACTACATACTTGTGTATATGTAAATACATATGACCACTGTTGAGAATACAAACTCCTCAAGGGTACAAACAACCTCAATTTTTACTTTGAAATGCCAGTAGCAGGCACAAGGTCTGGCACAGAAGAGTATTACCAACTTTTTCTGACTGCTTGCTAGAAATCTTGCTTTAAATCAAAAGTTTCATTTGAGTATGATCAGTACTAGATATTATAACCTTGAAAGCTAAATAGATTTTTATGGAATACCTGTTTATACATCATTTTTACATAATCTTTATCAGGAAAAACTTAACAAATTCCAACAACCAACCTATAAATAAATTTGTGGGGGGATAGGGAGAAGGTAGAAAAAGGGTCAAGTCAGTATATTCATCAATATAAGAAAATGCCAAAATCAATATACCTATGTTAAATTCTATGTGCCAAGCACTTTCCTAGACACTCAGGATACAACAAAATGCAGAAATGAAGGCCCTGTTCATAAAGCACTTACAATGTAATGAGAGAGACAACACATAATTATATACATAAAAGGAAAAAAAGGTACTCTCAGAGGGGAAAACAGTAGAAGCTAGAAGGATTTACAAAGGCTTCCTATAGAAGGAGATACTTGAACTGAGTCTTGAAGGAAAAGAGGGAAATGAGACAGAGGGGAGGAGGGAGAATATTCCAGGGTGACAGTACAAAGTCAGAGATAGGAGATATGCA
Organism: Myrmecobius fasciatus; assembly: GCA_023553655.1. Classification (NCBI taxonomy): domain Eukaryota; kingdom Metazoa; phylum Chordata; class Mammalia; order Dasyuromorphia; family Myrmecobiidae; genus Myrmecobius; species Myrmecobius fasciatus. Next base: position 651,519 of record JAJPUD010000559.1, on the reverse strand, counting down.
AGGAATAGCAAGTAAATCAGTATAGCTGGATCAGTACAATTGTAAAGGAGAATAAGGCATATAAAGACTGGAAAGGTAGGAAAGGAACAAGTGGTAAAGAGTGTTAAGTGTCAAAGGATTTTCATTTGATCTGAGGGTAGTAAAAGAGCCACCGGAGTTTATTGAACAGAAGAGATGATATAATCCGACTTACGCTGTAGGAAAATCATATTGACAACTAAGTGAAAGAAAACCACTGAAATAGTCTAAACCAGAGTTGATGAAGGATTGAAATAAGTGGCAAAGTGAATGAAAGTAGTTGAAATATATGAGATTGTAAAAGTTTAAAGGTCTCAAGATTTGGCAACAAACTGGATCTGTAGGTTGAGTAAGAATGGGTATTCCAAGGATATCAATGAGACCTGGATCAGATCAGATCAGATCAGGAAGAGAGGAGTTTTGGGTAAAGATAATGAGTTCTGATTTCAGAAGCATGACTTTTGGCCATTGGAGACCTAGCTGAAGAAAGTGGGAATGTTTATAATAATTTAGTGGGAGATGGGATATTGGTCCTTAAAAACGAATGTCTAAATTTAAGAAGATCCAACTTGCTCTGCTAAGTCCCATGAAGCAGAACTAGGATCAATGGGAGAGATAGGAGACAGAGGAGGTTGTTGTTTGCCCTTTCTTCTCGAAGGGGACTAAGATATCAGGGAGGTGATACGTGACATGTGGGTGAATTTAAGTGAGTCATCTAGGTCCGATGGCCAGATATAAATCAGGACAACTGGAGATGGCTCTGGATGCAATGGCCTTTTTAAGCTAAGGTCTTCAAGTTTACTAAGGCCACACCCATTTAGTGATTAAAGTTAAAGAATTAAATGGAAGTAGGTTCTACATAATTCACTGGGGAAAAAAAAAGGGTTCAGAGCAGCTATTAAGTAGGACTACTACCCTGGGGGAGACCTGAGATGTTTTAATGGAAGCTGGAGAAGCTCTACTTGATGGGAACATTATAGACAGCATAGATGGAAGCTGCACTAGATGCCCTTCTAAGGTTCTTTCCAGTTCTAGAATTTCAGAGATTCTCAAACTTTCTTTGCTTAAGAGCACAGTATTCTTAGTCATGAAGAACTGTGGCACACCAAATGTTTAAAACGGCAACTCTATGGAAGTCAGGAGATTAATGAATACAGATTCCTTTCAATAAGGGCAGCCATTCTGCTGATGTTCTGAGATTAGTACATAGTATAACAGTAAAGTTAGACTTATTCTTGATTATACTTACCATAGAGCAAGTTGCAGCTACCAACAGCCACAATGCATACTCCACTATGCATGTTGGGCCAATAAAATTTACATTAATCAAAATTATTTAATTTTCTTTTATCTTTAATAACACCGGATCCAAAAATATGCAGCAAACCTAACAAAATCTGTGGCACTCTAGCATGTCACAGCACACCTGCTGAAAACAACCATTTTACATGGACAGAGTTCAAGAGAACTCTTAACTGAATATAATGCCACCATCTCTAACAGATCTTTGTGAATAAAAATAAGACCATTATACTGGAATATTTCATTGTATTGCAATGGTATCTTTGGGTTCCCTCAACTATCAAAGTCCTTTTACTTTTCCTTGCCAATTTTTTGGGTATTTTTGGACTTGAATTATGTTAGATACAAGGAGCAAATGGTATGCATTTATCATAATGTTGGCAACAATAGCTCACTTTTATATAGTACTTTTCATATAGTTACAATATGCTGTACATACATCAGCAATGAAGCTATAAGGTAGGTAGTATTAAATACCATTAATCTTATTTCATAGATGTAGAAACTGAAGCTAGGAGAAGCAAAGTTCTTTGCCAAAAATCCAAAACTAATGTGTTATAAAGCTGAAACCTGAACACATTCTCTAGAATTTGGGTGGTGATCTTACAAGCAAATGAGCAGACTTTTGAATGAATTGTTAGATAAAGCCTCTTTATCCTTCAGTGTGCTCCAGCAAGATCATAGGTAGGGCATGAACTTAAAGGATGAGAACACTGAATGAGAACTTCAAAAAGGAGTATTTGAACCAAATCAAACTTGATCTCCCAAACTAGATTTTACAATGCATTCAAGGAGTACTGATAATTTAAAAAAATAAAATAAAATAAAATTATTATAGGAAAATTATTACTTAAAGTTACAAGAACAACAAAGCAATAGCAATAAAATGAATAACAAATATCAAAGAGAAAAATGCAAATACCAAAGGTAAGACAATGTGGCAATTGGAATCTACTGTGCTATCTTTCTGCCCCAAAGTAAACATTTTCCAGAGGGATAGCTAGCAGGAGCAAACCATGAAGTAGTTCTACAGAAATACTGAGCTATTTCTATAGAAGAATTGGCAAGAAGGAAAATCAAACTGAAATTTTGTAACAGATAAGGAATACCCTAGAAAACAGAGCAAACCAAGCAGTCTTCACTTCAAAATGGCCAATCACTTTGATAAAAGCCAGCCACAAGGGAAACTTTGCCTGGGCCATCAGTGCCCCATACCTAGAACACTTTCTCTCCTCACCTGATCTTTCTGGAATCCTTAGCTCCCTTCAAAGCTCAAGCTTCCATATGGGAAGCCTCTTTAGATCCCTCCAGCTGTCACTACTTTCTTCCTCCTCCTAATAATAATGCATTTATTTGCATGTTCACTCAGGTAGAAAAGGAAACTTTTATCTTTGCATGCACAGCACTCAGCAACTGAAGGAGTATGGAGTCACTTAAGTGTTTGCTGCACAGAGTATAGAGCCACCTTAAAAATTCTAGGTAACGCAATAGATAGAATACCAGCCCTGAAGTCAGGAAGACCTGAGTTCAAATCTGACCTCAGACACTTACTTCTTAGCTGTGTGACCCTAGGCAAGTCACTTAACCCCAATTGTCTCAGCAAAAAAATAAATAAATAAATGGAAAATACTTGTTGAATTGAGAACTTGAAGGCAGCACACTGAGACCCCAAAACTGGCCTGCTTAGTTGAGAATTCACCAATGATCCCATTTAAATTCAAAAAATAAGGTGGTTCACAGTGAGACCAAACTATTAGTAAGGATTACCAGGGTTCCAATCAGGGTTTTACTTTCCCTCTCCCTTAGAAAAGTACAGATTACTTCAAAAACTCTCAGGTAAAATCCTGCCTGACCTTTCAGAACAGTGAAAAAAAACTCCTCAATAGACTTTATGGAGTATGAACACCATTGACCTGGGTTCTTAAGAGATACTGAATGACCACATCCCAAAAAAAGATTGATCAATGTCAATCTGGATTTGAAGTTCAAAAATGATGATTCAAATCCTAGTTCTTCTACTTATTACCTGAATAGTCTAAGTTATTTCCTCTCTGACTCTGTCTCTTCCCCCCATGCTCACCCTATAGGTTTAACTTTCTTCAGTGGCGAAAACAGAGGGTTGGAATAGGTGATCTCTCAGATCCTTTCCAAATTTAATCCTCTAAACCGATGAAAATAGATGTGTCCACAACCCTGTCCTTCATCCACATTTCTTCAATATGTTTGGATGAAGATATAATAGGTTTTTCAGAGTGATGGCTGACACCTAATATATTGGTAAAATCAAAATTCATATTATTGTAGATTTAAGAGCTAGAAGGACCTTAGAAGTCACCTAGCCCAATCCAGGTGACATCTTGAACCAAAATAATGAAGAAACTTAATAGAAATCAAATCTTGCATTTTTTTTTTAAACTTAAATGCAGAACTCTAAGATGGCCAAAACCTAGGGGAGATGATTGACCACAACTCTAAAGTTATGATGATCCTTTTCCTTAGTGAGTTTTTTCCCCAAGAACAATTAATTCCCCAATTCTAATCCCAAATAGCAAGAAAGAAAAAAAAATTTTTTTTGCATTCTTTGCAACTGGCATCTGTCTAATAAGACTTTCTATTCAATCACAGATATTGCTGCTACTACTAGCCCATTTTTACCTGACCTACAATAATAGTTTCTAGAAAACATACATGGCTATCTCTGATGTATAACCTTTTTGCTTCTAATTAAACTGGAGAGTAAAAGGTTTTTTTTTCTCTTTTTTGGAGAATTTATCTTGTCTATTATTTCCCTGAAATTGTTATGAAAGATATCTAGCTTTCATTGTGAGGTATTAAAAATTTACCAACATAATAAAGTTTCAGCCAGGCTCCCAGCATAGACCATCTTTAAAAGAAGCCATTAACATGCATTCCGGGGGGAAAGCTCTAATGCAGCAACTGTTCCTTTTCTTGGGTTTCTACACAGGAAGGAGCAATTATTTCAACATCAAAGTCTGTGGAGTTACCAAATAGTCAAGTTTCCATTTTAATACTCACTGGGGAAGATGAGGTGTAAAGTAATCATTTATTTATACTTAGAATTGTGTGTGTGTGTGTGTGTGTGTGTGTGTGTGTGTGTGGCAATTGGTATTAAATGACTTTCCCAAAGTCACACAGCTAGGAAGTATTAAGTGTCTGAGACTGAATTTGAACTCAGGTTCTTCTGATTTCAAAGCTGGTACCCTATCCATTTTACCAGCTAGCTTCCCCTATGTTTAGAAATTTCAAGTGCTGACATACAAATCCAATGTTTTTTGTATGGATACGTGCATCAACCAATAACCAAAACAAAAGCAAAAGACCAATATATACAAAACAATTTAGAGTGAATTTGATAAATAAAAACTTAGTGTAGAAAACCATTCTAGGCCTTTTTCCCTGAAAGCTCTTATTTTTTTAAACTGTTCCCCCTGATAACCTGAAGAGTATCACATGTCCAAACAAGAGCTGGATGCAGACTTTCCTTTAATGCCAAGTTGGGTTCCTGGTACAGGAGCTTACTTACTTCTTTGCGCTTTGTTTCAGGACATTCAGACTGGAGGGTGAGAGTTGCCCCTTCAATGTTTCTTGGCATTGGTGTCGAACCAGGATTTATGGTTAAATGGATCTGATCTGGAGAGATGATGTGCTGCACATAACCCTGGGACATTCCTTCATGATCTATTAAGTGATACCCCTCATCAGGACCCCCTACTAAAAAAGGCAGGTGTTCTCCACATTGTCCTTCATCATCCTCATCTTCCAGAGTGCCAGGATCCTGTTCAATGAGAACAGTTGTCCTGTCATAAACTGTTCCAGATGAAGAAGGCACCAGTCCGTTTTTATCCACAAACCTGAGTATTTTATCATGATGTGACAGTTCATCTTCCTCTGTCTCATAGCAAATGATATTGTCATCTGGACTGTTTTCCCCCATGGTTCAACAGAGCTCAGTGCAATTGTGTGATATGGGAAGATGAGGACCAGTCTGTAAAAGAACAAATAGAAAGTTAAAGGTCTACCACATGAAGTAAGCTGTCTTCAAAATTTAGGAGTCCTTGTAATATTATGAGGGTCCTCTTTAAAGTATTTTTAAAACCTCAAGACCACCAAGACCAGGCAAATTATAGGTACCATAGCCTTTGTGGCTTCAGTTGGTCTATTTTGTAAGGCTCAAGTCAATCCTAAAAAAAAATGAAGATAACACACAAAAATTTATGAATGTATTTTTTTTTAACATCCAATGACCAAAGGGCTGCCAAAGAAGAAAGTGAATGGGGTAGAGATGGCAAGCATAATCCAGATGTTGATATAAGAGAAAACCCTTCTTATATTCCCCAAGTGAGAATAGGATTCTCCTACTATACAAGTTGCTAAACATGGGTTTTGGGACTACACCCTCAGGCAGCTCCAAAGGAGGTTGCTTCATATTTCTCCTGGTACACTCAACCACAAACTACTCTCTATGCAGATCTGCTGTTGGGAATGGGGGGGGTGGAGCATGAATTAAACAGGAAGCTTTTCTTCTTTGAAACAGTGAACTGTAATTCCCCCCCAAATCTGACACATCAAGTTTTACAAGTGTGGGTGAGGCTAAAGCAGAACATACAACCATAGGGTAATTTAGAAAGTTTCAACATGGTCATTTTTATTTTCTGCTTGAACTTCACACTTTAACTTTCTCTTCCAAGTTGATGCTGGAAATCCTATCTCAGAATAGGATGGGAAAGCCAGCCTATCTCTAAACAGGGTCTGCACAAACTATGGGGAGAAAGAGGCTGAAGGAACCAGATTAGGAAAGAGCCTTTCTGACCCCTGACTCAGGCTTATGCAACTCCCAGGATGGATGCACTTCACTGCAGCTGGGAGGAGGAACGGAAAGATAAAGTACACTGGGCCCCAGCCAGCTGATATAGACAACCTAGCCAGTGAAGTGGGTTGGGGTGGGGGTATTAGTACGAAGCCAGACTGCCTAGGAAGGGCTGAAGCATGTCCCTGGGAAAGGAGAAAGGAAGAAGAGAGAGAGTGGGTTTGGGACCTCTTCCTGGCTGCTGGTGGTATGGCACATAAACATGTTAGTTCCACGGCAGGAGCAGGAAGATGAATGAGTGAAGAGTACTCCGAAAGTAAATACCCTCAGTAGGGATAGAAGTAAAGAGATAAGAGAAGATGGATAAAGGAGATCCTAAACTATGGGGTGGAGTAGAAGAGAAGGACAGCTGAGCAAAAGCCCCAGCAAAAGCCGGGGCAAGAGGGATGTAGATGATCTCTAAGAGAGAAGAAAAAGCGCTGGGGTCCCTGTAGGGGGTAGGCTCAAGGTGCCCTTGAAGGGGTTAGGGTTGGAATGCTTCACCCTTCCAGGAAGGAAGTTAGGGTGCCTGGGTCCCCCCCCCTTGGAGGTAAGGCGAGAGGTGCTCTGCATCCCACCCACCTCTGCATGGTCTGAGCTCCCTAGTGAGGAGAGAGCAGAGGGATCCGGAACCAGCCCCACGGGCAGAATAGAGGGTAGGGGATCAACTAGGGTCCCAGACAGGGAGTTCCTCGATAGACCTGCTGATTCGCTCCTAATCCCGGAAAGGAAAAAAAGAGGAATGGGGATCAACTGAAGGTCCCTACCCCCGAGTGGGTAAAGAACGGATGGGCGGGCTGAGCCAGGAGTGGGAAAAGTGGGGGGAGCAAGAAGGCCTCAACCCCAGGCAGAATCCCGCAGGAAGCCGGGTGGGTCTCCCCGGGGGAGCAGGGAGGGGCCGGGGCAAAGTCTCCATGGAGATGGGGGGAGGGGGATGGATCCCCGTCCCCATGGAGACAGAGGAGGGGGGTCCCCATGGAGACGGGAATGGGAATCTCTCCCCCAACTCCTGGAAAATGTTTCCTATGGTCCCCAAGGGCCGCGCTCCCCGACCCTACCTCCCACGTAGTTTCCATTCCCAGGTCGACGCCTGGCTCCAGCGCTTACCTTGGCGGCACCCGGCAACGACAGCGGCGGCAGCAGCTCTTCCCCTCCCCAGCGGCACCATGATTGCCCCCCACCTTCCCCCTTCCCTCAACGTCACTTCCGCTTCCGCTTTCCGGAGGAAGACGATATAGAGGGAGTTGCCACCGCGAGCGGATTTAACCAACCACTCCCTCGAGAGCACAAACTCTGGGCGAGGGAGGGAGGAGGGTGTGAGTGCTGAACGTCCAATCAATAGTTTTGGGGGCGGGACCAAGTGGAACGAGGCGGGGCTGGCTGCCGGCTGCCCCCAACTGTTGAGGCTCAGTCACGGTTTCCATCTCGATCTCCTTAGGTCGCGCTCACGTTCGCGGTCTCGGTCTCGGTTTCTCTATTTCCCTCGCTCGAGCTCTCGCGCTCTCGGTCACGGCCTCGGTCTCTCCCCTACAGCTTCTCCGGGTCTGGCCTCTTCCGGGAAAGAGAAGGGAGAGAGCCCTTCTTAAGGTCAGGGCGTTTCTCCCCCCTCGGCGGGCCTTCGCTTCTCTTCTAGCATTGAAGCAGAAAGGACTAGGTTAGGCACCTAAAAGAACCACCAGGAGGTGGTCGCCGGGAGGGTGCTGGAAGGGGCCTCGAGGAAAAGTCAAAGGGCGCAGAGGACCTTGGACTCCCGCCCATCGCTCCAGTTGTCCATCCGGGTGTAAGGACGTGACACCTCTGGAGGAGCTGGACCCTTTTTAACCTGCGATCACTAATGATCGCCCCACCCTCCTGTGCCGTGGGAACCGGGATAGCCCCAGACCGAAGAACATCCTTCCCGGGAAGAAAACCCGGGGCAGATGATTTAAACCAATGGTTCGGCAGCGCTTAGGGAATTGGCAAGCATTCTCTGCAAACTAGACAGGCTTTATGACATTTTTTGGGGGGGGGAATACCAGATTTTACTAACGGGGGAACTGTGGGTGAAGAAATTCCCCCAACCATTTGCAATCCTTAAAGACCTATAGATTTGTGAGTTAATAGAGAGTCGATCATGATGGTAGATTTCGGGGTGGAGTGCCTCAGACTTCTTTGACCTACTTATTTCGAACCTTAGTTCTCTTAAGAATGGAGATGATAGTGCCTATTTCTCTGGGTTGTGGGGAATTGCATGAGGTAGGTTGAGCATTTGGCAAACCCGTAAAGTGCTGTATAATCAGCTATTTCTTTGACAAGATTACTAGGTTGGTCAATAAGGCAAATTCCTGAGATGTTTTCAGATGCCTTAACTGAAATATATTATGTTCAGAAGCTCTTAAGTCATCTTTGTGCACAAGATGAGAAATGTAGCCTACAGTATAACACAGATTCAATCAGCTACACGTCTGTGTAGACTTTAAAATATTAAGTGGATCAAAGCTAATTTGTATGGGAGATTTCCAGTGGAAGGTACAGTGCTCTGTCTTCAGCCCCATTCTGTTCCACATTTTTTAAAAATTTTTTTTGCTGAGGCAATTGGGGTTAAGTGACCTGCCCAGGGTCACACAGCTAGGAAGTATTAAGTGTCTGAGACCAAATTTGAAGTCAGGCCCTCCTGACTTCAGGGCTGGTGCTCTATCCACTGCGCCACCTAGCTGCCCCCCACATTTTTTTTTAAATCAACAGTGATAGATTTATTAGTAGGAGCTTGGCAATTTCCCAGAATTTTCGCCGAAATAAGAACCCATGTTTTTAATAGCTGTGTTCTGATGTTTTATGGCATTGAGTCCTGAACCACTAATCTCCAAAATATCCAATCCAAAATTGAAATAAAGTATCACTCAGAGGGAAATGAAGAGGCATAGTGGGTGCAAATATAATACAACATGTAAGGTCTTAAGAAAAACTGTAATAAAAGATTTAATCAAATAAATAAAAGGGAAAGATGGGCTGATAACATGATGCCAAGAATGAAGGATAAGCCACAGATAACCTTTGTATTCCATTGGTTTTCTTGGCATCTCAAGATATCAAGGAAGGTGACCTTTGACTCATTGGAGTATATGGGTCAGGATTGTACAGGATCAACTGGCATGATGAATTGCAAAGAATTTATGATAAGATTACAGATCATTTTAGTGATGTGCATTAAAATCAATAATAAAATACTTATCAGACTTGCTTGATGATAGCAAATGATAGAAGTGAGCTTCAAAAATAGGCAGGAACTAAAGAGTAAACTTAACCATCTCCCATGCAAGTGGCAAGTCCACATACTTTCTGTATAGATCTCTATTGTGCTCCTGGCATTTCTCTGGGAGTTATAGAGTAGCAAACACCATCTTGATCATTTGTCAGCCCTTTCTGAGGCTTTCTGGTAGATGACCATCTTCAGATGAAGGATCAATCCATTAAGGGAAGACTGTCAAGTATCTTGCCAGAAATGACAGAGAGATCCTTCTCTCCTGTGATTGTCACAGGACACTATGATTTCTTTTATTGAAATGGACAAAGTCAAAAGTACCTTTATCTAAAAGATATTGTTAAACAAGTGCTCACACACAAGTTAGGAGCAGTATAAGAACACTCTCACAGTCTCTCTAAAGAATTTTAGAATCAATTTGAGACAGGATATCACAGGACTGCCCAGCATGAAGTGCCCACACCAAAGAAGGCCTTGTGCTCTCATGATCAAAGCACAATTTCAGTAGCATAAAGGGAAAGGAATGTGAGATGTACAAATCTGGAATCATCTTCATCTCAAATGTTCAAATGAATTCTGTTCCCAACCTGTAGTAAAGTCTTCTAAGTTCACATTGCATTGATCAAAGTTAAACATACTGTATCTTGACCCCATCTTCATATCAATGATCCTCTTTAAGTATGAGAAATAAATAACATGCCAGATAGTATGCTAAGCACTAGGGATAGAGAAAAGTATACATCTCTGATCTTAAGGAGCTCATACTAATGGGGAAGACAACATGCAAATAACTATCAACAATATAATATAGAATAAATTGGAGCTAATTTCAGAGCAAAGATACTAGCATAAAGGGGCAATTGGGCAAGTCATTCTGTACCAGTTGGGATTTTAGTTATAACTTGAAGGAAGTCAGGATTTTTGTATCAGGGATCAAAGATTAAATTGGTGAAAGGGATGGGGGTATACAAAGGATGGGAAAGACTAGGATGAATGGCTTTGAGTAACCTAGGATTTAGAGTGGAGTTTATTGAGGGGTGTGTGTTTGTGTATGAGAAAGAGAGAGAGAGAGAGAGAGAGAAAGAGAGAGAGCGCTGCTCTTTAAGATCAACTTGGTAAATGAGAAGTGGTTGCGCTACAGTGAAGAGAAATTTGAGGCAAACAATCAGAAGTCAATTTCAGTGGTCCATATGTAATGTGATGGAGGCCTTGACCAGGTTGGTGGCAGTATCAAAGGAGTAAATACAAAATATTCAAGAAATGTTACAAATGTAAAATTGATAGAACTTGGCAGCAGATGAGAGTGAAGAATTAAGATTGTGGCCATTCATGTCTTTTGTCTTTAAAGCATAACCAACAGCACTCTCCTCTGTTTCATGTAGTTCCCCCACCCCCTATCCTTTGAAAGAATCACATTATCAAAATATCCCAAACTATTCCTTTGTTCTTTGGCATAGCCAACCAGTCTAGAGATAAGACTCTGATCATCAGGACAGCCTTTCAGAAAAACTCTCCTAGAGTATTCTGGTTAACCTTTTACCAAAGGATTTCTTGGGGAAAGAATGCCCTTCAGGTCAAACTTCCTAGTTCCAGGTTGTATGCTAGGGAAAGTAACACCATCCACCACACATTGCTTGCTGAGGAAGAATTTGGAAACATTGCTGAGAAAGGTTAACTCCCATATTGTTGAGTAAATAGATGGCTCCAGGAAGTTCACTTTAAGGGTTTAGGTTAAGATAAGCCTCTTCAATATAGAAGTTCTCTTGGGAAAATAAGCTAGAATAAATTCATAGTGTTTGGGAAATTCCCTTGGGAAAATTATGGGATTTGGGAGTAGAATCCAGATGGAAAAGCCCCTGGATAAATTTATTTTGGCATGAGAACAGAGGAAGAGAGGGCTGTTGATTCCCCCTTTCAGAAAATTTTTATTGTCCTGGAAACAGGTACAGATTCCCATATAAGAGTAGAGAGGTGACTAAAAGAACTCGAAAATTATGCTAAAATATAATAGAATCTAATGGGTTCCAAAATTAGTCTGAAGGCACTTTCAATAGCTGCAAATTTTGGGAAATTGTGCACACTAACTTTTTCTGTCATTTTATCTGTTTTTGTCTGCGAAATACTCAAAAAAAATATTGTGTTCTTTAGTGTTTATAGATTTTGTTACTTTGAAAATGGTCTAAGAGGAAAAGCTATAGATCACTGTAAAAAGTTATTTTTAAAAAGAGGGGTTATAATGCTGGGGAAGATTAGTGAAATTTCATAGTTTCATTCTTGAAACAGTTACTCCAACTTTCTTTAATCTGATGGCAAGCTCTGTTCTGGTAAGTAGAGACTCCCTCCCACTTTAGGCTTTCATCAGAAGACTAAGTTTAAAAAAAAAAAAAAAAACCAACCAAGAACTTTGCAAGATATTTTCTATCATTTCATCAGTTCAGGCTGGGATTATAGAGATAAAGTAAGATAATCAGAAAAAAGGAAAACTTTTTCCTGTTTTGTAGAAAATCATGTCATTATAAATGAATAGATTGAATATGAAATTGTTATGTAATATTATTGTAAATATCCAAGTTATGGTAACTGCTAAAAAAAAAAACTTAGATTTTGGAGGTTTGCAGATTAAGTTTAAATACCTCTCTTTCTGGAGGAAAAGGATTTGGAATTGGGAAAGATCTGAAATGATTTGTTCAGTTCAAATAATCTTTTCCATTCCTTGTCAAAATTTTACTCATTTTTAAAGTTGTTCCCTGATTTAAACAAGATTTTTCCTCTTTTCATGATGGAGGAAGGCTTCATAAGAGGTAGCTCTAAAGTATTAAATTTAAAATGCAAATTAATACTTTTTTTCCCCTTCACTCTGGAATTTCTTTTAAACTAATTACCTTCCTTTATTAGTGTAAAACAACATATCTGTCATTCTTCAGGGGGAAAAGTGATCTAAATGCTGCTTACATCTGAAACTTTCACAAAATTTAAGTCTTAAATTCTGCAGAGTAGCATCTCAAAACTAAGATCTTTCATATATATTAAGTTTCTGAGTTCTCTACTGAGTTGTTTATTCAGTGCTTGCCTCAAAACTATTTATCTCAATGGATTCAATCATTTCAGATCTCTTTCCCAATTCCAAATCCTTTTCCTCCAGAAAGAGAGGTGCTTAAACTTAATCTGCAAACCTCCAAAATTGTTTTTTTTATTTTTTTTTAGCAATTACCATAACTTGGATATTTACAATAATATTACACTTTCATGTTGTCTTGGGCCTCACTCCCATGTTGGCCTGAGCCTAATCCCTGGATAGAAATTGAAAATAAGGAGTAGAGAGGATATAGGGATAGAGCAGGAGATAACAGGAACTAGAAATGTTTTTTGGAAAGGTTAAACTAGAACTTTCAAAGCTTTAAATAACAGAATCAATTATTTGGGTAAATTAGAGACAAGATCACCAAAGAAAATTAGAAGCCAAGTATTTGGAATCTTAGGAACCCAAAGGATAATCATATTACAATTAATTAGGATTCTGTAAAAATTTGTGCAAAATTGCAAAGGAGACATTCTATGGAATAAAGATTAATTATTCTTATATAGTTTGGATATGATTAGGAAATAATAGTGTTCTGTCCCTGAAAGACCATTCCAGGGTTATATTCCCCAGTCTTTAGAATCCTGTGAGCTCCAAAGTAAAAGGATGGGAATTTGAGGCTATCACTTGGAATCTTTCTCCCTGTATTTTGACCCAGGTTAAAACTGAAACATGTCAGGGAAAGAGAGGTTAGGCTTAAATTGTAAACATTAAAAGAATTGATTTAGCTCTTTGGGTGATGTTTGAAGAAAAATAAGTTTATGAAAATTATTTCATTGTTAACTTTGGGTTCTAAATTTTAAAGCACTAATAGCCCTGGGAAATTGAGATTTTGATTTTATAGTTGTAAATCCAAATTTGATTTGGTTGTCCTGTAACTAAATTATGATGTGGTGAAATATGTTCTATTAATTGTAGCATGCCTTCCCTAAACAAAAATTTAGAAAATTTAGAAGTTTACTGTAACAAAGAGTGTTTCCTTTCATTTGAAAATTTTTGGCTATCACCACTATTATGTATAAAATGGTTTAAAGGTGTAACTTTGGTACATTGTTAGTCAACTTTTAAGAATTCATCATATATCTGAAACCCCAGAATGTGATTAGTATTCATATATAAATAAAGGATAAATGACGGGCAACTATTAGGAAAACATAATATTCAAGCCCGGAGTTGCAGTTAGTGAAATTTTACCACTTGATGTAAACTTTCACAGGATTGTAGTCTGATATTATTTTGAGTTTTACTTCAGGAATGGTTGAAGTTTTATAAAGCTAATAGGCCACCAGTCAGAAGAAAATGGCATGTGCTGAATTTTGAGAACTGCTACAGCTCTGTCTCTGGGAAAAGTTGAAGGGAGGACCTTGGTATAACCCAAGATAAGATCTCTGGACTTAGTTTCCCAATTGTACTGTTTCCTTTCTGTACAGGAAATTTTCCTACCTTATTAATTCTTAAAAACTCTGTGAATAGGGGCAGCTAGGTGGCCTAGTAGATAGAGCACCAGCCCTGAAATCAGGAGGACCTGAGTTCAAATCTGGTCTCATACACTTCCTAGCTGTGTGACCCTGGGCAAGTCACTTAACCCCAATTGCCTCAACAACAACAACAAAAAAAAAAAGCAAAACAAAACAAAACAAAAAAACTCTGTGAATAACGTGGAGCTTTGCTAATTGATTGGCTGTCGAATATGACTCATGGCTGGAATCATACAAAGCTAAAGTTTTTCCCCTATTATGGTATATGTCAGATTAGTCTATGCCCTTGAGCTGATGAGTCTTGACATTATTATAATTGTCTCTCCTTTTCCTTTCGTAGCAAATTTCTATAATTAGAGAAGGTGAGCAGTAGAAATTTTGTAAGAACAATACTAAATCTATTAATAGATCAATACTGGAATATCCCTGAATTACTATAATAGGATGCAAGTATGAAAAACCTTACAATTTTAACCTATATTTGTGATCAAGTTATAATATAGGGATAATATCCTTTAGGGGAAGAGGAAGGGAATTAGACAAAGTAATAAGACAAAGATGTAATAAAATGTTCTAAAGTGGAATAGTAAGTTTACTGTTTTCTCTGAAGTATATATACATGTGTGCATTATATCTGTGTATGACTTTTAAATATATCTAGTATGGAAATTCAGGCTTTGATTATGTTTTAGTAATCAGTTCTCAAAATTGGATTAAGGATTTTACATATAAAATTGTATTGGTAATTGTAAAGAAAGAGAACTTATTTCTCCATTTTAAAGAACTGTCTGATGATTTTAAAAGAAAGAAGAGTTCATTTTACAAATCAGAACTTTTTTTGTTTTTGTTTTTTAAGATGCTTATACTGGTATAAGGTTTAGGTAAAGAAAAAAGATAGCAAATGGTAAAAGAAATTCTCTAAAGTCTCAGGTGAATTAAGGGTTCCTAATTTGATGTTTGTCTTATAGCTTTGTTAATAGGATTTAAATCCTTAAGACTTGAACTGGTTTTCACCACATGAACTAATTATTGGAAAAACAAATTTAAGAAATTGTACTAAATTGTATTGTCAGTATGACGAGGAACATTGTAACAATTAGAATTATCCAACATTTAATGGGCTGTCTTGAGAGGTACTAAGTCCCTCCTCATTTAAGGGTTGGAATTATATGAGGCAGTATAGGTTAATTTTAAGAGTGCTAGACTTGGAGTAAGCAGAGACTGGGACTCTACTCTTACCAAGAAATCTACCTCTGAAACTTACCAGCTGTGTGACCCTGGACAAATCACTTTATAAGTCTCAATTTCTTCACATGTAAAATGGGGATATATTACTTTCCAGGATTCTTTTATGGATCAGCTCAAAATGTAAAGTAGTTTGTTAACCTGAAATCGCTATTTAAATGTTGGCTATTATCAGAGATTCCTTTATGAGACAGAAGGTTGGACTGGATTATCAAATGTAAGAATCTGACTCTAATGGGACCTTCTTCAAGAAGCAGAGACACTAAAGCAACAGAACTTGTATGACTTGTTCTTCCTACCTAGGACCGAGCAGCCCCAAAGTAAAGCAAGGTACAGAACGTAGGAGTTTAAACCAGTTCCCTTTCCTACCATGAAAGGCCATTAATCATCAAACTGCTGTTCAGAATCCTTTAAAACAAATTTTTAAACTAGAATGCTCAAGACTCTCAAAACTGACATCTCTAGAAATAACCATAAAACATAATCACACTGACCATGGTTAAAAATACATTTATCATCAAAATATATTACACTTATCAGAGAGGTGAAGTATCTACAGTGTGGGAGATGAGCAAGCTGAGAAAAATCCCACTTGGTTCCACCTTGCCACTTCATCTGAATCTTAAAGTCCTTATGTTGCTTGCAAAGGTTCTTTGGCCAGGCCCTTTTTGTGTCCTCTTCCAAGGCTGCCTGAGCTCATGAAAGAGAATAGATACTTAAATTAAACTCTGGAAGAAGCCCTTGTATCTTGGCTAGCACCTTCAGACCTGCTGACTTATCCAAACACTTGTTCTCCCAGTACTCCATGGTTTTTGATGAAATGACATCTGATCATGGTGAGCCCAGTCCAAGCAACACATATGGCCTTATGATGAGCTAGGTGAATACTAGAAACAAATATAGTATTTAGGGAAGGGGGGGGGTGTTCCTCTTTAAAAAAAAAAAGGAAATGGTAAGAACTATTTATGTGTATTAAATGCTTGAACACTGAATATCAGTCATACTGGCTAATTGTCCTCAGACTGTGATACCCAATGTTCTTTTTAACTCAAAGCAATGTGTGTGTGTTATGTGTAGTGTGTGTGTGTGTGTGTGTGTGTGTGTGTGTGTGTGTGTGTTTGTGGACAATGAGGGCTAAAAATTGAAGCTGTGCTCAGAAATCAACCAAGCATCCTAGTTCCCAAGATGACTCATGGCACACAGCCCAAGGGGGCCATTGAATTGAAATAGCTGGGAAAGACTGGCTGCCAGCAGTGAGCAGTGAGCAGTGAGCAACAGGGAGGGCAGCTGTAGGAAGGCTTCAGGGTATGCTGCATCTTCATACAAGGAACTGCTGGATGAAGTCCTGAGCCTTCTTCTTCTCTGCCACATCTGGCTTTTGGTGGCCTGCTGGAGAACGAAGCAGCAAACTACCAAATGTGCTAGCTGCATAAAAAATACAGAAAACAATTGATTTGTCAACAAGGAGACTTTGCCTAATTATCCTAAGTCCTCAAAAGGACACATAAGCAATATTTTTCATTTTCAGAGTGCAAACTATGAGTAACACTTCAAGAATAGTACATTTTGTTGAATACTGAGAAAATCTTAGAACCTGGAACCTTCCCCTGAGCAAAAATGAGCCTTTCAGTATGCATAAATATATTGATACTCACCTAAAATCTTCTCATCCAAATGGTTCTTCCCTGAATTGTTCAGTAATTCTTTCAGAAATGCCATCAAATAATTAAAGACATTTTTGTGGCAAGTGGGAAGAGTAGAGATGATCTAGAAGAGGGAAAAGAATTTTGTTAGCTTATTTTTTTTAAAGCAGCAATATAAAATCCCTATGCCTAACCCTTCCTATTGCCAATAGTATCAACACCTGAGTCAAATTCATAGGTCACATAGTCTTAAAATTTTGGTTTCTGAGATGAACATGGCTTTAACTTCAAATATTCAGCCCAAAAGATTAAGGATGAACAGATAGCTCCTAATAACAAATCCCATGAAGTAGTGGCAGTATTCAAATTCACACTGAATGTTTCCACTGGACTTGAACCAATCACCATATTTTACGTAATTAAAACTTCAAAAAGGACAATTTTAAATACATGTGTCTACTTCACAGAATTCACTAATGGCATTAATCAGGAAATGATTGTGCTCAGAAACTCTTGATAGACCTGTTTCTTAACCAGAACCATAGAATCTCAAGGGACCCTCAGAAATTATCTAGTCCAGCCCTACCTACATGGGCACCACCTTTACAATACCCCTGACAAGTGGACCTATACTCTTTTTGAAGACTTTGAAAAAAGGGTCTCCTCCCAGGCTGACCATTTCATTTTTGGATGGGTTTTTCCATGTGGAACCAAAATCTAGTTTCTAGTTCTGCCTGTCAGGATTTTAATTATGATAGTTCTTCCCATAACTGAAGGTGATTATATTAATCTTAAACTTTGTCTCTCTGGTTTTAATATTCCTAGTTCCTTCAGTGGGTGCTCTTAGGGAATGTTCTTAAATCTCATCAAGCATCCTGGTATCCATTCTCTACATTAAGCTCTAGTTTGCAAAAGTGCTTCCTATGTTTCTTTTAGAATTCATTATTTTCATAAATTGAGAGCTAGAATGGTCCCCCCAGAGATCATTAATTCAACCCCTACATTTTCCAAAGCAAGATATTGAGACCAAGAGTGATTTCTCAAAGGACTCACAGATGACTTTCCAATGTACCATTTTTTGAGATATTAACTTTTAAAAGCTTGCCCTATGTGTAGAAAATGTCTTTTTATTTGACCTAAACTTGAGTGTTTAAAATATCTAGTAGTGCTCCCAGAGAACTAGTTTAGGAGGAGTGCTTTTATCAGCCTTTTCCTCTTAGACTGTAAATCCTCTTTAGGATCTTACAGACTATTCCATTCTACCTTCTTCACAGCCTTTGGTTCTGTAGACCAAATTGTTTACTCCTAGTTTGTTTTCTCAGACAAGCCTTTGTGTCCAATCAATTTAACTGCTCTTCTCTGGACTTACTCTAGGAAACCCCATGTATTTCTGGAAGGGAGCCAGGAAAATTTGCCTGCAGTATCATAAATCAGATGTACTATGCTTTACTATAAGAAAAAGAGAATACTTTTTCCTTTCTAATGTCCTTCCTGATAAGGTCTCCAATATTATTGGCCTTTATAAATATAAGAGAGGAGAAGGGAAAAGTAGGAGCTCAGGATTAGCAAAGCAAATTTCCTTGCTAAAAAAAAAAACCTAAACTACATATTCTTACTAAATTCTTCAGTTACTGGTGCCCTTCTAAAACATACAAATGTCTTCTATATAGTAATAGCTCAAAAAATGTTGAATGGAAGAATAATTTGTATGGAGTTCTCAAGGGAAAAAGCCAATAGGAAAAAGCCAATAGGCTCCAGTGGAATTCAAAGGAATCAACTTTTATACATCTCATGTTCTTGAAGGCAAAAGAAAATGTGACAGAAGCCTGCCCTATTCATGCATAGGAAGAGACTGCATTAGCCTTTGTCTAGAATGTTGCAATGGGGGGGCAGAGCCAAGATGGTGAACTGCAGACATCATTCTCTATGAGCTCCTCAGACCTTCCCTCAGACCTAGAATGTTGCAATAGAAGGAATACTTAATTCAGATAAGAGTTGGATTACTTGACCTCAGAGGGCATTTTCAACCTGAATGCCTATAAGAGGAGAGAAGATCTTTATTATTATAATAATGATTATTATTATTATTATTGCTAGCTTTTGCTTTTATGTCACCTACATTTCCTACCATACCCTTCTTCATATTTCTACCTAATATGATTACTTGATATGAAGAAAAAAAATCTACAAAACTTAACTAATGTCATCCCAGAAGTCTGAAATTATGTAACTCTTACACAATCATGGTCTCCCACCTCCACAATAAAGTAGGAAGTAAAGGTATCATATATATATTTATTTATTTATATATTTAGTATTTTTTTTTTTTTTTTTTTAGAGCTGAGCTTGGAGCCTATTTCATTTACTGAATTTAGTTTGCTAAAACCTTGGTAACTACAGCCATCTTTTCTAACAATAAGTCTGGTCTTCAGTTGTATCTGTAAAATGAAGGGTTGGGTTAGATTAGTTCTAATGTCCCTTCTAGCTCTTTATATATGTAGATCCAACCCTACGACCATCTCTTTCTGCTTTAAATTGCCAGTGCCTGATCTAAAATTATTTCTAGCCCCTGCTCTTGGAGCCCAAATCCCTTAAGCATGCTATGATTTTTTTTTTCTTTCTTGCATCTAATTTGTGTAGTTGCTATTCTTTGTACATTTAGGAAAGTCCTATGTGGATAGAAATGATTCTTACCTGTTTACTTAATGGGTAGTTGCTTGAACACTCCAAACAGGTATCATAGAAGTTGTAACAGATGACGGGCTCTGGCAGACTCTCCAGGAAAAGCAGCAGGGCCTCAGCCACAGAGTGATTGCTCCCAGCTAGGGCAGCATGGTTAAGGAATAGACAAATCCTACTGTCCGTGGTGACAAAAAGGACAAGCTGGTGACAAGGCAACACCTTTCAAATATGCCCCTTTCCCTGACATTGCCACCACTCTGATAGCATTGTCTCATACCTACATTATTGCACTAGCCTGGTAATAGGTCACCCCCCCTCAAGCCTCTTCCCCACTTCAATCCATCTTCCATTAAGCTAATAAAGTGACTTTGCTAAAGCTCTGGTTTGTCCATGTCACCCTCCTATTTAATAAACTCCAATGGCTTCCTGTTGCTTGCAGGATCAAAATAGAATGTTCTGTTTGGCATTCAAAGCCCTTTTTAACTTACTCTCCTCCTACCTTTCCAGTCTCCTTATGCCTTACTGTCTAACATATACTCTTTAATCCAGTGACACTGTGGTCTCCTGGCCATTCTACTAACAAGACAATCCATCTTTCAACTCCGAGAATTTTCTCTGGCTATTTTCTGTGCCTGGAATGCTCCCCTTCCTCCACTGACTAGTTTCCTCCACTGACTAGTTTCCTCCACTGACTAGTTTCCTCCACTGACTAGTTTCCTCCCTGGTTTCCTTCAAGAGCCAACTAAAATCCTACCCTCCTACATGAAGCCTTCCACAGCCCCTCTTAATTATAATGGTTTCTTCAATTTTTTTCTAGTCATCCTGTATATAGCTTCCTTTGTGTATATTCATTTGCCTCTTGTTTGCCCTATTAGATTTGTAAGCTGAGGGCAAGGAATTTTGTTCTCTTTTTTGTATCACCAGCATTTCGCACAGTGTCTGACACTTTAGTAGATGTTTAGGAAATGTTTACTGATTGATTGATTTTTCCTCCTCCTGAAAAGGGATGGTAATCAAAAGGGCTCCTTCCTGGAGCCTGCTCCAAGCTCCAGCTGATCCTGTTTCTCAGTTATCTGCCAGAGAGAAAGCTGAGAAGATGTGTAAAGAGCCTCTTTCATGAAGAACACTGATGATGACTCCCAGCCCCTAGAGAAACGTCTTTTCTGAATTGCAATTGATTTAATGTGAGGATACAGAGAGTGTCGAGCATTCCAGTGTCCAAACAGTCACGAATCTGTTCAAACTCTGACCTCAGGCCTGGCTGCTGAAACAGATCTTCCTTCAGTGGGAAAGAAAATCAAAGTAAACAGGCTGTTTCAGAGTGTTTCTTAATGTTTATGTTTCTAAAACTAGAAATAATCAAAAGAACAGTGCAGAAAGGAGAGCTTTGGTGAGTCCTATAGTCAGTGGTGAATAGTCTGGCCCTGTCTAATGAAACCAATTTAACTCCTAAGCATTTCCAGGTCCTTCCTCACTAGGGACGTCTTTATGATGATGTGGAATTTATTATTCAGCCCTGCCCATCATCACAGAATAAGTATAACAGTAGTACAAGGGGAAAACTGTAACTGCTTAAGCTTCCTGCAGATGCTTTTAGCAGGATTCTTTTAATGTAATATATATATATATATATATGTATATATATATATATATTAACATATAGGGAAAACCCAGCCAAATGCAAACAAGACTAAAACAACTATAAGTATATTGCCACCTGACCTAAAATACTTTATTATTTTAGAAAACTTGTATATGTTTGTTAGCGATAGAAGGTGGTATGTACTACCCTAAAAATGTAACTGAAAGGAGTCCTTCCACAAATGAGAGGAAAGGGAATATGGCAAGAACTTGTCTTGCTCTAAGGTAACAACTGTAGGATTGCTTCTATAAATCTACCAATGGTGATAATAAATAGTAATAGCTAACATTTATGTAGGACTTTAAATGCTTTACAAATATTTCATTTGATTATTACAACAATCCTGTGAGTTATTGTAATCCCCATTTAACAGATGAGGAAACTGAGGCAGGCAGAAGCTAAATGATTTTCCCAGGGTCATATATCTAGGAAGTGTCTGAGGTTTGACCTGAACTAACTCCAGACCTGATGCCCTATTCACTTCACCCCCTAGATGCCAGACCTAAGGTGTCCTGACTCACTCTTCTTCTTTATACCATCTTTTCCTAAGTTTCTGAATCAGCCCCTTCCAGAAAGTATGAACATAAGATCACTAACATACAGTTCTAGAATGTTAGAGATGGAAGGAAGGGGCTTTGGAGAACTTTTAGTTCAAAACCTTCATTTAACAGATAGGAAAACTGAAGCCCGGAATTAAATGACTGGCCTAAGATCATACAGAGGTGGCAACAGTCAGAACTAAAATTAAGTGCTGCAATGACC
Source organism: Myrmecobius fasciatus (assembly GCA_023553655.1). NCBI lineage: Eukaryota > Metazoa > Chordata > Mammalia > Dasyuromorphia > Myrmecobiidae > Myrmecobius > Myrmecobius fasciatus. The sequence continues at coordinate 629,560 of JAJPUD010000559.1, read as the reverse complement.
AGTCTACCACAGTGTGGCTATCTTTTTTTCCAAGGATGGCACCAAAATTAGAGAAATGAGCTTTCCTGCAAGATCTGATACCAGGTGGGTGAGCAAGCTACTGCTTCCTCCAATGAAAAAATGAATCCAATGCAAGTCAACACTTTGGAGCTAGCCTGAAGTTTTTAGAGCACATCTACTCTTGTTTCCTTAAGGGATTGTTGGTGGCAACAAAATGGCCTCCTGGAGTCTGAGCCACAAAACACTTCCTTGGGGAGGGAGGACTGCTCTCTATAGGGCCTCCTCCAAATCAAAGCTACCTTGAGCTGGAAGCACTTTTTTTTTTTCCATTTTTTTCCCAAATTTATTTTATTTGAAGAAAAAGGATAAGAAAAAAGAAAAACAAAAGCAATACCAAACAAAATGAAACAAAAGAAAAGAGAACATTATCATGTGCCTAGCTGAACATCAAGGAGGATTTGAGATATACAACAACAAATAGCAATTTAAGAAACTATATATATAAGCAGAAGAAATTATATTCATTAGTATCTAAGTTTCCTTTACTTTCTTGTAAACTTTTGTTCTCTGCTACACACTTTTTTACTTTATTCTTTTTCCTTTCATTCCTACCATCCCCAAGCAAGCTATAATTTAAAAGGATATATTTATATATATCTATGTAGATACACACACACATATCCCCTTTCATCTTCCCCCCACCCCCAAGCAAGTTAGTTAAGAAAAGATTTATGTATACATATGTAGATAAATACATACATACATCCACACACACACTCACATACACATACCCCACATATACACATTTTTCCTATCCCCGCTGAGCCATTAAATTCTGTTCCATAACTTGGCTTACTATTACATAATCTCCCCTCATCCGGAAATCACTCCCTTGTCTTCTTCCCTCATGCTTTGCTTCCCCATCCATCTATCCTCTCCCTGCCCTTATCTCTTTATAGATTTTGGAGGGTGCTCTACTCTTCATGGTATATATGTAATATTGCCTATTGAACACATTCCTGATGTAAGTTTTCAACATTATAAGCTTCCTTATCTATTCTACCTTTTCACCTCATTTGTATAGCATGATTACAATTTTTACCTTTACTCTACCAATGTTTTTTTGAGCTTACCCTATTGTTAATGCAAATCTTAAATATAAAATATACATTTCTCATGTAAAATAAACATAAACAATTTGTCTATGTTTAAACAGGTTGTCCGTGTTGAGTTCCTTAAAATTGCTCTTTGATATTGGCTCTTATAAGTTAATTGTTTGGGTTTGGTTGATAGAAAGTTCTGAAAACCTGTAGATTCATTGAATGTCTGTTTTTTTGTTATTTAAAATTATAGATAATTCTTTTCTTTTACTTGTCTGTAGATATGATTCCGGGACCTGCGATCTTTTACTGTAGTTGCTGATGTCTTGTAGAATTTTAATTGTAGTTCCAGCATATTTGAATTTTTTGTTGTTGTTGTTTCTTACAAAAATTTCTCTTTGAAGTTTGGCAATAATATTCCTATGTGTTTTCCACAAAGGATCTGTTGGAGGTGGTGATTGGTAGATTTTTTTCTATTTCTACTTTCTCCGCATGTTCTATCACTCCAGGACAATTTTCTAGGATTATTTCCTGCATTATTATGTCAAGATTCTCTTTTTGGTCACAACTTTCTGGCAATCCAATTATTCTTATATTTTCTCAATTTATTCTCCAGATCTATTGTTTTTCTTATGAGATGTTTCACATTCTGTTCTATTTTCTCATTCTTTATAATCTGTTTTGTTATTTCTTGGTCTCTCATAGCTTCACTGGCTTCCTCTTACTCTATTCTAATTTTCAAAGAGTTATTTTCATCTTTGAGACTCAGTACCTCTTTTTCTAATTGGTTAACTATTTTTTCCATAATCTTATTGTTTTTCCTGGATGGTTTTAATTTTTTCTTTAGTTTTTCTTCAATGTCTTTCATTTGGTTTTTGAATTCTTCTGTAAATTCTCTCTGAGCTGGGAGTCATTTCATGCTACTCTTTGGGGTAGAAGCTTTTTTTTTAACTAAAGTGTCCTCTGAAGATAAATCCCAGTCTTCCCTGATCCCATAATATGTTTCAATGGTGGGGTTCTTTCTTCTTTGCTGGTTCATTTTTTTTTAATAAGAGATATTAGTATTAGCACCTTTAATGTGGGATGGGAGGATGGCATCTCAAGCTTCCTTTAAGCTCTCTGCTCTGACCAGAAACCCCAAACCAAGAGCTTCAGCCTTTTACAAGTGCCCACAGCCAGCAGTGCCCCTACCCTGCTGCTTCTGCACTCACTCAGGGCCAAGCCTTAGCAACACAGCTGGGCCCAGTGTTCCCAATCAGCCAAGCTTCATTCAGTCTTCCTGGACTTAAACCTTGACTCCACAAACAGTCCCGGAGATGAAAATCTTTATGGTTCCTGGTGAGACTCCAGCCACAACCTTTTAACCTGAGGGATCCCCACTTGATGTTTCTGCAGAGCTCACTGGAGGTGTTTGCACTTCACATGGGTTAATCCTCAGTCTGGGGCCTTCATATTTCCTTGGGTTGTACCAGTAACACCTCTGTTATGCCCCAAGTCTTCTTGGTTTTTCACCACTCTGTTTGTCCTGGGACACAAATTTGTTCTTTTTGTGGGGGAAATCGGGAGAGTTTGAAATTTATCAACCTACTCTGCCAATCTTCCCAGAATTCTCCCCAGAAGCACTTCTTGCTGATAATCTCTCTTTTTTTAAAATTTCCATATTTGTTGTGTCATATAAGAAAAATCAGACCAAAAGAGGAAAAAAACATGAGAATGAAAAAGCAAATAAAAAAATTTGGTGAAAATACTATCCTTTGATCTATATTTAGTCTCCATAGTTCTCTCTCTAGATGTAGATGGCATTTTCCACCCCAAGTCTATTGGAATTGTCCTGGATCACTGAATTGCTGAGAACTAAATCTGTTATAGTTGATCATCACATAATCTTGCAGTTACTATGTACAATATTCTCTTAGTTCTGATCACTTCATTTAATATCAGTTCACATAAGTTTTTCCAGGCTTTTTTGAAGTCAACCTGCTCATCATTTCTTATAGGACAAAATAATCTACTACATTCATATATTATAACTTTTTCAGCCATTCCCCAATTGATGGGCATCCATTCAATTTCCAATTCCTAGTCACTACAAAAAAAGTTGCTACCAAGATTTTTGCATATGTGTGTTAAGGACCTTGTCAAAATGTGAAGGGGCAGGTCAATTTTCTAAAAGCCCCCACAGCTGTGAATTGTAATACCCCTGAAGGAATTGCAAATCAGCTTTTACTGATGCAGATGTTGCTTGTGGATTGGGAATGAAATAAATCGGAGGCAAAAAAGAAGAGGAGAGAGGTCAGAGAATGCAACTGCCTCTCAGTCTCCTTGTATCATTATCATCCTCTCACATGCAAGGGTCTATTCTGCTGGTCAGAATTAGATCCCCAGCAGTCACTAGCCAGTTGCTCCCATAACATAATGTGGGTCTTTTTCTCTCTTTTATGATCTCTTCAGGATACAGATTAAGTAGTGACATTGTTGGATCAAAGTAGTGACAGTGTTTGGGCATAGTCCAAAATTGCTCTCCAGAATGGTCGGATTAGTTCCTGATATTCTTTCTAACGGTGGCTTGGGAGTGCATGGAACCAAGCTCTTTGGCTATTACCTACCTGCTGAGAAGCATTTCTATACAAGTGATCAACCATCATCCAGAGTTCTTTGGGGATAGCCAGAGGTTTCTCTTTCCGGGTCCCATCATCTTCTGTCTGCAGTGGCATTAAAGTCTGAAAAGGAAAAGATAATCATGAAAATATTCAGCTATCTAGCATAACTTCCTTATTTGGCTTGGATGGCTCCAAGAAAGATATCTGCTAGACAAGGGACTCTATAAGAGAAAGGAGGAACTTTTATACAACCAACCAAACTTCCCATTCTCCAAGAGCAGAAAATGTAAATTAGATCAGGTGAATTCTTCCAGATTCTGGGAAATATAGAGTAGTTCCAGTGAATTAGCTGAAATACAGGTTAAATTCTATCAGAATCTATCTAATACAACTAGAAAAGGGATAGTGAAGTCTAGTCCCTTAACAAAATGAAGGGGTTGAAACATATGATCTGCAGTTTCCATCCAGTTTTATGATTCTATAAAACAGTCCCAAGCTAGAAATCTGGATTCCCATTCTAACTTTACCATTTGCAAGTCACAACCTCCCCTAGTCTCTATTTTTTCATCTAATACAAATCCTTGACTCTACTTACCTTATAGGAATATCCTATAAATAGAATAAGATCCCATGTTGAAAATGCTTGGGGGCAAAATCCACACACAAATCACACCATGGCTTGTTTCAAGCTATTTGATTCTTATTAGAAATCTTATTAGAAATATCCTTTTAAATCTTGGTTCTCCCTTACTCTCTCCTTACTATACTTTCTTTTTTTTTCCTTTCTTTTTTTCTTTAATTTATTTAATATTTTTTGTTACTATGTTTCATTAGTATGTTTACTAACGACTTCTACTGGGGCAGATTACAAGCTTCTTCACCTTGGTTACCAAGTGTCTAGGGAAGATATTTATAATCTATCATTATTAAAGTCTTTCCAACACAGTAGCATATTCTATTGTTTGCATTCAACTGAAATGATCTTTCAAAAAATCAGTTATTTCCCTGCCATGATGAGACATCAGAAGAAGTCAGTGAGGGTCAGTAGATTTAATAAAAGAGAGCATAACAATAAGACTATAGGAAATAAAATGTCCCTATAGATTTAGCAAGTCCTCTCTAGATGCAGGGACAAAAATATCTGGTTCCTAAGTCACAAAGAGGAAATTTTGATTCAAAATGAAAACTAATGATTGGAGCTAACAATAGAATCACATTCCTGAAATGATAGTAAAGACATCAGGTCCTCAGGAAGAAGCTGGGTAACCATGTGAGAGTAGTGGGTAGCCCTACTTTTAAGATTCACTCAATGCCCTCTCCGAAATCCTTTCTAACCTTGGAAATGAAGTGATTTTGCCACTGATTATTTCATTTGTGAGAAGGGCCCTTCAATCTTAAGTGTTAACTTACCAGTTCTCGAATGGTTTCAGGGGTCAAGTCCTGGATGGGCTCTCGCATGTAACATAGAGTGTGAAGGGGAGAACCAAAACAGCTGGGCAGATAGTTCCCAGACACAGATAAAAAGTAATCCTTCCCCCTGTCCAAATGCAAAACCAGAATGTCTTCAATTTGGTCCTCCCCTGAATTGAGCTTTGTAGCAGTGGTTTTATTAACAAACAGTTCCAATTCAATCTCAATGGAAGAATCTACAAAGAGAAGATGATAGAAGGCAATGGGGATCAAAAGACAGTGTCTGAAAGAAATCAACCTAGCAGAAAGCATGCTTTCTAGGGAAGATGATTCTTACTTGGAAAGTTCTTACAATCCAGTTGAGAGGGCACTTGCATTGTGACACATCAAATAATTCAACACTTTAGGTAACAAGTACTAATTGGCATAATATAGATCAGGGCTTCTTAAACTTTTTCCATTCAGAACCCCTTTTTGCCTGGGAAATTTTATGTAATTCTGGGTATATAGGTATATAAAATAGGTATAGAAATAAAGAATTTACTGATAATAAATCATAATTTCATGACACAACCCACCAGTCCCCCCTGCATTCAATTATACAACCCCATGTAGGGTTATAACCAACAGTTTAAGAAGCTTTGGCATAGATTATAAATACAATGTAAATGTGTGGATCAGGCTCTTTTCTGAACAAAATGGGGTCAATACCAAGTTAGTAGTGAAGATAATCACCTCTCAATAATCTGTGAATTAAACATGGAAAATGTTCAATCCATGGACAACATTTCTCTGCCACATAGCTCTATAAATATGATATTAAAAAAACATCCTGGGAAGAAAAATATCATGCATCCTATAGCCAGATATAAAGATTCATAGATGATTCATCTCATTTGACCACTATTTTGTTCTGTACTACTGTAGATAATTAAGATTTGAATTTCCACTCCTATGGAATAACATAAAGCAGAGTACAGCAGCCACAAGCGTAAGCCACCAAATCTGGGGGAAAAAAAAGACTTAGGAGGGAGCCTGAGCTCTGCCTCATACCAGCTGTGTAATCTAGAACCTGTCACTAATTTTCTCAACAAGTTTCTTCATCTATAAAATAGAGATACTTGACCTTCCTAATCTAAGGTTGTTCTGAGAATCAAATCAAATAATGCCCTTAACTGAAGCACTATCTGTGAGCTTCTACAGGACTTTGATGACATGTCTCTAAAACTACATTTCTCCTACTATTCTTGGAAACACAATTATTTTTCTTCATTTGCACAGCCAGGTAAGGAAAAAGACTTACCAGGTAGAAGGAATCCTTTGCTGGGATTGGCATTCAGCCACTGCTTACAGTAGGAATTTTCATCAGGTTTGTTGATGAATTCAAACTGGCAGGGCACTTGCCCATTATAAATCATGAAAGATTCTACCTGCAACTGCATATACTTCACATTCTGGAAGCAGAACTAGAAGAAGACCAGGGGTCAGTGAGCACCAGCATTTTTTCCTTGGCTACCTTGCCAAATCAACCCCAAAGCCATAATTCTCATGTTCTTGGAAAAAAAAAAAAAAACAAGGGCCATCTTCTATGAGCCATTTACCCTGGTTCTATTAATCATTTGCTAGTAACAATAGCTCCTGGACTTCTGAGTTTAACCCAGGATGGGAGAAAAGTGACTTTAAAGTTTAACCCTTCTATACTCAGCGAACATCAGATTCTGTGTCTACAAAAAAAACTTATTTCTAACAAGAAGCAAAGACCTCTTGTTAACCTGGCCTTTACCACATAAAGTGGCTGCAGGAGGAGACAAGAGGGCAAAGGGAAAGTTAGTCCAGTTTATTAAACATATCTCTTCTACAAGTTTAAAAATAAGCTATTCTATGGAAATATGTTTAGAAAAATGGCACATGTTTAACTTATATCAGATTGCTTGCTGTCTTGAATTCAGAGAAGAGAGGGAGCAAAATTTACAACACAAAGTTTTGCAAAGGTGAATGTTAAAAACTATCTTTGCATGTATTTGGAAAAATAAAATACTATTAAATTAAAAAAAACAAGCTATTCTGAATTTTGATTGGGAAAACCAGAGAATCACATGAAGTTTCTTTTGCTGTTCTTTGATCAATTTAGATGGTCAATTTTGTGAATTATATATAGCAAATTGTTGATCTCAAGAAGACTTTCCCCCACCTCTTCCCATAGTATCTTTTGTTTCCCTTCTCAGTAACCATCAGTTCCATGATTTAAAAAAACAAAAACAAAAACTGTGACTGAATTTTCCTCTTAGCCAAAGCCAAGCAGACAAATCTGCTACAAAATGAGTTGTTATCAACTATTGCATTCCAGGCAATTGAGAATAAATTGGAATTATGCAGGCTAGTGCTGTAGAAGATGAAATATTGACCATAGTCTAAAATCCATGAACTTGTATTAGCTCTGCCAAGACATCAACAACAATCCCATTTCACAAGGCAAATAATGGTACCAACTGCTTCACAAGGCTATGCTGGAGCCTGGTGGGCTGAGGCCGTAGCTTGGAACTATCCTAGAATTCTCTGCCCAACGTGCTAAGAGTCAAAATTGCATTGTTGGAGGATTTGGCTGCCAGAATTAGGACCTCTTACCTCTCTTTTGGACAGGGTCACTGATGGGATGTTGGCATTCTCCATTTTATCCAGTGACCGAACAATCTCTTCCAGGGTCTTCCGGTATAACTCTTCATTTACTACTCTTACCTGGAAAAAAAAAATGCCAGAAGTTCGGTATTCTGCCAGGAATTGGTTTCTCCTAATTCAGTACAGAGGGAATCACAGCATGGGAATCAGGCAAATTTACACGCAACAGAGGATAAGAACAGTGGGTTTCTCTTTAAAAAAAAAAAAAATGAAGACCTGGGCATTGTCAATTCACTAGCAAAAATTCCAACAAGAAATATAATTAATAGATTACCCTAGATGCAATGCTTGTTGTGGCTGTGAACCATTTCCCTCTTGGCAAGAGCTGAGATAACAGCAAAGGTTTGGCTGGCAGCTCTGCCAAGATGCAGATCTAGCCTAAAAGGGTGATTGGTGTCATGGGGCTTTTGCTCCTGACAGGTTGTGAGCAGACAATTCCTGAGGGCTCTGATTGAAGGAGACAGAAGCAAGGTGACTAGAAATTAATTAAACCTGAAAGACAGAAGAAAAAAGCTAAAAAATAATTTGTCACATACCCCAATGTCAAACACTGCACTAACTGGCTTGTGGTCACTTGTCTTTAGAGCCATGTGGTTTTGGTAACTCAGCTGAGTAATGTTCTTTCCCTTCCACAGGATCCGGTCACACCAGGCAGGAGCTCGGCACTTTTCACTGCAATGTAAAGAAATGCAATGAATTCTGTTTCAGAGACAGAGCCTTGAGAGCTTAGCCTCCTGGTCTAATCTATTTCCTGAGTAAAGAAGAGCCCAGCTTATTAATACAGTCTTGTAGATCATCTCTTTAGTTAATAACAATTCAGAAATAATAATACAGATTGCTTCTCCTGACAGTGATTTGGTTTATGTTGATTTGAACTGCAGTGATTTGCCCATAGAGAAGAAAGAACAGTTTATGTTCTTGGTTTAAGCATATAGCCTGCAAAACTCCCAAACCATGAAAAACCTTTGATCCAGTATAAATATAACTGATATTAGGAAAAGAATCTAAATTAAGTAGCTACTTTTGAAGGAATAAAAGACAGTTCCATGGTTCTTAGGAGGCACTCTTTAAGTTCCAACTGATGGCCAGAATATAGCCTAAAATTCTGGAACAGCAAGTCTCAGATTTTTTGGTTTCAAGATGCTTTTCATTCTTAAAAATTATTAAAGACCTTCCCTAACTAGCTTTTGCTTATGTGGATGTTTATTGATAATGTCTTCATATTTTGAAAATAGTTTTGACTTCATGGACTTCCTAAAATAGTCTGATATCCCCTTCTCCCCAAGAGTCCTTGAACCACTTTTTGAGAACCACCGTCCCAGAGAAATGCTAAAACAAATAGAAGGCAAATTCAATATTGGGGGTTACCAGAGATCAAAAGGCAAAATACTGAAATCAAGCCAAGAACAATGGTTAAAAAATCTGTACAATTTAGGTATAAGGCTACTGGCAACAATTTTTATTAGGTTAAACTAATTCTAAACATTTCTGCTTAGAGAGAGGACCAAAGGTGGGCTGAGATTTCCTCTGACTTTAAAAATCTTTTTCTCTCAAGCCATTTGGAGCAGCTATTTATAGCTTTCCTATACAATGGGCAAAATTCCTCAATAAGACCAAAGGTGTTTAAAGAGCTCAGGTGAAACTCCAGTTAACATTTTTGTTTTATCAAACAGAACAATAATCACTTAGCTTTTGGCACACCATTGGAGAATCATTTTCCTAAAGCCATCCAATCCTTCTTTCGCCACTCTTTTCAAGGATTCCCCTACCCAGGTGGTCAAAGGTGAATTTAAGAAATACTCCCATTAACTGAAATCAAAGACATCTTTCTTTTCTCAGACTGATCATTATTCCCATCTAATCAAAGCATGGGGAAAGAGGGGATAGCTCTTAAACAGAACAAGCAAGGACCCCCTAGACCTTATCCAGTCATGGTCTTAATTTTACCAAAAGAGAAAATAAGAGCTTCTGTCTGAACTATTCATTCAATTTCCTCAAAGAATGTGGTTAGGCCACTGGTAAGGGGGAGAAAAGGACTCTGTGCAAGGTATTGCTTTAGAATTGATAAAAACATATAAGGATTTCTTATCCAGGTGAGATAAATGATTTTGAAATATTGTCCTAAAAGCATTTTGCAATCTGTAATATTTATGTATGTAGTCTAAAAAGAAGTGTCAGTATACTTTCAGAAGACAAAGAACCAAGGAAAAGAAAACAGGTCCTAAGACAAGTAGCACAACTGGGGCTCAGTTAAGAGGATAAAGAAGACTAGGGTCCATATGCCCCCCAGATTTCTGGGCTTTCACACTAATCACCTGCAACCTACCTGGTATCCCAATTATCAGAGCCAGTGTCATACTTGTAGGTAGGCTGGAAAGATAACTCTCCCTCTGTGAAGCCTTGGAAGACAGCTTTTGCAGCTACTTGAATGTTTAGCTGTTGGAAGGGAGGAAAGCAAACCCTAATATTAACATATTAAATTTCCTATTAAAGAAGAATGGATAGCCAATGGTGGGAACCAGACCATTATATAATTTGTGATCAATTCCAATCCTTGAGAACAGGAGCTTGTTGGCTATTCTTTTATCAATACAATTAAGAAAACCAGATTCCCAGCCCCCAAATTTGCAGAGTACAGAGCCACCAGTAAGCTTATTCCACTTTTTTAAGGGTCTTCTACAAAAGAAGCAAATTGCTAAGTCCAAGGGAGACTGATTGAATAAGTCATAAGCAATTATACTGCTCAACCCCGCCTCATGGCATCCAGTCAGCTTGGTTTGACCTGCAGCAACCATGAATACCAGGTCTCTGTCAACTACTTTCAGCTCCTATTTCTAGCAAAAAGTGGAAGACAGGAGGCATTCTTGGATTAGTCCCTGGAATTCCACACCTGACACTTTGGGGAATGCTACAGAAAGACTTAACTCTTGCAGCTGGGACTGGATCCTAGATAAAATAACTTGCAAGGTCACCTGAATTTTCATTTCCCCAAATGGCCTGAGGAGGAACAAGACAGAGATAATAAGCCAAGATGCTTCTTGAGTCACAGTAACCAAGATCTTAGAAACTACTTAAAAAGAACAGCACAAGGCACAAGATGTATGTTACAGCTTCTGGAAAGACCACTAAAATAGGCTAATGAATAAAGATGAGACAAAACATGAAATTAAGACTTTGATGCATCAAAATAAGCTGTTAAGAAACAAAGATATGAGCAGCAAGAGAAAAGAATGGCTTCATGTTAAAAACAAGTATTGGAGAAACACACAATGAAGAATATTAGAAGCAAAATGGGTCTGTTGAAAGTGACTCTTTAATGATTAAAACACCAGAGCTGGTTGTTTTGTTCTAAGTAGTTTTCTTCATGTTGCAAAATGGGAATAGAAAGATTCAAACTCATGAAAATGATAAAGTTCTGGAAATAAAAAGGGATACCAAAGGTATTGAGACTAATAGGAAAGAAAGGAATCTTTTTTTTCCCTCTTCAAAACAGAGTATGGTGACTATATAACTGATTCATAAAAACATTCAAATGTATGTACCTCAGAAAAGCAGAAAGATGAACAAAAGACTGATACTTGAGCAAGAGATATTTAAGTTAAAAGGGGATGTAAACTGACATTAAGGATCATGGAGGAAGTAAAGAAAGCCTTTTCTTCAATGACAGTTCTTAGAAAAGAATGACGCTACGTAACAGAGAAGAGAAAGGGAAGAAGCATATTGCTCAAGAAAGCAATCTGAATACACTGAGTGAGTACCATTCCTCCTAAGAAAGTCTCATTTTCCAATGAGAGAAGAAGCAATAATTTGTGGAAGAGCTGAAAAGAGAAATGTTTGACAAGAGAGACTCAATTAGATAGGAGAAAGTTTCTCATGTGCTAGATTTGTGAGTCCCAACATTGGAGACCCAAAGTCCGAGGGCATCACTGCTCATATTAGGGCAGGAGGTAGCTAAGTGGACTGCCTGTCCAGCCTATCAGCAGCTCTCTGTACCTGATCGTATGTGAACAAGGTTTGAAATGCCTTCTCCTCGATGAGTTTTTTCACTGTTTCCACATCCAGCTCTTCTATCCTGTAGTTGAGGTCCCCCAGCCACAGGATCACACTGTGAGGACAGAGGACAAGGGCGACAAGGTTTTTAGGCAGGACTATAACCTGTCCCAACCAGGGCTCTCCTCAGAAGAGACAAGTGAGACTCCAGGAAGCGGGTTGGGAAAGCAATTCGGGAAAGCGATTCAGCCATATGTCTATACCTCTTTCTCAGCCATCCGAGTTCAGAATAAAAGAGCCTCCCTTTCCTCTTCCTCCTCCTCCCCACAGGGGAAATTATTTACCCAACTGTTACCACGCTGGAAACCAGCATGGCAAGTCTGAGGAAGAAGATCATGTATCTCATGATCCTTTAAAAAAAATCCTTTAAATTTGGGCTCATGCAGCTCTCCAGGGGATTCCAAACAGCAGCATCCCTTTACCCCGACAGATTCTGGTTCACCAAAGGCACTGAAACGCTTGGTTTCCAGGGCTCAGCTCCCAGAAAACACACCCATTGCTCATTTGGCGCTGTTTAAACTCCTCTATGGCGAGCGTTAGTGTTTAATGACAAATATCATTTGGGTATGAAGAAGATGGAAAACCCCAGACGATCCCCCACACCCTGTAAACACCGTGACTGCTCCATAAGAAGCCGACTAGCACATCGCTAAGCAATTTAGCACAGCGGCACACACACACACACAAATACACACACACACACACACACACACACACACACACACACAAATACACCGCAACTCAGAGCAAAGCATCCACAAAGTAAAAAGCAGCCAAACTGACACTCAAGCTGCATCTTCAAATCTGGGACTCTGCCTTTTCGACAGGAAGGAAGCGCGCGGCTCGTAAGACACACTCCTGGCCAGGTTCCCTAGAGAACGAAAGCCAGCCTGTCAGTTACGGACGCCTGAGTTCCAAATGAAACACACACACACACACACACACACACAGAGGCAGAGCGCCGCCATGGGGCCGGTTCGGAGCTCTGCACGCCCCCTGGTGGGCGCCACCATGATCGCAGAAGCCTGTTACTTGCCAAGGTCTAGTAGCATAGGCTTCATACGTCCGCCAAAAGTCTATCATTTTAATGGGATTTTGTCATTTAATAAAAAGTATTTTAAAAAGAAAATACACTAGAGTTAAAAAAAGAGAGTGATCTGAAAGGAAATCCTAAGAATCATAAGGAAATTCTTAACACAGAATGATCTAGGCAGTTGACGCTGTGAGCAACGAGATAAATAAAACAGAAGAAAATGCTCTCTCCATGATCAAGACTAATGGGAGGAGGAAGAATGAGACAGATAATTCAAAATAGCAAATGCTTTTAAAACTGGGCTCAGGATCTATCCCATGATTTGCTTTGGGCAGCTGATTAACTCCCAGGGAATGTTTTGCTCAGGATACTCAGTATCAATATCTCTGTATTTCCTAAGGACTTACCAAATTATGGAGTTAGAGATGCCCAAAGTTGGCTGGATAGTGAGGGGAAATAAGTCCAGGACTGAAGATTACAACAGAAGTTTCATACGTGAATTGTGCAAGCTGATTATGCCCCTCCAGGAAGAAGCACCCCACCCTCGATGATTTCAAAAGCCCATGAGTATGGACATCAGTGGTGTAGTAGGTGGGGGGAAATTAGCCACTCACTCATGCTTGCCAATGGTGAGAGGCGGAAGATTTGGATCAACCTGACAGAACTGCATTCGGGAACAAATGTCTTTGTAGTCTTGGTTCCTCTTCTCATATTCCTCCGTGTGAGCTGCCAGATGGGAATTCACAATGCAGATACTTGTATTGTGAAATCTGAATCGGATTGCCACTCCTCCTTTATTACCCTAAAAAAGAGACCGCATGTATTATCTAAATCATAACTGATTTTATGAGAAACTTTTCAAAAGGTTTTCATGAATATTATCTGATTTTATCATCAAAATAATTCTAAGTTGTTTTTCACTTGTTTTAATCATGTCTGACTCTCTGTGCCCCATTTGGAGTTTTCTTGGCAAAGATACTGGAACGGTTTGCCATTTCTTTCTCAAGCTCCTTTTACAGATGAGGAAACTGAGGCAAACAGGGTTTAGTGACTTGTCTAAGGTCTCTCTGCTGGTAACTGAGATGGATTTGAACTCAGGAGGCCCAGCTCTCTTTCCACTGTGCCATCTAGTTGCCCCACTACAGGTAGGGTAGATATTGTCATCACATTTTACAAAGAAGGATATTTAGATAAGATGATTTGATCAACAGCCACTAACCAGAGAAAAGTAGAACTGAAACTCCAATCTCTAACACTACACCAGGCATTCTTGAGTGAAAACTGTGAAATTACCCTTTGATAACTAGATTTTAATTTATTATTATTTTTTTTGTAATCCCATGTATTTTATTTTGTGCATTTAAAAATGATTCTGAGAAAGAAGTCAAAGTCTTACCAAACTGCCAACAAGTTCATGAAAAACAAAAGATTTAAAAATTCCTGTACCCCAGCAAGATAATTGTATAAATATGTATGCATATTTTGGATTTAACACATATCTCTATCATGTTTAACAAATATTGGATTACTTGCCATCTAGAGGAGGGGGTGGGGGAAGAGGGGAATTGGAACACAAGGTTTTACAAGGGTTAATGTTGAAAAATTATTCATGCATGTTTTGAAAATAAAAAAGCTCTAATAAGAAAAAAATTCCTGCACCCCAGAATGCTGACTTAGAATGCTCTCCGTATTTTTGGAATCCCTGATTTCCTTTTAAGTCTCTGCTCAAGTGCTACTTTCTTCAGAAGACTTTTTCTAGTTTTCTAAGCCTCTGGTGCCTTGCCAGCCAAATTATCCTGTTTCTGCTTTGTGTATAGATAATGCACACATCTTCTCTCATGTAAGAGTAGAAGCTCCTTAAAGACAAGAACTATTTTGCTTTTGACTTTGTATCCCTAGTACATAGCACAGCACCTAGAAATATTAGGTACTTATTAAATGCTTGCTGATTGACTGATTACAAATAAATCTCACTGGGGATAAATAAAAAGCTTCACTGTTAATACAAAAAAACCTGAAGGCTTTAATGGCCTGGAATCTCAACATGAATTAGCAGAATGTTGTGCCAGACAAGAAAGTAATACTAAGCTACAGAAGTGGAAGTGTAGAATCTAAGTGATATGTGAGAAGCCTACTTAATGCTGTTTGGGCTACACCATATCAGGAGTATTCTGAACATGACTCTTTAGAATGAATATTTAAAAATAAAAATAATATTGATAAGTAGGTCCAGAAGAGGGTGATGAGCAGATTCAGAGCTGTGATTCATTTGGTAGAAAAGCCTAGGGAGATTTAGTCTGAAAGAGGGCAACAAGGTGGTGTAATGAGTAAATAAAGCATGGGGCTTTAAATTAAGAAGGACTGATTTCAAATCTGATTTCAGATCCTTCCTAGTTGTGTGACCCTGGGCAACTCACTTAACCCTGTTTGCCTCAGTGTCCTCAGTAAAATGAGTTGGAGAAGAAAATGGCAAACCATTTCAGTATTTCTGCCAAGAAAATTCTCAAATGGAGTCATGAAGAATCAGACATGACTGAAATGACTGAACAACAAGACTAAAGAAAAAAAAAAGACATGACCAGTCTTGTCAAACTATTCTGCCTGGCTCCACATGACAGAACAACAACAACAAAAAAAAAAACTAGGGAGAAATTACAGGAAGGCAAATTTCAATTCCCAGAAAAGGAAAAAATTCCCAACAATTAGAAGTGTTCAAAAATGGATTCAGCTTGATTAATTCTGATGGACCTGGCTCTTTTCAACAATGAGGTGATTCAGGCCAGTTCCAATGGACTTGTGATGAAGAGCCATCTGCACCCAGAGGAAGAACTGTGAGGACTGAATCACAATATAGTATTTTCACTTTTTTTGTTGTTATTTGCTTATATTTTATTTTCTTTTTCATTTTTTCTTTTTGATCTGATTTTTCTTTTTTTTTGTTGTTTTTTATTAATACTTTTTATTTGCAAAACATATGTATGGGTAATTCCTAAACATTAACCCTTACAAAGCTTTCTGTTACAAATTTTTCCCCCCTACTCCCCACCCCTCCCCTAGATGGCAGGATATCCACTACATAATTATGTTAGAATACTTAAGAAATAGAATATATGTATAGTTATTGCATCATTTTTTGTGCAGGAGAAATCATATCTACAAGAAAGAATAATCTGATAAAAGAAATACAATGCAAGCAAACCTCAATAGAGAACATGAAAATGTTATGTTGTGGTCCACATTTCACATCCCTCTCTCTGGGTGTATATGGCTCTCTTCACCGAACAATTGGAACTGGTTTGAAGCATTTCATTGTTGAAGAGAGTGATGTCCATTAGAACTGATCCTCATATAGTATTGTTGTTGCTGTGAATAATGTTGATCTGATTTTTCTTGTGCAGCATGATAATTGTGGAAATAAATATGGAAGAATTGCACATGTTTAACATACATTGGATTACTTGCTGTCTAGAGGACAGGGTGGGAAGAGAGGGAAAAAATTTATAATACAAGGTTTTGCAAGGATGAATGTTAAAAATTATCTGTGCATGTTTTGAAAATAAAAAGCTTTAATAATAAAAATGGATTTGACTGCCTCATATGGTAATGAGAGTTCCCTGTCACTGGAGGTGTGTAGGCAGAAGCTTAATGACCAATTATGATGCATCTTTTGGACAGGATTCATGCTTTAATTTAGATTGATTTAATTTAGGCCCCTTCTAATTCTACAACTCAATGTTGTTGGTTTTTTTCCCAGTTAATAATATCTTATTTTCCCCAATTACATGTAAAGATAGTTTTCAACATTCATTTTTGTAAGATTCTGAGTTATAAAATTTTTTCCCTCCTCAAGTCAAAAAGTAATCTGATATAAGTTATACATGTACAATGATTTTAAAGAAATAGAAGTTATTTTTTTAAGGCAGTTGGGGTTAAGCGACTTGCCCAGAGTCACACAGCTAGTAAGTGTTAAGTGTTTGAGGCCAGATTTGAACTCAGGTCCTCCTGAATCTATGACCAGTGTTCTACCCTCTGTACCATCTAGCTGCCCCTAGTTTTAAACATATTTATGCATTCAACTCAATGTTTGTAAATGACATGTTGGCATTTAAGGAAATGTAGACTGATAGACAGAGATCCAGTCTTAGAGGTAAGACCCAGGTTCAAATTTAGTCCCTGATAAACACTGGTTCTTTGATACAACATGGCATCCTCACTGTGTTCCTGACAGTCCTCCTACACTATAAGATAGCTCCTGATCTACAGCTGTGAAGGAAGTTTTAAACACTAAGATCACAGATTCAATCTTAAAGGTCAGTGGAACCTGTCAGATTGGCTAAAATGACAGGAAAAGATAATGACGAATGTTGGAGGGGATGTGGGAAAACTGGGACACTAATACATTGTTGGTGGAACTGTGAATGGATCCAACCATTCTGGAGAGCAATTTGGAGCTATGCTCAAAAAGTTATCAAACTGTGCATACCCTTTGACCCAGCAGTGTTTCTATTGGGCTTATATTCCAAAGAGATCTTAGAGGAGGGAAAGGGACCCACATGTGCAAGAATGTTTGTGGCAGCCCTTTTTGTAGTGGCTAGAAACTGGAAACTGAATGGATGCTCTTCAATTGGAGAATGGCTGAATAAATTATGGTATATGAATGTCATGGAATATTATTGCTCTGTAAGAAACGACCAGCAGGACGATTTCAGAGAGGCCTGGAGAGACTTGCATGAACTGATGCTGAGTGAAACGAGAAGAACCAGGACAGGAGATCATTATACACAGCAACAACAATATTACATGATGATCAATTTTGATGGACATGGCTCTCTGCAACAAAGAATTGTCTCAAACCAGTTCCAATTGTTCAGTGAAGAAAGCCATATACACCCAGAGAGAGGTATATGAATTGTGGACCACAACATAACATTTTCATGCTCTCTATTGATGTTTGCTTGCATTGTGTTTCCTTTCTCTGATTTTCTTTTTTTTCTTGTAGATAGGATTTTTCTTGCACAACTTGTCAAGTATTTTAACATTATTAACATGTAGTGGACTTCCTGCCATCTAGGGGAGGGGAGGGGACTGGGGGGAAAATTTGTAACGGAAAGCTTTGTAAAGATCAATGCTGAGGAACTACCCATACATATGTTATACAAATAAAAAGCTTTAATAAAAAAATAAAAAAATAAAAAAAAAAAAGAAACGACCAGCAGGATGATTTCAGAGAGGCCTAGAGAGACTTGCATGAACTGATGCTGAGTGAAATGAGCAGAACCAGGAGATCATTATACACAGCAACAACAAGACTATATGATGATCAATTCTGAAGGACATGTCTCTCTTCAACAATGAAATGTTTCAAACCAGTTCCAATTGTTCAGTGAAGAAAGCCATATACACCCAGAGAGAGAGATATGAGATGTGGACCACAACATAATATTTTTGTGGTCTCTATCGATGTTTCCTTGCATTGGGTTTCCTTTTTCAGATATTTTTTGTTCATGTAGATACAATTGTTCTTGCACAGCAAGATAAGTATGGAAATATGTATACATATATTCGACTTGTCAAGTATTTTAATATAATTAATATGTAGTGGACTTCCTGCCATCTAGGGGAGGGGAGGGGACTGGGGGGAAAATTTTTAATGGAAAGCTTTGTAAAGATCAATGCTGAGGAACTACCCATACATATGTTATGCAAATAAAAAGCTTTAATAAAAAAATTAAATTAAATTAAAAAATATTCTTATAGGGAAGCCACAAAATGTATCCAAAACTCAAATGTCCAAGTTCCTTTCTTAGGGTTGGGCGGCCTGGAGCTCTTGGATTTGTGTTGAGACCCAAACCTCTCTGCCTTTAAGCAAGTCTTTAAAATTAGAGCCACCCAAATGATATATGGACCACTTCAGAAGGGAATGAGATCCCTAGATAATCACTTGTCAGGGAGGCCATAGAGGGAATTCATAGTCAAGTAATAATTGACTAAATGAACTCTGAGGTTTCTCATGATTTTTCTTGCACAGCAAGATGTGTGGAAATATGTATACATATATTCGATTTGTCAAGTATTTTAACATAACAAACATGGAGTGAACTTCCTGCCATGAGGGGAGGGGTGGGAACTGGGGGGGGGGAATTTGTAACAGAAAGCTTTGTAAGGGTCATTGTTGAAGAATTATCCATACATATGTTTTGCAATTAAAAAGCTTTAATAAATTTTTTTTAAAAAATTAAATAAAATATAGCATCCCTTAAAAAAAAAAAAAGTCAGTGGAAGTCCAACCCCTTCAATAAACAAGCCTCCTTTTCCTATTTTTTGTTCTAATTTCTTCAGGGCAATGTTCAAAACTCACTTGATGGGTTAAAAGGCAACAATCAGCTGAAGTTGGGGGAAGGATAAAGGTAGATCAAAACTCATATTATCATGAAAGGATTGAATATTCAGCAGGTTTGGGGAACTGAAGGGTACACAAATTCATCAAAACATTACAATGAATCATGGTAACTCTTATCTTCCTGAAGAACACAATTCATTCTGTTTTAAGACCTATACAATTCTCACTGTGAGCCACCTTAGTAGAACACTCTGGCTTGGAATAAGACCTCTCTGAGCCACTGCCCAAGGAAAGGGCCAGGACCATACCCATCTGCAGCATGGAGTCACTTACCATTCTGCCCATGATTCCCGTGCCCACTGTTTCAGCTTCAACTTCTGAGATATGCACTGCATGCTCTTGCTTGACATAAAGGAGCAGCATGATCCCAACTAATCGGACAAGCTTCACCTGAAAGGCAAGGTCACAATTGTGAAGTTTTTCTTCATTAGAATCTCTGCTATGGTGATGATGCTTCTAAACCTCATGACGGCACAGTAGTGACAAGGAGATCTTGATACTACTCTGAATGAGCCAAAATTCTGGCAGTCCCACCCAGCTGGAAAGGTTTCAGTCACAAATGGGACCAGTGCCTGATTGGTCTGCATCCAAGGACCATTGGCATTGGAGAGGCTTGGCACAGCAAGGTGAGCTACCAGGCAATGAATTTTGGCCACGGCAGACTCTTATATACATTACTAAATATTCTCCCTCTCACTACTACAGATATTCCAAGCCTTTTCATCTCTCTTCAAATCTCCCAGAGCACCTTAATTCCCCAATTAGTCAAAGAATTTGGTTCATATATATATATATATATATATATATATATATACATATACATATACATATACATATATATATATATATATATTTTAAATTTGGTTCATATTTTGCTGAAAAATTAAAACTATGTGCTAACAGCTCCCTCTTCTTTTCATCTCATAGACCTCGGAAGTCTTCTCCCACTCTCTTTTCTATCACCCTTTGTCTCATGAAATGGCCCATCCCTTTACATACATCCCACCCAGAAGACTGGGGTGGTCCAGATGGCTTTCTTCACTCTCATTCTAGGCAGCTGGTGATGCTGTGGAAAATGTGTTGCATCTATAGTCAGGAAACTTCAAATCCAGCCTTAGACACTTAAAAGCTGAGTGATCCTTGCAAATTAATTAACTTCTGCCTGCCTTAATTTTCTTATATGTAAAATGAAGTTTACAATAGCACCTACAATAGAATAAAATGAAATAATTGTAAAGCTCTTTACAAACCTTAAAGTGCTACATAAATGCTAGATATCATTGTCATTATTTATCTTTCCCTACCTTTACCAATGCTTTCCCTGCACCCTATAAACAAACATGTATTAACCATGATCTTCTATAGCTGTTAACTATCACCTTATTTCTTTAATCTTTTTTTCAGCTAAATACTTGGGGAAAGCAGTCTACATTTGCTCCTTCCACTTCCGCTCTTCTCAATTCTTTGTTGTTCAGTCATTTTCAATCATGTTCAACTCTTCATGATCCCATTTGGGATTTTCTTGGCAAAGATATTTGAGTGGTTTGTTGTTTCCTTTTTCAGTTCATTTTACAAATGAAGAAATGGAAGCAACAGGATTAAGTGACTTGTGCAAGATCACACAGCTAGTTTTTATCCAAAGTTGGATTTGAATTTAGGAAGAAGTCTTGCTGATTCCATTGCTGTCTGTGCACTATAGTGCTACTTAGATGCCATTTCTAAATCCTTCCTAATCTGTCTTCTGACCCCATCCCTCAAAAGAAATTGCTTTCTCCAAGGTCACCAAAGATCTCTAAATAAGTAAATATAATGTTTTCCCAATCTTCATCCTTCCTGACCTCTTTCTATAGCTTTTGACTCCACCGGTCACATTCCCCTCATAGATATTCTCTAGGCTTTCGGGACACTGCTCTCCTTCATGGCTCTATTCCCCTGTCTGACCATCTACTTCTCAGATTGGTGGTGGTACAGTGGACTTGGAGTCAGATCAATCAGTCAATCAATCAACAAGCATTTATTAAGTGCCTCCTATGTGGTAGGCACTGTGCTGAATAAAGCAGTCCTTGCTCTCAAGGAGCCCCAGTCTAATAGGGAGAGCATGAATAGAACAATATGCAAATAACTATGTACAAACAAAACAAAATATATATAAGATAAATTAAAGATAATCAATAGAGGAAGGAGAGTTCAAGAAAACTTCTTGCAGAAGATGGGATTTCAGCTGAAATTTAGGAGGAAGCTAGTTGGACAATGTTTAGAACACTAGTTCTGGAATCAGGAAGACCTGAGTTCAAATGTGACTTCAGACACTTACAAATTTAACCTGGGCAAGTTACCAAAGCCTGATTGCCTAAAAACAAAGGAAGAAAGAAAGAAGGAAAGAAAGAAGGAAAGAAAGAAAGAAAGAAGGAAAGAAAGAAAGAAAGAAAGAAAGAAAGAAAGAAAGAAA
Organism: Myrmecobius fasciatus; assembly: GCA_023553655.1. Lineage (NCBI taxonomy): Eukaryota > Metazoa > Chordata > Mammalia > Dasyuromorphia > Myrmecobiidae > Myrmecobius > Myrmecobius fasciatus. The sequence continues at coordinate 607,842 of JAJPUD010000559.1, read as the reverse complement.
GAAAGAAAGAAAGAAAGAAAGAAAGAAAGAAAGAAAGAAAGAAAGAAAGAAAGAA
>JAJPUD010000559.1:516825-597248 GCA_023553655.1 Myrmecobius fasciatus | reverse complement strand
AAGAAAGAAAGAAAGAAAGAAAGAAAGAAAGAAAGAAAGAAAGAAAGAAAGAAAGAGAAAGAAAGAAAGAAAGAGAAAGAAAGAAAGAAAGAAAGAAAGAAAAGAATTCTACATATGTTTATTCATTTATTCCTCAAAACAACCCTCTAAAGTAGGTACCTCCTTTTGCCAAGGAGAAGTCCAAATCCACAGGTGTGGTACAGTGCATATATTTTCAAACTCTTTTGATGTGCTGATCAGTTTTGCTGATTTTTTTCCTCTTATTTTCCTTTCTTGAAAAAAAAAATTGGTTTATGTAAATGTGTTTAAAATGATTGCACAAGGGCAGCTAAGTGGCACAGTGGATAGAGCACCAGCCCTGAAGTCAGGAGGACCTGAGTTCAAATCTGGTCTCAGACACTTCCTAGCTGTGTGACTTGGGCAAGTCACTTAACCCCAATTGCCTTAGCAAAAAGCAAAAATAAATAAATAAATAAATAAATAAAATGATTGCACAAAGAGTCAGATATGACTTAAACAACTCAACAACAAAAATTTATGACACTTGGCATAGTGTGCCGAATATAACTGACAGTTAATAAAACAGTGTTGAATAAATGTCAATACTCTATTCTATAATCATAATGCAAAATAACTTAAAACAGCAATTAATAAACATTTATTAAGTGTCTATTATGTGTTAGGCACTGTACTAAACATTAGGGTTACAAAAAGCAGTCTCTATTCTTAAGGAATTTACAATCTAATGCGGGAGACAACAGACAAACTAATAAATACCAAAAAAACTATATATAGGATAAATAGGAAATAATTAAAAGAGGAAAAGCTCTGAAATTAAGAGGAGTTAGGGAAAAATTCTGTACCATTACCCTAGTTTGAGTTCATAGATGCCTGGAAATTTAAGCTTGATGGGACCTAAGGACTCATTTTTTGTCCAATACCCTCACTTTATAGGAAATTAAAGCCTGAATAAGTTATGTCCAAAAACACATACTTCCATACTTCCTTCTATCTTCCACTGACCCATTATTCTTTCTAATGAGACTTCCTGAATCTCAAGTGTGGACTAATACAATTTTTGTTCTGAATTTTTTTTAAAAAGAATCCAAAGGTGGCTTATATGTCAAAGAAGAGAAGAAACGAAAGAAGATAAAAAGGAAAAGATTGGTTCTGTAGAGGGAACTTGTGCAAAGGAAAGAGATTCTGTAGCGTGATACCTGGGACAAAGGCAGAAAAGGAAGGGCTTACATTTTAGAGCTTGGTCAGTAATTTGCTTCTGAGTGTGTTACCTGAAGTTCTGGATATAAGTGTAAGTCTCTTCCTTCTGTACCAGCTGCGATTTCACAATAGTGTCTCGGAGCCCAAACTTCTGCATCGATAAGATATGAGCTTTGTCTGAAACGGTCATAGTGGAAGACCGCACCATGTCGCTGGTAATTTCAGGCTTGGATTTATTCAGCCTGGAACAAAAATAAGCCAGAAGTTTGCATTTTGAGTCCTGCCCCAGGAGAAATGTATCAATAAAAAGCTGACAGCTTCTATACTTGGGGATAAGAACCATAGGGATGAAAAGGAGAGCCAGCTCTTTGCAGAGTAAAGGTATCCTTTTTGCAATGGCAAGTAATTCTCCTTGTGGTCAGAAGGTGGCAGAGGGCAACCTTGTTCCTTACTACAAAACCCTACAAAAGCACAGGAAGGAGCCTGTCCTATTCAGCACAGCAAACAAGACAAGAGAAAACGTCTCCTTTTCCCAGGATGATAAGCTCTGGGCACCTCTCCAAATACCCATCATTGATTCTCTAGGGCTCCCAGGGCCATGGCTACCATTACCCAGACTATGCTTTTTTCCTACTTGGAAAGCACAAAAATAATGTAGCCTTTGGGAGAGACAGAGGGAGGGAGAGGAAGAATTTGAGGCTGAGGCCAGACTATGGACACAGCATAACTTCCTTGAGGTTTTTTAATATCCTTTATCTGCCTTGCTGAATTTCCTCTGGTTTATCTATACACTAAAGCTCTCCATTCGGAGACCTACAAAGTCCAAATAAAAGGAGTCCTACCTGGTGGGTGTAGTTTCAGGTTTCTCAAAAACCGAAGAGCTTTGCTCTCCCGGCACTCCTTTCCCATTTGGCTTCAGTTCTTCAGCCTCTGGAATACCTAAAAGGGCAAGAGGGGAAGGAAAGTATCAAGACACATATCTACTCACAGGGAGATCGTTTGTTGCTGTAGTTCAGTTCTTTCTGACTCTTCCTGAACTCATTTGAAGTTTTCTCAGCAAAGAGTACTTCTCCAGCTCATTTTACAGATGAGAAAACTGAGTCAAATAAAGTTAAGTGACTTACCCAGGGACACACAATTAGTGTTTGAGGCTGGATTTGAACTCTGAAGATGAGTATTTATGACTCTAGGACCAGCACTCTATGCACTATGGTGCCACTTGGAAGCCCTATCATCTAGAGATCACTGATTCTCTAACTACAATTATCTTCTTATATATAGATCAATAGTTCTCAAACTATAATAATATACACATTGATCCAAAAATGCATAGAAGGGTTTGGACACTTATAGAGGTGATGTTCACAGCTTATAGAAGTTGAATTCAACTCAACAAATATGAACAAAGTCTACTGTATACCAAAGCATGATGCTAGACACTTAAGAAGATAAAAGACATAATTTCTAGTCCTTGTTCTCAAGAAGTTTATTGGGGAAAGGGAGAGAGCAGGGAGAGAGAAAAAGAGGAAACTGCAGAAAGCAGCATGCAAATCATAAAGCAAAAATACTTAAGAATATATATTCAGAGAGAGGACTATGGGGACTGAATGGGAGCACAAAATGGTAATTTTACTTTTTTTGTTATTTGCTTGCATTTTGTTTTCTTTTTTTTTTTTCCTTTTTGGTCCATTTTTTCTTGTGCAGCATAATTATGGAAATTTGTATAGAATTGCACATGTTTAACCTATATTGGATTATTTGCCATGGAGGGAAGGGGGTGGGAGTAGGGAGGGAGAAAAAAAATTTGGAACACAAAGTTTTGCAAAAGGGAATGTGGAAAACTATGCATATGGTTTGAAAATAAAAAGCTTTAAAAATAGATAAGAATAGCTTTTTTTAAAATACTATAAGGATTCAGAGAAGAGATCAATAGCTGTTCACACATTGTTTCCCATATTAGATTGGTAGTTCCTTGAAGGCAGGAACTATCCTTTGCTTCTTTTCATATCTCTAGTGTTTAGCACAGTGTCTGGCACACAATAGGTGCTCAATAAATGTTTCTTGAGTGATTGAGTGGGGGGTGAGGGGGAGAGAAATATCATGGAAAAGGTAATATTAGAAATAGACCTTGAAGGATAAATAAGATCCTGCTAAGTCTGAGTTATTGAGAGGAGGCAAAGGAAACATTGTGGATAGAAAGAGAACAGCAAAAACAAAAGGAAGGAAATATTTATTTTAAACAATTCTATTCTCAGCTACTAGTTTTACTCCCTAAGTTGAAATGCTATCATAGAAGAGAAAGGATTTGTAGTCAAAAGACATGGTTTTCTAATTCTGTCTCTGTCATTTACTATGTGATTTAGATCTGAGCCCACAGCATCCCTGAAACTAATTTTCTGATCTGTAAAATAGAGACAATATCTGCCATGATTAATTAACAGTTTTACTAATAGGGTCATATGAAGCAGCTTATGTTTAGAAAACTATAAAATTCATGCAAATATGAGGGATTATTAACTTTGTTACCCCCAAGGGTGAGATCCTGTCTATCTTCTTTTTTTGTTTGTTTGTTTGCTGAGGCAATTGGGGTTAAGTGACTTGCCCAGAGTCACATAGCTAGGAAGTGTTAAGTATTAAGTTCTGAGGTCATATTTGAACTCAGGTCCTCCTGACTTCAGAGCTTGTGCTCTATCCACTGTACCACCTAGCTGCCCCCTGATCCTGCCTATCTTCTAAAAGGAAATCCCTGAATAATAGAGTCAGAAGAGGAACCTTGGGCATTTTCTTCCTTCTCTCTGTTTCCCACTCAAATCTTAAAATTCTGAATTTAACACCAAATAAAATGAGCACTTCTATATGAGTATAGAGCAAAAGGAGAGGGGTGTCTATAAAATGGAGAATACTTTATGTAGTGCTTCCTTTTCTTCTTGAGTACAGTATATAATAAACTCTACATGTCATTTCCAAAACTGTCCCACTTGTCCATTATTCCTTCTGGCCTTTCTATTTCCTTCTTGTTGGGGAAAAACTCTGTTCCCTGCCATCCTCTCACCTCCCCCAATAGAAAAAAAACAAAAACAAAAACAAAAACCTCCTAAAAAACACACATAGTCAAACAAAAATAAATTCTCACACTATTTTCTGATTCAACCTCCTTATTTTATGAAGGATAGGGAAATGGAACTGGAGTAAGTTGTCAGAGAGCACACCCACTCTAGATGGTGCCTTTTGCTCTACCAAAAAGCTCTGAACACTATAAAGTCTAAGAATTCCCAAAAGCCATATTACATAAAATATATTTGGGGAAAGTTTACACTATATGATTAAAATGAGGAGAAAAAAGTTTTTGTTTTTGTTTTTTTCTACAAATAGCATTCTTGCTTCCAGAAAGGTTAATCCCTTGTCATTAGAGAACATGAAGAGGTCATGGACTCTTTCTGCTCTATTTCTCAAATTATGGTAGCATCACTGGAAGAATGAAACACCACAGAAGAATCTAATCTGAAGAGAATGACTAAAAATACATTTTCAACCTTGTTTGTCCCATAATAACTCTTCGTTTGAAACATCATTAAATCAACAGATAAAAAACCAGATCTATTGAAAATGCCTTATATGAATCAACAAAAAAACACTAAAGACAGGGAAGGGAAACATGGCTATGGACATTTGCAAAGTTCTTCCTACTTGATCCTCTTCCTCCATCTTTAAATAGAATTTTGCCTCCCTAAATTCACTTCCCCCCTTGAATAACAGAATTTTATTTTGAAGTTATCTTTCAGGTCTTATTTTCTCAAAAGCTATGTTATTTATTTACTATTATTAAGTCTCAAAAGGGGAGGAATGATTTGTCCAATACCAAAGGTAGAATAGAAGGAGTGATAAACTTGGAATTCTAGAATCTGGGTCTGCCCTCTCCCCCCCCCCCGATCTTTTATGTAATCCTAAACAAGTCGTTTAACCTTTCTGTGCCTCAGTTTCCTCAGCTGTAAAAATAAGGAAGTTGAACTAAAGGATTTCTAAGTTCCTTTCAGCTCATATCTATGACTTTATCTTCCCAAGGTAACACAAGAAAAGAGTTGAATATTAGGGACTAAAACAGAAGTCTCCTAACTTCTGGGACACATTCTCAAGACATAGGTTTGACATATCATTCTCCTATTCAATAAACTCCAATGACTCCCTAGTATCCCTAGTATCATCTACAAACTTCTCTGTTTGGCATTTAAAGTCCTTTGCAAAGCAACTCCACTCTCTACTTTTCTTGGCTTATACATTATCCCCTCCCTTAACACACTCAATAATCCAGCTAAATTGACCTTTGTGCTGTTCATTACACCGGACAATTTAGTCACCAGTCTCCATGCCTTTGCAATAGATTCTCCCCTCCCACACACCCCAATCTCTGAATCTCTTCAAAGTCTAGCTCAAGAGTAACTTCCAACATAGAAACCTTCCAATTGCTATTGCCTCCCTTACCCAAATTACCTTTCATGTATATGTATATGCACATACACATTTTCTTGTTTAGTCATTTCAGTTCTGTCTGATTCTTTATGGCATCTTGTTTGGGAGGGGGCAAGGATACTGGAGTGGTTCATAATTTTCTTTTCTAAATCATTTTACAGATGAGGAAACTGAGACAAACAGGGTTAAGTGACTTGCCCAGAGTCTCTGCTAGTTAGTGTCTGAGATCAGATTTGAATTTAGGAAGATGAGTTTTGGAAAAGAGTGAATAAGATAAATAAAAATATGATAGAAAACTGATAATGTTAATATGTGGTTTTTTAAGTCAACAGGAAGCCTATACAAATCCTTATATATAGGTAAGTAGCTCTCATTCCTATTTGAGTTTACATCACTAAACTGTAGGACTCCTTAATACTGCATTTCTTCCCTGAGATTTTTGCTAGGAAGGGCCAAGTAGTAGAGAACTCTCCTGGGGAAGGGAGAGATCTCTCAGTTTACTAACTAATACTTAACTCACTCATGGAAAGCTTGCTAAAACAAATACAAAGTAATTTTGCTTTAAAAACTGGGCCTCTTCTTTATGTAGACAAAAATGTTACTTGCTCTCAGCTAAATACCAGAAGCTTATGGGCATGCTAACTTGAAAACATTAGCCTTCTTTAGTTACCACAATAAATAAACAAATCTATAAAATGTTAGAGAGAAATAAATAAAAGTTAGATCATGGTACCTAATTTGTATTTTGTCAGCTGCCCGTGAATCCTGATTTCTTCATTCAAATTCTTCAGTCAAATGGGATTTATTTGCTCTAGATTTTAGAATAAACTCTCTCAAGTTTTGATAAATCCCCTTATAATCTTCTTGAGACATAACTTCCCCAGAACTTGCCACAATGGTTGGCTAATAGGTGCCCTTTAGCCAAATATAATGCCAGTCAAAATCCCATAAGTCTTATCTTCAAAGATGTCTGAATACAATTTCCAGAACCTTTCACCAACTACCTTTTTTATTCGCTTCCATATTGGAATTATTTCCCATGTGAGGCAACTTCCTCACAGTGCAAACATACCAGGTCAGAAGGGCAGATCTTACTGCTCTGCCAGGCATTGTGAAAGACATTAGAAGTACTCATTCTGCAAATACAGTGCAGGACCAAGGCAGCTAAACCAGTTTGGCATACATAAGTGGTATGAGTCCTCTCCCCAAAGGCAGCTTTCAGTATGTTCTCAGCATACTGAAGTCACTGCTCCTTGGACAACTCAAAACTGAGGTCTAGCTAAAACTTCTCTGCAGGCTTACCAGTGATGGGCTGGGCAGCAGGTACAGGTTTGGCCCTCTCATCTTACCCTGGTTCCTTCTAGTTCTATAATCACTCTTTTTCTAGTTTTTCCTTCTTCTCTAGTTCCTAAGAATATTGTTGTTTTCCTTCCTGCTCTCAGGAAAGGATCTCCAAGAGAAAGGTTAATTCCTCAAACACTTTAATTCACAGTCTAGCCATCATACCCACTGCTAGTATGGTATGGAGTGAATGTGTAGATAGAGTATGTCTAAAGTCAGAAAGATTTGAGTTCAAATATGAACTCAGAAATTAATCAGCCCTGGGACTCTGCACAAATCACTTAACCTCAGTTTTCTCAGCTATAAAATAAGGATAATAATAGCACCTACCTCACAAGATTGTTGTGAGGATCAAAGAAGAGAATATTTGTAAAGAACTTGCACACAGCAAGCACCTAATAAATGCTTCTTTCCCCTTCCTTTTTTTTCCCAAATTATCTTCTTCTTGCCTTCAGTCTTTCTCTCCCACTGTACATGCTTTTACTAGATTAATCTTGTTTAAAAAATATCACTTTCAGGCCATGCCATTAAAAAATTAAAGAAGAGAGATTTTTCACAACTGTACTTATGGAAAAAAATCACAAACAAACAAGGGATAGAAAAGAATAAAGGACAACCTACATCATTTCAATGACAAAATCAAAAAGCTTTTGTATGCATAGTATCAATGCAACTAGAATAAACAATAAACTGGTAAGGAGGAGGGGAGAAATCTTTGCATCAAACATCTCTCTCCCATTGGCTGAGGACATTACCACTCCTTTAGGAACATCACTATGCCTGCCTCCTCCCATCCTTCCAACAGGAGCAGTCTTCCCATGCTCAAAAGGACACAAATATACCAAAAAAAAAAAAAAGTATATCCCCAAGAGATAAGTAGTTAAAGGAAATTATCAACAACAATGAAAAACTGTCATAAATAAATCATAAATAAAAGTCTTAATAAATAAATAAATAGTCATAAATAAAAGACTACAAACTGAAATAATTCTGAGGTTTCAGCTTACATCCATCAATTGTCAACAAAGGAAAAATATGAAAATAGTTAATGTTGGAAGAACTGCAGAAAGATAAGCAAATTAACTCACTATTTGGAATTACGTGAAAAGTTATGAAAACTGATCATACCTTTATACCCAGCAATTTCCCACATTATATATAATGCGTGTGTGTGTGTGTGTGTGTATCTCCAAGGAAGTGGAAGACAGAAAGCAATAGCTGTACTTGTCATGGAAGCAAGAAACTAGAAACAAAGTAAAGCCTTATTAATTATACTTGAAAATTCTTCATTGTGACAATGACCTGTGCCTCAGTAAGCTCAGGAAGAAGTCAGAGAGTCCTCCCACTCAGGGCAAGAGAAAGCACACACACACACACACACACACACACACACACACACACACACATACACCAGTATTGATTGGGGAATGGTGATATTTTTTCCCCTTTTTCATTTTTCAAAAAAATGTATATTTTTAATACATATTGCTTTATGAATCATGCTGGGAGAGAAAAATCAGAGCAAAAGGGAAAAAACTATGGGAGAGAAAAAACAAACAAACAAAAAAAAAAAAAACAAAAAAAAGAAGTGACTATAGCATGTGTTGATTTACATTCAATCTCTATAGTTCTTTTTTTGGATGAAGATGGCATTTTCTGTCCAAAGTCTATTAGGATTGCTTTCAACCACTGAACCACTGAGAAGAACCAAGTCTTTCATAGTTGATCATTGCACATTCTTGCTGTTATTTTGTACAATGTATTCCTGGTTCTGCTCAGCATTGGTTTGTGAAAATCTCTCCAGGCCTCTGTAAAATTAGTTTGTCATTATGTTATGGATTATTACTGTTCTGTGAGAAACGACCAGCAGGATGACTTCAGAGAGGCCTGGAGAGACTTGCATGAACTGATGCTGAGGGAGGTGAGCAGAACCAGGAGATCATTGTTCATGGCAACAACAATACTATATGATGATCAATTCTGATGGACATGGCTGTCTTCAACAATGAAATGCTTCAAACCAGTTCCAATTGTTCAGTGAAGAAAGCCATATACACCCAGAGAAAGGGATATGAAATGTGGACCACAACATATCATTTTCATGCTCTCTATTGATGTTTGCTTGCAGTGTGTTTCCTTTATCTGATTATTCTTTCTCATAGATACGATTTTTCCTGCACAAAAATGATGCGTGTAAATATGTATACATATATTCGATTTGTCAAGTATTTTAACATAATTAACATGTAGTAGATATCCTGCCATCTAGGGGAGGGGTGGGGAGTAGGGAGGAAAAATTTGTAACAGAAAGCTTTGTATGGGTTAATGTTGAAGAATTACCCATACATATGTTTTGCAAATAAAAAGTATTAATAAAAAAATTAGCTTATCATTTTTATGGAGCAAAAAAACTACATTATTTTCATATATCATAACTTATCCAGCCATTCCCCAATTGATGGGCACCTACTCATTTTTCAGTTCTTTGCAACCACAAAAAGAGCAGCTATAAACATTTTGCACATGAAGGTCTTTTCCCCTTTTTTATGATTTCCTTAGGACACAGACCCAGTAGTGGTCAAAGGGTATGGACAGCTTGATTGCTCTTTGGGCACAATTCTAGATTGCTCTCCAGAATGGTTGGATCATTTTCACAATTCTACCAACAATCCATTAGTGTTCCAGTTGGGAATGGTGACATATTAGTGCAATGGAAAAGTTGCTGTATACATATACATGTATGTGTATTTCTATATAAAGTTATTGTACTATAAGAAAAAAGGAGATATTAGGAATTCAGAGGAACATGGAAAAATGTATGAACTGATAGAGAATGAAAAAAACAGAACTAAGAGATTATGTAACATGACTATAATAATATAAATGAAAAAATGCAGGATGGCATCTGAACTCAGATTATAAACAATGACCAGTCACAGTTCCAGAAGACAGATGATAAAACATACTTCCCTGATCGCAACAGAAAATTGGGAGACTATAGGTGTGAAGGTTATCTCACTATTAGTCATGATGACTGTAGATTTTTTTATATGATGGGTGCTTTGAAAAAAGTGAAGGGAGATACCAAAAAGTGACTATGATGGTCTAAAAAAGGCATCCATAAGTATATAAATACACAATAAAATATTCCTTTTGCCTCTTCCCCAAATCTCTCCTAAAATGCCCCCTTCATCTTTTTCAAAAAGGTTGAACAGGGGCAGCTAGGTGGGGCAGCTAGGTGGCACAGTAGTTAGAGCACCAGCCCTGAAGTCAGAAAGACCTGAGTTCAAATCTGGTCTCAGACACTTCCTAGCTGTGTGACCCTGGGCAAGTCACTTAACCCCAATTGCCTCAGCAAAAAGAAAAAAAAAAAAGTTGAACAGATTTCCACTTTATTTGTAGGATAAAAAAAAGTCTTCAGCCTTCTAATAAAAAATGGGACTCAATTACCCTCCAAGATTCCTTCAAATTCTGAGCTCCCTTATATAGTGTTCAGGCCCTTTGGTATCCATTTCAGAATCTGTTTTACCAAACTTTTCTTTTACTACACCATAACAAATTCCCTAATCTTTCCCTTTATTTGGGTTGCTCAAGAAGTATTCTATAACTGTAATTTCTAGTTCTATTCTCTTTTTATACAAATTCCATCCACCCATCAACCTGGCTCCTTTCTCAACTTCTTTAAATCACTTACAACTACTATAAAGTTTGTTTTATTCATCAAAATCTATTTAAACTTACAACTATGTGTGTATTTTCTAAACAATAGGATTGTAAACTCCTGGAGGGCAAAAACTGTAAGTAAGGAGTTCACTCTATGTATTTAATTAATTTTCTTCCTTTTTTTTTTTTTCTTTTTTTTTTGCTGAGGCAATTGGGGTTAAGTGACTTGCCCAGGGTCACACAGGTAGGACCTGTTAAGTGTCTGAGGTCAAATTTGAACTCAGGACTTCCTGACTTCAGGGCTGGTACTCTATCCACTGTGCCACCTAGCTGCCCCCATTTAATTAATTTTCTTTCTTTATAATGCACAGGCAAGGACAAAGTCTAGACCAGTAGTGTCCCTTGTAGTATATACAATGGCTTAGAAAATCACAAAATAATATTATATTGTATTGTAGTCTTATTTATTTTGTTAAATTTTCCAATAACATTTTAATCCCGTTCCCCTTGCACTCAAGGAATTTGGCAAGAAGAGGCCCCCAAGTCACAAATTTGATACTTCTGTTATGGACCATCATGATCTCATCAGACAGACAGTGTGTGAGTAGTGTGTGTGAGACAGGGAGGGGAGGAACTTCTCTTGCAATGGGGAGGAGGAACCCCCCAACTTCCCCTTCCTGAGTTTCTTCAGGGACAGATCAGTGTCATAGTGATACTTTCCACATCACTTCCACCTAGAATTAATTCCCTTACACTAAAGAATCTGCAAAAACATGTCAGCAGCAAACATTGTTTCAAAAACAAACCTAAAATTAATCTTACACTCAATGAAGTAAGTGCTGGTTACTTTTGCTTAAAAAAAATGCTTTCCCCTCTTTCAATTAATGTAACCAGGGATGTCTCAATGGATAGTAGGAGAAAAGAATATATTTGAAAATAAAGATAATATAAAACAAAAATAGTAATAAAAATGGTGCATAAATTTGTATAATACTTATCTGTGACAGGTACACAGGTATAATGTTTTCCCAATGAACATTTCCCAATAATGTCCAGTAGCTTATTACCAAACCAAACCATAACATTTAAAATGTCACTGAAATATCATTTAGTGAATAGTTCAAGATACAAATTGAAGGGCTAGCAGCAATTCAAATTAGTACATAAGCCCCAGCAGGGTTGACTTTACTGAATGTCAATCATGTAATGTTCCCATTCTCTTCCTGGCTGTGCATCTGCAGAAGTTCAATACTATGTCTTAGCTGTAGTCTCACCTAGAACCTCTCCCAGTTCCTTAAGCATCTGTACCCTGGAACATTCCTATGCCATACCATCTCCACCTCCCCAATAATGAATTCCTCCAAGAGTTTCCATTACAGGAAGGTGTCCTGGACAGCCAACTTATTCTAGGTACTTTCATCTTTATGTAACACAGACACACACACACACTTTTTAAATTCCTTTTTTGTATTCTATCTTTCCCTATTAGAATGTAAGGCCCTTAAGTGTAGGGACTGTCTTTTTTTTTCTTATACTTATATTTCTATCCTCAATTCTTAATATAGTGCCTGGTATGTGTGTTGTTGTTAAATAATTTCTCAGTCATGTCTTATTCCCCATGACCACATTAGCGGTTTTCTTGGCAAAGATACTAGAGTGGTTTGCCTTTTTCTTCTTCAAATCATTTTATGAATAAGGAACTGAAACAAACAGGTTAAGTGAGTTGTCCAGGGTCACATGGCTAGTAAGTGTATGAGGCCAGATTTGAACTCACAAAAAGGAGTCCTGACTTCAGACCCAGCACACAATCCACTGGGATACCTAGCTATCCTTCTGGGCATGTAATAAGTACTTAACAAATGCCTTTCTTTGTGTTGCCCATTTTTAACAATTCCTGTGGAACCAACTGTAATAGTGTTCTACCAAACATCATGTTTTTAAGTAAGCATTTATAAAAGCTATACTTATACTGTATACATAAAGAACAGCCTCCTATGAGACTTAATAGTTTATGACAGGATAATACACTAGAAAAAAATCTGAATATTTTTCAAATGGTAGTTAAGAGATTGTGGCTAATTTGTCACTATGAAATAACTGTCACCACCAACAACATAAGATACAATGTTAATTCATTCATTCAATAAGTTTATATCATGAGCAAGGCATTGTGCCAGGTACTGGCACATAAACGCATTTATTAATATTCAACTACTGCCTTAAATGGAATGGCAATTAATGGAAATTCTCAATGGAGAATTTAATTTTGTCCCAAGTCAGCATGCCATCCAAAACCAGCTTTGCCTCTCCTTCAGAGACCAAATAGCATAGTTTGTTTTTTTAAACACTCAACTTCTAAAACAGGAAGCTATTTAAGGTCAACAGGTTTCTGGACCATCTTTGACATCACTAATCACACACTGCAAATTCTCTCTTCTCATTTACATCTGTGAATGCATGATTCAAATAAGATTCTTCTATTCTGAGCAACAGCCCACTTGAGTCGTCAAGCAAGAAATCCTCCAAGATGAAGTAAACTGATCATAAAGTTAAATAAGCAAAAGCAGGAAAATAATATATGGAATGACTATAGAGAAAAAAAAAAAAAAAAAAAATGTGCAACTAGAATGATCAAGCTTGACCCCAAAGAGAAGATGCAACTCCCTATATTCTCTGCAGAGATGGGAGTCTATGGATTTTGTGATGGTTTTTGTCTTTCATTTGAAGAGGACCAATAATATGAGGAAGGTAATGTCTTGCCTTGCAAGTGAATTGGATTTAAGTGAAGCAGAGCTGTGCAAAGTCACCAGAGCCATCTAGGTCCAGTGGCAAGATATAGATCAGGACAACTGGAGATGGACATGGAACACTGCATTTAAAGTCAGAATTGATTGGTATGTTGGTTGGTTTCACTGAACTTTTATTTCACTCTTTTAAATTATTTATTACATGAGATCTTGGCGAATGTGAGGGGGCAAGGAAGAAGGATATATTTGGAAATTAAGGTAGCATGAAAATAAAAAATGTCAACAAAAAAATTTAAGAAAAAAGAAATCTTCCAAGGAAGACACAGATCACAGGCAATAGAAAAATATGTCATGTTGAATGTTAAGAGATGACTTTATCCAATATTCCTATACCAAGGCCTTAGTGTCCCACCCACTGGGCCAAAAGAGAAATGGATAAAAGAAGACCAAGGAGAAGTGAGAGCTGCTTATCCTGTCTAATGAGGAAGAGAAGCTTCTTCTTCCAGAAGCTGAGGGCCCTAATTTATTTATGCTCTGCTGTGTGTGTGTGTGTGTGTGTGTGTGTGTGTGTGTGTATGTGTGTGTGTAAGAATTCTACCTTACAGAAGGAACAGAGTGGCTACATATTAACTCTGTAGTTCCAAATCCCTGCTTTTCCAGATCTGCAACCTATAACTATGCTTTCCACAGGACAGATTCATAGATGGCAAGCTCACTGAATTTATTAAAGACACAAAGCTAAAAGGGATAGCTACATTTTGGATGACATAATCAGAATCCTACAATTCCAGGAGGGGTATAATGCCATAGAAGGAAGGAAAATCAATCAAGAAACTTGCTGAAAGCTGCAACATCAAGAAAGAATCAAACATTAAAATTTCACTTTCAACTCTGCCCCATCTGAAACATCCTACCACTTTTTTCAACAAACCTTATACCATTAACATCTTCCCTCTTAGACACTGGGCTGGTTTCTCTCCTCCAAAGATAAAATTTCTAAAGTAAAAGGGAAAATAAAATTCAGGAAACTCGCTGACTAAGGAAACCTTGAAAAACCCACAACTTTGTTCCAATACTAAAATTATTAGCACTTCCAGAAATAAACATCTCATTCACATTTATTTTAGAGCTTCAGGTCACATAAGTAACATTGTATATAAAGACTATTACTACTGTATGTTTCAAGAAATAAAGATATACATACATATCTTCTATTTGGGGTTTTTTTTTGTTGTTGTTTGGTTTTTTTTGGTTGACCAACATAATATCTTTCCTCAAATAAATATTTATTCCTCCCTCTGAGCTGTCCCTGAAGACTCTTCTTTTCAAAGTTCCCTTTGTAACTGAATATTTATGGCTTATTTGCTTTGCTCTAAACTGGCCTTCAAAGAATTCAAAAGCAAACTTCTTTTTAGGAGAAAGTCCAGGAAGAGAAAGTTTGTTGCTCTATCCAAATGATACTATGTCTAAAGTTACAAGGAACACAGAAGGAAAACAGGTGGAGAAAAGAGGAAGAAAGTGAATACACAAGAACCCTTTGTATAAGAACAGCAAGGTGACCTAAAATGATTTAATTTGCTTAGAAAATAGTATATCCTCCAACCCTGGTCAAGGTAATTGGGATGTCACTGCATCCAAGTTAAATGGAAACAAATTCATTCTTTAACATTCCTTTCACTTCAGATGAACTTGTTGACAAATGAAACTTTGTTTATTAATTCCAACAGAGTAAAATCCCAGAACTTAGTTGCATTTTTTTAAGAGGCCCAGGAGCTATTTTTCTGGCTTCTACCATGGTAATCTGGGTTGTACTTTGTTGGGATCTTGAGATATAAATAGCAGTCATTTCCTTTCAAAGGCCAGTCAAGCTATAATGTTTGTTTGCTGGTTCCACCAAGAGGGGGGAAACCTAAGACAATTCAATCTACATTTGAGTTACAACCCTGCCCACTTTCAACTAAAGAAAGAATTTTAGAACAGTTTTGAAAAGACAAGGATAGTTTCTCTCACCACCATATCAAGTTCCAATAGGACCAATGGGATTTGGGAGTGGCTATTTCCTTCTACCACAATCCTAAGAATCTCATGGGAAACTTGCCATTTGGCTCTTTGGGACCCTGGGATGCAGGTAAATACACATATTTAACTGAGAGAAAGAGCAACTCATTAATCACTCAATTGAAGTTTAGCAAGCATACCTATGTGAACTGTATTTCATGTATCATGCAATAACATTAGATACACAAGCCCTATGAACTAAGAAAATCTCTTCCCCCATGACCACTTTAGGAAAGAACAATGATAGTATTATATACATTCAGAGTTGATGGCTGAGTTCTAGAGCATTGTTAAATATTCATTGACAATGTTATAGGGAATTTCTATACTTGGTTCTGTGCTATCTGGCATTCTTATCAGTGCCTTGAATAATGATAATAGTATTTGTATGATACTTTCCGGTTTCAAAGTTCTTTGCAGATAGCTCATTTGATCCTCACCATAGCTCTGTGAGTGAGGGTGCTAATATAATTCCCATTTTACCTATGAAGAAAGTGAGGTAGACAGATTAAATGATTTGCCACATCTCTAGCCACAAAACTAGTAATAAATAAGGCATCTCTTCTAAATCAAGCCACATCCATTTTAAAGGAGAAAAGAGAAACCCACACACAACAAATAGAAGCATAGTAAAAGAAAACCATTTGCCCAAGAAAACTTGGCCAGACCAGTTGTTCATCCAAAAATAAGGCTTTTAGACTGAAGAAACCAAAGAAATTTGGAAATGAACACAAGGCCTTTGGATGAGTTTGGCATCCAAACAGATGCACATTTCCCATTTTGACATTGATTCAAAAGAATGAAGAATTGATGAGAACATCTTACTTAATATTCTGGTTCATGCAATAAGTGAATGATCTACACTTTCCCCCTTCTCCTGCAGCCCTTTCTGCTTAGGATGTCCAAGCTGATGTCTCTAAAATAGAATCAAAGGTGCTGATCCCTTTGAAGAAGCATTAGGGTTATTCAGTGAACTTGCTAGATTTTCTAGAAAAAGAAAACAAAACCCAAGTTTGATTTTTTTTTCTAGCAAGAGGAGAGAGGGAAAGTAAAAGTCAGATTCACATTCCCTATTAATTAAAAAAAAAAATTCTCAACCGTGATAATCAGAACTGCACAAGGTCCAGGGAGGGCAGAGTACAATAGCATGATTACCTCCATGTTCCTAGGAACAATGCCAATCTTCCTGCACCTAACACTAAATGAAGCTTGCCTTTTTTTTTTTTTTTAGCATACTATTATCATACTGCTTACTTATATTGGGCATGAAGATTGATAAAACTCACGATAGTTTTCAAAACATTTACTGTCTAACCATACTTTTCTCATCTTATAATGGTGATGTCGATTTTTTTGTACCCAGGGATCAGACTTCAAATTTATCCGTACTGAATTTCATCTTTTTAGATTCAGTCCAGTGCTATTGTCCAGCAAGATTCTTTTTGGATCCTGACTCTTAGTCAATATAATAGTCTTCCATCGCAGTCTATTTATCTATGCTGTTATCATTAATGTCTACTAGGTGGCC
Organism: Myrmecobius fasciatus; assembly: GCA_023553655.1. Taxonomy (NCBI): domain Eukaryota; kingdom Metazoa; phylum Chordata; class Mammalia; order Dasyuromorphia; family Myrmecobiidae; genus Myrmecobius; species Myrmecobius fasciatus. The sequence continues at coordinate 580,226 of JAJPUD010000559.1, read as the reverse complement.
TATTGAATAGATCAAGAAGACATGATTTCAAACACAGCCTTAAACACTAGCTGTGTGGCAAATCATTTAATCTCTGTCTACCTCACTTTCCTCATAGGTAAAATGGGAATAATAATAGCACCCTCCCTCATAGGGCTAAATGAGCTATCTACAAAGAACTTTGAAACTGGAAAGTATCATACAAATGCTATTATCATTATTCAAGGCACTGATAAGAATGCCAGATAGCACAGAACCAAGCATAGTAACTCTACTAGAAATTCCCTATAACATTGTCATTGAATATTTAACAATGCTCTAGAACTCAGCCATCAACTCTGAATGTATATAATATTATCATTGTTTAATCCAGAGGCCCATTAACTTAAAAAAAAAGGTAAATTATTTCATATATAATTAATTTCCTTTTTCATCTTTCATATTAAAAACATGATTTTAAGGAAGGGTCCATTTAAAGCAATTCCAATAGACTTGTGATGGAAAGAGTCATCCACATCTAGAGAGAACTATGGAGACTGAATGTAGATCAAAGCATAATATTTTCACCTTTTGTTGTTGTTATTGTTTGTCTGCTTGATTTTTTTTCTTCTTTGTTGTGGGTTGTTGTTTTTTATTTTTTTTTTTTACTTTTGATCTGAATTTTCTTGCGCAGCATGAAAAATACAAAAATATGTTTAGAAGAACTACATATGTTCAACTTATTGCTTGTGGGGGTATCTTTGCATGTATTTGGAAAAATAAAAAGCTATTATTTAAAAAGGGGGTTCCATAAGCTTTGAGCAGCTACCAAAGGGGTTCCTTGGCATAAAAGAGGGTAAGATTCCCAGGTAATCTATAACTCTCCACTTTCTCCCCCAAAAATAGCATGAAATACTTTATCAAAATTTTTCTTAAAATGTAGTTAATATATCTGGCTCAATATCAGATGATATTTCCCAACAACTAGATGTCCAGAAGTGTAATAGCCATCTCAAAATGTTATTCCAGATCTACTTCTTTGGCAGGTGTGGAAGTAGAAGCTGAATGCCCACTTGTTGACATGTCATAGAAGAGATTACTTTGGTTTATGGGTTGAACTGGATGGTTGCAGAGTCCCTTCCAATCTCAAATTCTGTGAACTATGAAACTGTTAAGATTACTTCTCTGAAAGTGGTTCAACATCTGTAAAATGAGAGAGTTATACTAGAAGATTCCTAAAGCCCCATCAATATTAGCCTTCTGAGATCCTAATGTTCCTTTTTTCATAGCACCTGTCCAGAGGAACAGATTTCTTAGTTCTCTTGTCCAAAATACCTATTACAATTTCTCTTTTATTTCACCCCTCCTTCCATTTCCTATAAGATTTTTTTGTCTTAGTGCCCATGGCTAGCAGGAAGTATTTGGGGATTTTTCCCCCTTTTTTATAATGTACGGATTATAGGACCCAAATCCAGGAGTCCCTGCTTTTCTGGGGCTTCAAACCTGATCCCTGAATGCCCTTAATCTTTTACCAAGTTTCTCCTACTAAGTTTTTTGTCTACTACTTACACGAAGAGGTGAGGTCAGCCATCTTTGAAAATGTTAAATGTCTATCCCTAAAGGCCTAATCTTCACATCTCCGTGTTTTTAATGAAAACATTTAATAATATTGTCCCACATAGTACAACAATGATCTTCAAAGAAGAAATTTTTTTAACTAAAAAACAAAGCTACAATTAAAGTAAAGACCTTAACAATCAGGTAGCTATAGTTTTTGGAGATGAAAACAAATTATAGAAGCACCAGTGTATATTTTTAAGGGGCAGTTAATTGAGTTTAAACCTGGCGTGAAAAGATTTCAAAGGACTATACTGAAAGAAAGAAGGAAGCTGGGAAACAGTCAATGGAAGAGAAAGAATGTACTTCAATTATTATTTTAGTATGATTACTAAGTATTAGTATACAAGTATTATTACTTAAATTTATCAAATACTTACTATGTACCAAGCACTGCTCTAAGCTCTGAGGCACCAAAAAAAAAAAGCTACTCCCAGCCCTCAAGAAGCTCACAGTCTAATGGAGACAACATGCAAATGACCATGTATGGAAAAGATAGAGGCAGAATAAGCTGGAGATAATAAAAAGAGAGAAACTACCAAAATGAAGGAGGAATGATGGCATGGCCCCATACTCCCATCAGATCCCTTGATCCCAGGCAGCTTCTTTCAGAGGAAAACAAAGAGGATGTCCCATTCATTGTTATTCCTTACTTGTTAAAATACCACAGAAGAGATCACAGTACTGAAGAAAGGAAAAAAGTAGAAAAATCAAGTAGATTGAGTTTCCCTCAGATAAGTCTAGAAAAGACACAAATAAATCTCCCATCAAGCACCTGAGCTGCTACTTATGGAAACTGCAGTGAAAGAGAAGTACTATCCTCTCTTTAAACTCTTGGGAAACCAGGTCCCTCCCAGTTCTCATGGCCTTGATAAAGCCTTCTGACATATCCTTCAATTCCTGTCATTGAGTAAGAAAGGCAACTCATTATCTTGTTATTGTACAAAAATTCTACTTGATAAATTGAGAATTTGTTATTACATCAAAGGAAAAGTTCTAAACCTCTTGATTCCTTCCTACTCGAAAATGCCCACCAAGGAGTAGTTGATGATTGTCAAAATATTTTCACCCTACAAGCTCATCTTAGAGTCCAATGCTAACAATCAGTTCCTCAAACATGATGAACTGACTCAGTGTCAGATCTTAAGCAAGTTATTCATTTTTCTGAATTCAGTTATCTATCCACAAAAGGGGAGTTTTGAACAAGATTAACTCTAAGGTTTCTTCCAATTTCAACATTCAAATGTTCTGAGGAGCTGTGTAAGAAAGGGTAACATCATAAAATTATAGGTCAATCCTAGAACTGATCTTAGAGATTATAGACTAGAAGGAAGAAAATGAGACAGAGAACAGAATTGATTTATTCAAAGCAACCACTGGTCATATCACCTGACTGTCAGAACAAGGTTCTTTTCACTTAGTCAAGTTTCTAGTTCCTATCAGGACTCTAAAAGAAGGGATTCTGAATCCCAAAACTACAGTCATTCCCTAGAATCTACCAAAAGCCCAAATTTAATGTTAATTACTAATTCATACAGACTCACAGAATGTTAGCTCCCTTCCAGCCCTTACTCAGGGGTCTTAATTTTTTTAAACTCATAAGATTATAAAGGAAACAAGTTATATTGAAATTGTTAAGAACTATTAACCTAACTGAACCCTTTTATTTTATAACTGAATTAACCAAGACGTAAGAAATTAAAACAAGGGGGCAGCTAGGTGGCACAGTGAATAGAGCACCAGCCCTGAAGTCAGGAGGACCTGAGTTCAAATCTGGTCTCAGACACTTAACATGCCCTAGCTGTGTGACCCTGGGCAAGTCACTTAACCTCAATTGCCTCAGGGGAAAAAAATTAAAACATCTTGGCAAAAATAAAAATAAAATCAAGGGGTTTTGTGGCAGAAGTGGAACTAGAACCCAAATTTCAATCCAGTCGGGTTACTCTTGACTCTCCAATAGATTACTCTCATTATTATACACAGTATTTCACGCATTCACATGTATGTTTGGTATCTTCACCAAATAAGGACCCTCCCTCTACAGAAACAATGTGTCTAATTAAGATGATTAAGCTTCCTACCCTCCTGGTTCACAAATTGAGTGGATGAATCTTCCTCTATGACCTAATTGATTCATTCACATCCCTCCACACTGACCTTCCAAATCAACAAACATGACATAAATGCCAACTATTAAACTCGCCCTGTGTTAGACAATGATGAAACAGTCCTGGCCCTCGGGGAGGGGAGGTTGACATTCTATATAATTTTTAGACCCTCTTGAATAATCTCCATCTTCCACACAGACATCCCCATTCAATGATCCACTCTTCTTCCACAGTGACCCTCCCGAATAATATTTCCTTCTTGCATACGGACCCTCCGGAATAATCCTCCCTAGTTGCACACCGACCCTTCCTAATAATCTGCCCATCCTTGCCCATTGAATCCCGAATAAACCCCTCTTTTTGCACCCTGACCTTCTGCAATAATTCGTCCTTGATGCACACTGAACTTCCCAAGCAATCTAATTTTTTTTGGACATTGACCACCCCTCCTCCCCCTTCCCGGTCCAGAGTAATCCAACCTCCCTCCAATCCTGAGACACAGAAGGTAAGGGGAGAGAGAGCAGCAGGAACCTCTTCTTCAGTCTGCTAATCTACGGTCCCACTAAGGTGCCCCCGGTCCGGATCCCCAAAACAACCTGCAGCGTTCCGCTCCCGAGAGCCGGACATGTCATCTCCAGGCAGGCTGGCTTTGCTTCCTCTCTCAGCTTCCTCACCCCTTGAGGAGGCCACCGATGACCACGCCCCCTTTCCTAGACGTCATGCAGCATTCACCAATAGATGAAGAGCCCACCCTTTTGCTGGAGCCCGCCTTCAATCTCCAAGGACCTCCCTCCAGGGCAGGATTCTCCCACTCTCTACCAACCTCCTCTCTCCCTGCAAACGTACCTGCGACTGTAAGAACAGGTTTCTGTGGCGGCTGCTGCTGCTGCTGCTTCCACTGCTGTTCATCTTCCAAACTTGCGTTCCGGTATCGGCTCAGCCACTGAAACTGGGGATCTCGGACTCCAGGGCCTGGGGCTGTGGAAAGGAAGGCAGAATTTCAGCCCCCGGAGTTTAGTTGGAGGCGAGCAGCTCACCCTCGGCGCCTAATAAAAACTTGTTGATTGAACGAATAACTGCTTTGTAGCTGGAAAAACTAGATGGACATAAATAAGAAGCATCTGGGCTTCAGGGATACAATTCCAGAGCGAAGTTAGGTACAAATCCCGATTCTGGTACTTGATTAGCTGTGGGGTCATGGGCAAATTACTCAACCTTTCTGAATTTCCATGGGCTCATCTGTAAAATGGGAAGAATAAAATCCATAGATCTCGCCCACAGAGTAGGGGTGAGGATTAAAAGAGAATGTCTTGCTTTCCTGAAGCCCTATATAAATGCCAATTACTAAACTTACAAATTTACAAGTAGGAAAACTCATTCCCAGAGAGGGGAAATGATTTGCAGAAAATCACCCAGCTGAGATTTTAGCAAGATCTTCTGACTCCAAATTCAATGCTCTTTTTACTGAGCCATGCTGAGTTTACAAATTTTTTGACACTGAATTCCGGAGCCAGGTATTTGCTCATCCTCTCTGTGATTATCTCCAATTTATCTATAACTATATATAGATATATTTGGACATTGTTTTATGTTGTCTCTCCATTAGATTGTGAGCTCCCTGAGGGCAGAAACTAATTATTATTGTTGTTATTATTTTGCCTCTCTTTCCATCTCTAGTGCTTAGCACAATACCTGGCACATAGTGCCATCATCAAGCCAATGCCTATCTAGCAATTAGTAGAAATTTAATAAATATTTGATTAATCAGTTGAATTCAATTTGACAAGCTTCTATTTAAATATTTGCACTAGTAAGGTTATAAAGACTACTGTGAACCATGCCCTTCCCTAAAGATCTTTTATTCTACTGGCGAGAAAGTTTATGTAGATGGATAAGTCAATATACAAATAGATACAAAACAAATGTAAAATGTTTGGGGAGAGAGCAAAAACAATTAATAGAATCATTTCAGCTCTAACAATAAAAGATCTCCTCACTCCTACCATAAGAGTCCCCACAACCCTAGAGTGGGACAGAAAAGGGGAATTGCTCCAAGGGAAAGAGGTCTGAGAAGACTCAAGACCCTTGGATTCTGGTTCCAGCTCTGCTGATTCACTTTGTGACCTTGAGCCTCCTCCCGGCTCCTCTTTCCTCCTCAGCAAATGATAAGATTAGAGGAGCCTTCTGAAGTCCCTTCTAATTGACATTTTCTGTGTCTCTCTTTGCTCTAATTCAGAAGGACCTACTTCCCTCTGTTCCCCCAACTCCAGGTTGACTCCTGGTGGCCCCCTCTCCATGACTTCTTGTAAGGGGTCCTGGAGAAATCTCCATGGCTCAATAGACAGGCTATGATGTCCCCAAAGAGAGAAAAGGAGATGAGTAATATGAAGAAAGGACAGAAAGGAAGGATGCAGGCTCAAAGTGACCATAGCTCAGTGCAAGACATGAAGAGCTTAAAGCCCTCACCAACAAGGCTTTCTTCTGGGGACACTGGATAAAAAGGAATGGCATCATTAGGTGCCCCCTGCACATCAGACTCACTTTCACAATGCATTCGTGTATCAAGAGCAGCCTTTCTACCTATGCAGTATTTAATTACATATGACTTTTCTTAACCCTCCCAGTCTCAATCAGGCACTTGTCTTATCTTGTTTGGTATAAGTTTCCTCACTCAATATGAGGGAATGAGAGAGAGTGAGGGGTCCAGAATAACACCAAGGTTTATTTCACTCCATCCTTCACATTTGACTTGAGAAATCTTCCTAATGTCTCACTGGGATCACATCACTTTTCTCTACCAAATTCTCTAGTGCCTCCCCATTGCCTACTGAACAAAAGTATGACTAATCTCAATATTCAAAGCCCTATCAGCACATCTTCAGTGTACTTCTCAGACTTATCTCCAGCTTTGCAGTTGCCTTCACATCCTTTCCACTTCAGTACTCTTCAGACCCCACTTATATCCTGTCCTTTCTTATCTCCATCCATTTGTTTATACAGATGAAAATTCAACTCAACAAAATGTATTAAGCCCATTTTATGAATAGAGAACTGTGCTAGGTGTATAGATAAAAAGGCTCCCCCTTTTCTCTTTAAAACAAACAGTCCCTGTCCTAAAAGTGCTGACTTTCTACTTGAAGGAGTGAAGATAACTAGAGGTCAGTGAATAAGACCCTGAGACACAAGCAGTAGAAAGCCAGTAGTGGAACTCCCCCTCCTCCCCCTCAAAAAAAGGAAGGAAGAATTCAAGGAAGGAAGGAAGAAGAGTAGAAAAGACACCAGCAGGGGTTCTTAACTTTTTTGGTGTTGTGGGCCCCTTTAGTTGGCTGCCAAAACCTATTGTCTCCTCAGAATCATGTTTTTAAATGCATAAAGTAAAATATATAGGACTACACAGGAAGACAATTATATAACTAACAGTTAACTTTTGCTTAGTGTTTACTTTGTTCAAGACACTGTGCTAAAAGCTTTATAAATTTGATTTATATCATTTGATATAATCATTTGATGCTCATTACAACCCTGGGAAATAGGTATCATTACTATCCCCATTTTACAGATGAGGAAACAAGCAAACAGAGGTTAAGGGACTTTCCCAGTGTCACAAAACTAGTAAGTGACAAGGGCCTTTTTTGAACTCAGGTCTTCCTAACTCCAGGCTTAGCATTGTACTACTTAACTGTCTCTAATTAATAAATATTATGACATTTTCTGTGTTTAAGAATTCTATAAATATTATCTCAAATTGTGTTAGAGAGGAGGCATGTCTGAGGGCAGAAAAAGATTGTGGCAGGTTAGATATTTCTCTCTCAAAGACAAAATGTTTGGATTTGTAATAATTTAAATTTTAAAAATTGCTTCTGGCAGAAAGGTGCTAACTCTAAGTATAATTACTTAGTTCTATCTTGGGTCCCTTCTCTTCTTCCTCTATTCTATTTCACTTGATAATCTCATCAGTTCACATGGTTTAATTACCATCTCTAATGCTGATGATTCTCAAATATACTCATCCTGTCCCAACCTCTCTGCTAAATCAAATCTTGCATTTCTACCTGTCTTTCACACAGCTCAAAGTGAATGTCCCGTAGACATCTTAAACTCAAATTGTCCAAAACTAAACTCATTGTCTCTCTGCTGCAACCCTCCCTTTTCCTATTACTATGGAGAGCAATATCATTCTCCCAATTCCTCAGGTTCAAATCTTGATGTCATCCTGGACACCTCACCTTTTCTCCCCAAGACTTCTCAATTTCACCTTTGCAACATCTCTCCAATATGCCCCCTTCCCTCGCCTCTGACACTGCTCCCACTCTAGTGGAGGCCTTCATCCCATCATACCTAGACTATAGAGATGGCCTGCTGGTGTGTCTGTCTGCCTGCCTCAAGTCTCTTCCCACTACAATCCATCCTCCATTCAGCCACTAGGGTAACTTTCTTTCATTTTTTAAAATCCAAATATTTATTATGGTATAAAATAACAATATCTGGTTTTATAGTATATATACTGCACCAGACCCAAGAAGTTTACAATCCAATTTTTTTAAACACATTTGAAGGGGACAGACTGGATGAAGAATTTTTCAATATTGATACTGGGCCTGAATTACCTGATCACCCTATGCCTAGAGTGGGAAGGTGAGGTCTTGGGGCTTAGGTTTCAGGAAATCACATGAACCCTATTCCCAGTCTTAGATCTTAGGATACAGGTAGTCAAGTGGTCTAAAGGTCAAGCTCTCAAGTCATGCCCATGGGAAGTGACATGGCCCACAGGTAGCAGACAATATTGGTGACCATTGGTCAAGGAGGGTTATTTCCGTTTAGTCTATCCAATGAAAAGGCTTGGGTCTTTTGCTTTTAAACCTTGAACAAGGCAAAAGCAGGCAGGTTCCAGGAGCACATGGCTGGAGTTGGGATGGCTCCCAGCTGTGTGTCTGGGCCTCTCCCTGCAGGGATTAAATAAATACTTTCTCTTTGTACCTGAAGATGTCTCTGATTAGTTAATTTGGGAGAGGGGGTCTTGTACCCATCCCACACACATTTAAGTAGGGTGCTTTTCTTAAAGCAAAAGTCATCATGCTATATACTCCTACTCAATAAACTCCAATGTCTTCCTATTGCTTCCAAGATCAAATACAGTGTTCTGGTTGGCATTCACAGCCTAGTCCCCTCCTGCTTTTCTATTCTTCTTATATCTTAATTCTAAACTTGTATTCTGATCCACCAACAAGACATTTCTTCTCCTGGTACTGGCCATTCTCTCAGACTATCCCCCATGCCTAGAATACTCCACCTACTGACCTCCCGGGCTTCTTTTGAGTCCCAACTAAAGTCCCTTTGCTGGAAGACTTCCCCAAACCCTCCTAAAACTAGTGACTTCCTTCTGTTAATTATTTCCTGTTTATCCTGTAAATAAATTGCTTTGTAAATATTTGCATCTTGTCTCTTTCATTAGACTATAAGCTTCTTGAATACACGCACTTAACTTTTGCTTCTTTTTATATCCCCAACACTTAGCACAGTGTGCCAAGTACATAGTGCTTACTTAATAAATGCTTATTGATCCATTGAGTCCTTGCATGTTTGTCTTTCCTGGCATTAACATAAAAATTCTTTGAATGCTGGCTTGTGCTATATTTAATTTTGTGTTCCTACACCAAAGGACCCTGCCCTGCTTTAGAAGGTACTCAACAGTTTGTTGAATTGAATTGAATTGTTGAAGGGTAAAACCCCTAAAAGACCCTAAATATGAAATGCACAGAGTATGAGGTCAGTCCTCTCCAAACCTACAGAAGCTGTCAGAGGCTGCTAAAGCAAGTGGAATCATGGAAAAAGGAAGTTAACAGGAGATTCACTCACCTGGGTAGGATCTGATGACTTCCTGAAGGAACATTCTGGTTTGAGAACCAAAGGGGAGCCGAACAGTGAGGCTGATCTCTTCAGACTCTATCCAGACAGTCACATCAGAGCCTGGACAAAGAGAGAAGCTGAAGCTGCAGCTGAAGGGCACAGTAAGTATCCACACTGTCCTACCTTCCACCACTCTCAGCCAATAACACCAAGGGAAGAACCAGCAGGGGTTTCTGAATTCACAACATTAAGTTGCTCTCCTAGACTTCCAAGATCACTCATCCAGACTTGGAACTGATATCCTTAAAAGTATGGCAAAATGACGGGCTTTAATTCTCTTTCCATTCTTCCCTCCTAGTCCCAGCTCCATTTCATTTTATGAATGGGGCAAACAGAGGCAGGAAAGTCACCAAGTCCATGACAGGCAATATGATATCATGGGGAAAGTAATGAACCAGATCTAAATCTTAGCTCTGACACTACTTAGTCCTGAAAACTTGAATAAAATGAGGAAGTTGGACTATCTGATCTCTAGTAGACACTCTGTGGCTTTCTCTTCTCATTGTTGAGTTTCTGGCCTGGATCCCCAATTCATGAGAGCCATTTTCTTTCCATTTCTAACTCTACCTCTTCTACCTCCTCCCTAGCAACCTAGCCTCTTTGGTTACCATCCCCCCCCCGAATTATTCCCACCCTAACCCTTTCTGATGATACGTTCTCTCATCCAGTTGGAATATAAGCTCCTTGAGAGTAAGGACTATCTTTTATTATTTGTATTTGTATGCCCAGTGCTTGACATAGTGCCTGACACATTTGTTGTTCTACTGTGTCAGTTGTGGTCAGATTCTTCATTTTCTTGGCAAAAATACTAGATTGCTTTGCCATTTCGTTTTCTAACACCTGGCACATAGTAAGTACTTAATAAATGCTCTATTAATAGGGAAACTAGATGGTACAGTAAATAAGGCCTGCAGTCAAGAAGACATCTTTCTGAATTCAAATCTAGCTAAGGGACCCTGGCAAATAACCTTACCCTGTTTGTCTCAGTTTCCTCATCTGTAAAATGAGTTGAAGAAGGAAAGGGCAAACCACTCCAATATCTTTGCCAAGAAAATCCCACATAGTTTCCTGAAGAGTTGGACACAACTGAACAATAACAACTATTTATTAGTAATTCAATTAATTGAGCTATCTCTCCCTTTCATATCTAAATCCTGTAACTCTAGACTTTGCAAAATGCTTTCCCCAAAGTCATCCTCTGATATTGTCAATCTTATCATCATGCATCATTTTATAGAAGAGGAAATTGAATCCTCAAATGGTAAAGTGATTTGCTGAAGATCATACAAGTCATAAATAAAATGAGGACTTTAACTCAGTAATTCTGACCCTAAATCTAGTATTTTTTTTCACTCCTAAAGCAACATAGAAATGTTAGATTACCAAAGTCTTCATAGCTCACCATTACAGTACTTTTGGTGGGCCAGGGAGAAACTGCTCAGATCTTCAGTCCAACTAAAAATGGTTCTCAAAAGAAGGGGAACTGGAGTCTTTTAAAAAATCATTTCTTTCTCACCACTTCCCCTATTTGGGACCAAAAAAAACCCCAATAATCAGTGGAGCACTTACCCAGAACATGGAGGTCACAATCAGGAGATACTGACAGAAGGAAGGAAAAGAAATATCATTTCACAATCAGAGAGCATCTCAACATCTAAGAGATAGAAGAGGAATTCCTCATTATGACAATAATGACAAATGACCATCTAGCCAATGCTTAAATACTTAGATGGGAACTCTGCCACCTCTCCAGATAGTCTAATCCCCTCTGGACAGCTCAAATTGGTAGAAAGTTTTATTCCTCACATTAAGCCTAAATATATATATCTTTTAAACTTTTACCCAGTGCTCCCAATACAGTCCTCTGATCTGAAACAGAATAAGTCTCTTTTTGTATCATAGTCCTTTAAATACTTAGAGATAACTATCTCAACACCTCTCTCCTCATCCCATTTCCAAGTTTTTTCTTCTTCAGGCCACATATCTCCAGTTTCTTCAACTGATCCTCATGTGATATAGACTCAACCCCCTTCACCATCTTGGTTGCTTTCTTCTGGATGCTCTCCAGCTTATCAATGTCTCTCCTAAATTGTGGCACCCAAAACAGAATATGGTCTGAGCAAAGGAGGCTACCATCTCCTTTATTCTGATAGCTATACCTCTCGATGCAATCCAAGATTTCATTTTTGGTCTCCATATCACACCATTAACTCAGATTAACTTTGCAGCACAATAAAAGCCCTGGATTGTTTTTTCAGACAAATGATACTATCTAATCATCATGTCTACACTAGGACTTATGAAGTTGATTTTTTTGAAAGTGGATGACTATATTTATAATTCTATCTTCCTTGCCCAATATTCAAGCCTGTTGAGATATTTTTGAATTCTAACTCTCTTGATCTTATTCATGGGTTCAGGCTTCCAGAGTCTGCAGATATCTGGGGAAGGCCAACCCAAGGACAAAATGAAAAAAAGTCCAAAGGGAAGAGATGTACCATTTGGTTTCTTAAGAGTAAGAACCTTTATCAGGATCAAATTTGTATATTACACTGGCTCCCCACCCCATGTTTAAGATAGTACTAAAGCAGGCATTTAAATGTCTGTGGTATCACCACCTCCTCCCCACCCCTACAAGGCACCTTCTTCCACTGTAAAATTCCTGGTGATGGGCACCACCTTGTCCAGGGACACATCCTCGCCAGTGATCGCCATCCTTCGATGACAGTACAGGAAGAGGCTGCAGACAGAAGGTTTGTGACTCTTAGATACCCAGGAACATTGATCTTCACAGGAGGGTGACTGCAGGCCCTCACCAAAGCCATAAAACCTTGGAGAGCCTTCTGGGAATGAGTATGGGAAAGACACTGAATGCACAGTTAATATACATCTATTATTCAATGGTTACATTATCCATGACCAATAATTGGCCCAGAGGGGTACATAGAATGAGCAAATCCAATAAATGTAATGAGGCTATAAATCACCAAATAAATTCCCTACCTATCACTCAGAATCTTCTATAACCTGGGGGTTCTCTGCTTGTGGAATCAATGGCCCCAATGAAACACTCTGGGACCACAGGTAGGGGGGAGAAGAGGATGGGGAAGTGCTATTTCTGTGTCACATCTTCAGGTAAGCCTTTACCAATTGCCAGCCTCATAAATCAATGATGCTATCTCTTTCCTCTAACTTTGCCTGGCACTTTATTTGCATTTTTCTTATGTCCTCAAGTTCTCTCTTGTATTTTAATGATTTGTATTCATGAATACTCTGAGTTTTTTACCCTCCCCTCTCCTGGCAATGTTCTATCTCCTCCATCTGGAACAGACTCTGCTGGTCACCTCCCTTCTCTGTCTGGATAAATCCTTACTTCTCTATAAAACTTCCTCAATTTCTTTTCTTTTTTTTTTAAACCTCTTCAATTTAATTTGATTCAGCAAAAAATTGACCAAAGTCTTTCTAAATGCTAGGCACTGGTGACACAAAGACAAAACAAAAACGAAAAGTAGTTCCTGCCCTCAAAGAGCTTATAATTTGCTAGGGAGGGGGGAAAAATACAGCTCTAAGATATAAATGACTATCAGATCCTCAGTAGATAAGAGATCAAAGGATATAAGCACTTTCAAATAGAAGAATGGCAAACTGCCAGTGACCATGGTCCATGGTCCAAATCACTCATAATAAGGGAAACCAAAACTGAAACAACCCTTGAGTTTTTGCCTGATACCCAGAAATTTGACAAAAATGACAAAAAAAAATGGAAATAGTAGATGTAGGAACTCTGTGAGAAGATGGACTCACTACTAAATTATTAGCAGCATAGAAAATTGGGGCAAACATTCTGGGAATAGAAATTATGTGAGAACCAGCCCTGAAAGGAGAAGCTGATTTCAAATTTGACCTCAGACACTTAACACTTCCTAGCTATGTGTCCCTGGGGAAGTCGCTTAACCCCAATTGCCTCAGCAAAAAAAAGAAAAGAAAAGAAAGAAAGAAAGAAAAGAAGAGAAAAAGAAAAAAAGAAATTGTGTGAGAAAGGTGAAAAGACTTTTTTTTAATATTATTTGGCTCAGTTATCCCATTACTAGATTTTCTGTATTCTGTTTTTCAACATGGCTGATATGGAAATGTTTTACATGATTGTATGTATATAATCTCTGTAAAAATTGTTTGCCTTCCCAAAGGGAAAGATAAGGAGGGAAAGAAATTACTCTGGTGATGAAAGATATCTGTAAATCTAATTTTAGAATAAATACATTTGGGGTGGGGATAAGTGTAGATTAATAGAGCAGCTTCTAATGTTTCTATCTTCCATGGGGAAAAAAAGGAGAGGAAAATTAAACCGAGGTACTTGGAAGAATTGGAATTTTAATTTGGAGAGAAGAAACTGAGGAAAATTTGGAGAAAGTAAACTCTCCAGGTACAGATACCAGTCTAGATTCTACTTCTATGTTCAAAGCAAAGCAAGATAAAAGATAATTGAGGAGGACATATAAGACCAAAAAGGATAACATCCTGAAGAAGACACAAGAGAAAAGAAGAAAGTAGTTGGCAAAGCAAGGCAAAGTAAGTAAAAGAAGGTAAGTGTAGCAATCGGTTGTTATTCAGTAGTTTTTCAGATATATCTGACTCTTTATGACTTCAATCAAGATTTTCTTGGCAAATTTACTGGAGTGGTTTGCCATTTCCTTCTCCAGCTCATTTTACAGATGAGGAAACTGAGACAAACAGCATTAAGTCAGAGGATAAAGCAAACTGAGAGAATGGATTGGTGGTTGAGGAAACTGGTCCTGTAGAAAGGAATTCATTGTTAGTCTGTAAAAGGAGAGCATGTAGCTATAACATTGTTGGTAAGCCTAATGAAAGAAGTTGAGTGAGTTTACCAGATTATTGAGAAGAGGTATTAAAAGACCATAAGTCTTAATCAGGAATTTAAGGTTGAAGTATAAATACCTGTAAGTTACTTTAAAAAAAAAAAGACACAAACATCTCTAATGGGTCTATATCCCAACAAGATCATAAAAAAGGGGAAAGGCCCAACATGTGCAAAAATGTTTGTAGCAACCCTTTTTGTAGTGGCAAGAAACTGGAAATTAAGTAGATGCCTACCAATTGGGGAATGGCTGGATAAGTTGTGGTATATGAATGCAATGGGATATTATTGTTCTATAAGAAACGATGAGCAGGCTGATTTGAGAAAAGCCTGGAAAGACTTATATGACTGATGCTAAGCGAAGTGAGTAGAACCAAGATAACTCTGTATGCAGCAACAGCAAGACTGTGTGAATATCAACTGTGATGGACTTGGCTCTTTTCAACAATGAGGTGATTCAAGGCAATTCCAATACATTTGCCATGGAAAGAGCCATTCTCATCCAGAATGAGAATTATAGAGTTTGTGGACCAAAGCACAATATTTTCATCTCTTTTTTACTTCTTCTTGTTTATTTGCTTGTTTTTTTTTCCTTGTTTTTTTTTATCTGATTTTGGGGGGGCAGCATTATGAATATGAAAATATGTATAGAAGAATTGTACATGTTTAACCTATATGTGATTCCTTACTTTCCATGGGAGAGGGTAAGAAATTGAGGGAGAAAAATTTGGAACACAAGGTTTTACAAAGGTGAACATTGAAAACTATCTTTACATATATTTGGAAAAATAAAAAGCTATTTAAAAACATATTAACATTGAAAAAAAAAGACAAAATAACAATATTTCAACCAATATGGAAAATAAGCAGAAAAAATGTGTAGTGGCTTTCATTAAGTGTGGAACATTCATATTTCTGTGAGTCAAGTGATTTGTTTTGTTCCAAGTATACATAGGCTTATCTTGATCCTGAAGTAGGAGGTAAAAGAGATGTGAAGAACACCTCTAAACACTCCAGGTTGTTAGGGAGAAGGAAGTGCTCTTGAACAAAATCAAGGCTTCAAGGGGAAAAAAAAAACAAAACAGCAATCTGAAGTGAAGGAGTGGAGATTATCAGTATTTTGGAAAATAATGTTACATAGAGGAAGCCCAAGAGTAAAAGTGAAGTTGGAAAGAGGGAAGGGTTTGTTTTATGTAACAATATTCCATTTTTCTATTTACTATTTAATCATCTCAAACTTGGCCTGCCAAAAATGAACTCATGATCTTCCTCCCAAACTCTCCTATCTTCCCAGCTTTCCTACTATTGCCAGATCACTACTATCCTCAGGCTTATAACTTTGATATCATCCTTGACTCCCCACTCACATTCACCTCACCTAGCCAATCTATTAACAAATCTTGTTTCTATCTTCTCAGCATCTCACATATATATTATATGCCTCTGTGATCTCCTCTCTCCATTTACTTAATCATCATGCTTAGGCAAGCCCTTATCACCTATCACTTGGACTATTGCAATAGCCTCTTGAGTGGTCTCCCTGCCCTGCCTCCCATCTCTCCCCACTATCAGCTGTCTTCTGTTCAGCTACTAGAATGATTTCCCTAAAGCATAGATTTGACAGTATCACACTCCTTGCCCCACCATACACATACTCCAAAAACTCTTATTGGTTCCTTATTACCTTCAGGATCAAATTTAGAAGCCTATCTTTGGCTGTTAATAAAGACCTTCATAAGCTGGCCTCCTCTGATTTTTCCCAACTTTCTTACATTTCAACCCTCTTTACATATTCAGTGTTCCAGTGACACTGACCCATGCTCTGTGCCTTCATTTGCCTACTAGCTGTTCTTTGAAGAAAACACTCCATTTCTTATCTCTGAGTGTTCTCTATCTTCCTCCTCACCCTGGCTTCTTGGATTCTATGACTTCCTTAAAGATTTAAGTCACATCCCATCCTCTGCAATGTCTTTCCCAATCACACCTCACCCTTTAGCAAGTGCCTTCCCTCTGAGAGTACCTTGAATTTACTCTGCATTTATCTTGTATGCACATAGTTATTCCCAAATTGTCTCTCCCACTAAAATATGAGTCACTGAGGGCAGAAATCATGTTTTTGCCACTTTTTCTATTCTCAATGCTTAGTGTTTAAATGCTTGATTAATTGACTGAAAAAGGGAAGGGAAAGGAGTGAAGTACAATTAGAGTTCAAAACTGGACTTGAAGTTCATCTTGGAAAGGAAAGAGTTGGATACCCTGAGGAGGGAGAAGTTGCTTAAATATCAAAGAATGTGGAGTCACCGAGATGGTTGAGGAAGGTCGAAGGAAGAAGAGAAGAGTAATTGGAGATTCCCAGCTCAACAGCTCCAAAGTAGCTATCTATTGAAAAGAAGTGAAAAGATAACAACAATAGTCCCCTGTCTTCCCAGGGCATGGATCCAAGACATAACAGAGAATGTCCTGAGGCTTATCAAATTGGATAACGACTGCCCACTTTTGGTGATTCTAATGGACACAAATGAAAACATATTGCTCATGTTTATAAAGTCTTGGGCAAGAAACCAAAGGTTTCTTGCAGGATTCCAGGATGCAGTTTTCTCACTGTTAACCATTTAAGACAAGAGACAATGAATAAGAGAACAATTATTTAGGGATGTAAATAGTGCCTAAAAAAGTGGTGTCTGAGGATGGTATTTGTACTTCTGGACTACAAATTAAAATATAAAGATGACAGATTCATGGCCAGAGATGAGGTATACTTAACAGAAGTTAGCAAAAATATAATTGCTGAATATCTTGTAAATCTAAACAAAAGAGAAGTTTAAATTTAAAAAAATCAGAGAGGGGGAGGGGACTGCTTACATTTATATATTCTTCAAGAGATTAGCTATGATGAATGAAGAAGAGTTGAAACATACAGTTCACAGGAAATAAAATCCAAGATCCAGTAGAAAAATCTCATGACTTCCCATTTCTACATGCAAATGCTCAGAGTTTATGAAACACACAAAAGAAACTAGAAGACCTCATGAAAGAAAGCAAATTTGACCTCAAAGGTATCACTGAGATCTTATGGAATAAGTTACATAGCCAGATCATGACTCAAAAATAGATATATAATAGACAAAAGATACAGGAAAAAGAAAATTGGTAAAGTGGAACAGCATTATATTTTAAAGAGATATACACATGTAAGGAAATATAGTAACCAAAAGGAGATACACACATGTAAGGAAATACAGTAACCAAAGGGAGATACACACATGTAAGGAAATACAGGAACTTATATTTGTATGAATGTTAATGGAGGGAAAAACAAAAGTCATTTGTCACTGGAGTATACTACAGATCTTCTGGACAAGAAGAGGAAGCAGATGGAGAGCTTGGGCAATAGATCACAAGCCTGGAACAGTGATATGATAGAGTAGTGATGGAGGATTATCCAGACATCTGCTAGAGATCTCTGTTTCTAGCCCTCTAGCACTCTGCCTCTCTCTTTCCCTCCCTTGTTCTTTCTCTCTGTGTCTCTGTCTTTCTCTGGCAAAGCAACAGCTAACTTCTTGACTTGCCTTAATGATAATTTCATCCGTCAACAAGTGAAGAAACAAGCAAGGCAAAGTTCTATAATCCATCATATTTTCATTGACATTGGGAAACTGGTTGCTAGTAGAAATTGTGGTAGAAATAAAGGTTTGCCTGGGGAGAAGTAACCAATTTCCCCTAGCATTTGTTATAGAGGAAGCGAAATCTCTTCTTACTTTACTAATCTTCTTCCACATATTCTGCAATCCTGCCATACTGCTCCTCAAATGCTATAATTCATCTCCTATTTCTCATCTGCATGAGGTGACTCTGCCACACACCTGGAATACTCTGCTTCTTCACTTCCACCTCTTAAAATCCTGAGTTTTCTTCAAGACTCAACTCAAATGTCACTTTCTACCAAAGGCCTTTCTCAATATCCCAGTAATAAGAGCCTTCTCCTCTAAGGTCACCTTTCATATAATCAATATGCATCTGATAGACACCTAATTATTTACATATTGTCTGCCTCACCAGAATGTAAGCTCCTTGAGGGAAAGGACTGTTTTTGCCTTTCTTTGTATCCTTTGCATTTAGTACAGTACCCAGTATGTGGCAACCCTTAATAACTATTGGCTGAACAGTTAATTAATTGAGGATCTGAAATGCACATGAGATTTTGAGAAGGCAGATTTCAAAGAATTTGAGAGAAAATATAGGTTGGCACCCATGCACTAAAATGTTACAGGGAAAGTCAATCCAGGAAAGATGAAAGATATTCAGGAATGATATTCTTGACATAAAGGAAAACAATTCCAATGATGAAGTAAAGTGGGATTTATTTGAAAAGACCAATGTTGATGCACAGGGAACTCACCAACCAACTTAGATTTTTAAAAGAAATGTGCAGAAGATAGAAACAAGTCCAAGTAGCAATGGACACATAATAAAAAGCATGGTATGGTCCTGTAAAAAAACATAACAGAAGTGACAGAGCTTAGAATTAGATGAATTAGGCAAAGGAAGTTAAGGACAAAAAAAGGTAGTTGTCTTTTGAAGTTATATTGAAAGAAAAAGAAGGATCATAAAAGGGATAGGACCTCAGCCTGGATTGGATTGGACAATGGTAATTGACAACAGAGAGAAGGTAAGGCTGTTCAATTTTCATTTTGCTTCTGTTTTCTCTGCCAAAGAGGATGCTTTATTTTAATTGTGTCACTAGAAATAACCCAACAAAGAATGGTTTAATAGAGTTGATATGCATGATAAATAAACAGCAAAAAAGTACCTGTCTATCCTTGAAGAACTCAGGACACCTGGTCTTCCACTAGTTAAAAGAAATGGCAGGTGTGACTGCTGGGCTATTTATTGTGAGTTATGATACTTGAAAGGTCATAGAAAATGGGAGGGGCACCACAAGACTAGAAAAAGACTCATTGTCTTAATTTTTAAAAGAGGAAGTGACTAGTCTGTATTCAGTCAGGCACCCAACATTTATTAAGTGCCTACTATGTGCCACAGACTATGCCAAGCAATCAGTGGCCAACAAAGGCAAAAGATATTTATTGCTCTAGAGAAGCTCATAGTCTAATGAGGGACCAATAAATTTAATGTCAATTACTGAAAAAATCTTAGAATGCTCAAATTTTGGGATTTTGTGACTCTCACCTCAGAGCCTCTAGGTTACTATGGGAAAATCACTTAATTGTTCCTGGTCTGTTTCTTCATTTGTAAAAGAGGGATAAATAAAACTTGTACAACATATCTCACAGGGTTATGAGGAAAGTGTGATGCAAACTTAGGGTGTTATACAAATGTGAATTGTCATTGTGGTCATTTAAGTAAAAATAAAGTGTAGACAACTGAAAGAATTAGGAAAGGCTTCAGTGAGGAGGTAGCTCCTGAGCTGAGGCATGAAGGTATGTCTTCTGAAAGGTGGAAATGAGTATGTACGTGCCAGGGCTTAGAAACATTGTCAGACTTCCCAAACATAGGAGACTCCTCTCCTTGAAGAGATCTCCCCTCCTTGAAGTTCTCAAGTCATTCTCTTAGGACATTCTATATTTTATTGGAGTCATCTGTGCCCTTGTCTATTCTTCCTAAAAGACAGATAAGCTCTTCGAAAGGCAGGAATAATGTCTTGCTCCATCTTTGTATCTCCAGGGCTCCCACATAATAGGTACTTGCTTACTTATTGAATTGAATTGTTTTATTCTGTCTACAGATACATATCACAGGCAGAACATGAACCCAAATCTTCTGAATTCCAACCATCTTCTTGCTTCCTCCCTTGGAACCGACAGACAGACTTCTCTCAGATCATGCCTGGACTGAATTAACCCATTAAGCTTTAGAACCACTGCCCCATGGTCATGGTGTGCCTGAATTAGCTTTGCAAATGTAAGTGTTCACTATGTATAGGCATCCCCAGACTTTATATCTTATGTGACAATCCACCCCAGCAGTTCCTTACCATCTGCCCTGCTGTGGTAAGTATCCCTCCTCCCCCCTTTCCGCCAATTGTTTCTGGTCAGCAGATTACCCTATGGTTCCACTCATTATTCCTGTAACTTTCCAAATCAAAGCACCTTCCTTAGATACCTCTTCCTATATAAGTTATCTCCTCTTAAAAGAAAGTAAACTCCTAGAGAGCTTTTCAATTTGTATCACTAACACTAAATACATACAAAACACTTCATAAAGGCTATTTCTTCCTTCATTCCTGGCACCAATTCAATTTAATTCAGCTGGCTCTTTTCCCTTACACAGAAGCATCCTGCTGTAATGGATACAGGGCTAGACAGAAGTTGAAGTCTTTCCTATGACATGTATTTATCCTAGCTATAGTACCATATTCAAATTCCTTAACCTATCAGTGCCCCAGGCAACTATAATACTATGTCTGAAAAGATTATAAACTCTGAGAATAAGGGATGCATCTTCCTCTTGAAATCCCCCTTAACACTAAGCTTTACACATGTCATTGTTGTTAGGTCTAATTCTTAAAGATACTGAAGTAATTTGCCATTTCCTTCTCCTGCTTATTTTACAGATGAGGAACTGAGGCAGACAGGGTAAAGTGACTTGACCAGGGTCACATAACTCGTAAGTGCCTGAGGCTGAATTTGAATTCAGGAAGATGAGTCTTCCTGATTTCAGGCCCTGCACCACCTAGCTTTGCCTTATACACGGCATTTAACAAATGTTTGTTAAATTATACTGGGTCACTGAACTTTGACCCAATCAATTTATTCAACACAATACCCAGTATTGTGTTGGGAGGATGTAAGCAAAGGAAAAATGAAACATAGCCCCAGCCCTGGACTAGCCCTGGGGTCTACCCAAGAAAGACCAAATCAACACCAGTGTCCCACTTAGAGTTCCAAATTAAATGGGGTGTCAAGGAAAAGCAGGAGGCAGCTGCTAAAATGGAAAAACCCTGGAAACAGAAGACCCAAGCAAGATTTGGATTTCATTTCTAGCTCTTCCACTCACTAGCTCAGGAATCTTGAATAATTCCTTCCCCTCACTCGATCTCAGTTTCCTCATCTGCAAAATGAAAGGGCTGGAGGAGATGAACTTTAAGATCCCTTGGCTTCGATGTGATGTCATTCTCAGTTCACTTACGCATACTCCGAGCCACATTTGACCAAGCCCAAGAGGCGGCTTTGTAGACTATCCCCAGCACAGACTACACCCTGTACCGCCTGCAGTCCAAGGTCAAGGAAAATAGGAGGGAAAAATGGAAGAAAGGAAGGAAGGAAGGAAGCAAGGAAGGAAGAAAGGAAAGAAGGAAGGAAGGAAGGAAAGAAGGAAGGAAAGAAGGAAGGAAGGAAGGAAAGAAGGAAGGAAGAAAGGAAGGAAGGAAGGGAGAAAAAGAAGGGAGAGAAGGAAGGGAGAGAAAGAAGGAAGGAGGGAGGGATGTCTTTCAAATAAGCTCATCCCATTCTTATCTTCCCCCCCCCCTCTCCCTCACCAATTTAGCCGAGTACAGAGAGCAGGAGTACAGAGAGCAGAGGCCCAAGTTCTGCTGAAATGGGACCAGGACAGGGAAAAAAAAATCTTTTTCTGTCTCCAAGAATTCTTCATCACATTGGGCACCATGCAGTGCTCCCTTCCTCATTCCCCCCTCCCCCGACCTCCAAAAGCCTGGCATTCAGAGAAAGGATACAATAATGCAGTGTTCACCCTGGGCCAGGGTCTCCTGAATGGCCCCAGACTGGTCCATCCTAGCAGCTGCGACTGGACCCAGAGACGCACAACTAGGGATCTGGGAGCTGACTCACGGAGATGTACTTTCAGTCCAGGCCTGATAAGTGAGTGGACATCGGAAGGGATGAGTGATTGGAGTCCCGAGACCCCGAAGGGTTGGAAGAAGCAAGAGGACGGAGATAGAGGATGAAGAGAGATGGCAAAGGATGAGAGTTTTTAGGAGATTGGAGTGGCGAGGGAGCATAGTCCAGCCCCGCTTCTAGTCCCTACGGGTTTCCAGCCAGGTTGCATCAGCCAGAGGTGGGTGCAGGAGGGGACACAGTGTCCTGTAGAGAAAGATAAGTGAGTAGAGAGAAGGGTATCCCACCCAAGCTTCACAACCGTAGCCTCCGACCCCACCCTAGTTAGTCTGCACCCGGACTCCAGCCGGGTCCTGCAGCTCATTGATTAGCCTGCTAGAGCACGCCGCTGTCAGCCTGCCTGCCTACCTTTGGGGATGTCACTGCCTGCTGCGCGCTGGAGACAACGGAGAGCCCGGGACATCGGGACCGAGCCAGCTCACTACACCTCCCGGCAGGCTCCACGCAGCAGCCCGCGGGCCAGCGGGCCAGGGGGCCAGATGGCCTACAAGTCCCAGCCTGCACTGCGCCTGTCCCTACACGACCGGGCTATTTAACCCCTTATGTATCCTTACCAGACTAGACAGACCCTGCCAGATTATTGGAGACTCCCATAAACTCCGAGCCATTAAGCACTTCTCGGCTAACATCTGTTCCTTCACCCCGAGTCCCCACTACTACCAACACACACACACACACACACACACACACACACACGCACACACGCACGCACGCACGCACAAACTCTAGCCCAAAACAGAGGTCTGAATCTTGGCTTGCAAATAGTGTCTTCTTAGTAAGTAGAACTCAGTTCAACGATTGTTTAGTAAGTCCCTCTAAGTGGATCGTTGGATTTAAAGTTGAGTAAAACATCAGAGCTGGAAGAAATCTCAGAAGTCATCAAATCTAACCCTCCCCCTTATTTTACAGATGAGGAAACTGAGGACCAGAGAGTTTAAGTGACTTATAGACTATATCGAAGGGAATAAATGAGGAATCCACATCCTGTTTCTCCAAATCTAACACTGTCCATTAAAACACCTTATTAGGACACAGGGTCTGACATCTCTACAATTCTATTTTAGGGATTGGAGTAATAAGAGGAAAAATGACTTGGCCAGGTTCACACAATCAGTCCAAGTCAGTACTGTATACATTTATTTCAGGGAGGCCTGGAGAGGCTTACATGAACTGATGCTAAGTGAAGTGAGCAGAACCAGGACATCATTGTACAAGGCAACTACAAGATTATGGGATGGACATGGCTCTCTTCAACAGTGAGGTGATTCAGACCAATTCCAATGGTCTTGTGATGAAGAGAGCCATCTGCATCCAGAGGGCTGTGGGGACTGAGTGTGGATCACAACATAGAATTTTCATTTTTTTTGTGCTTGTTTGCATTTTGTTTTATTTCTCATATTTTCCATTTTTGATCTGATTTTTCTTGTACAGCATAATAATTGAGAAAATACTTATAGAAGAACTGCACATGCTTAACATATATTGGATTATTTGCCAATTAGGAGAGAGGGTAAGAGGAAGAAAGGGAGAAAAAAAATTTGGAACACAAGGTTTTGTGAGGGTGAATGTTGAAGACTATGTATGTGTTTTGAAAGCTAAAAACTTTATATATTAAAGAGAAAAATGGGAAAAAAAAATCTTATCCACTGAGCCATGAAGATTATCAGGCCCACAAAGACAAAATGATGACAATTACCACTACCATTACTACTACTACTGCTGCTGCTGCTGCTGCTGCTATTGCTGCTTTACACTACTGGCATTTATCTGGTTTAAAAAGTTCTTTATTAATATTACCTAATTTGATCTCACAGCAAAGTAGGGGTTATTATTATTCCCTTTTTTACAGAGAAAGAAACTGAGGCAGAAAGAGGTTAAGTGACTTGCCCAGGATGATGCAGCTAGTAAAAATCTGAGGCTGAATTTAATTTGATCTCTTTCTGGTCCTCTTTTCTCCTGCACCTTTCTTGGGAGATAGTGGGGAAAGGATATTTCTCCTCCACCCAGAAACAGGGAGAGATGGATATACTTGCACTGGGATTTAAAAAAAAAAGTGCCCAAGAGTAAACTTTCCCAGATCAAAAGACTTTAGAAGTTAAGGCAAATGAGTACTCCTGCAGGAGAACATGGCAGAACCAGAGGTGTTGCTCAAAAAGGGGAATTCATGGACAATGTTACTGAACACAAACCTTTCTGGGTAGAGGAGAAGAATTCCCTGGGCAGAGAGATCCCAGAATCTAGACTTTTAGTAAAGAAGGGAGATTTTTATGGGCAGTGCCAGGCTTAGGGTTTATCTTGTGGTTAACTCTCAGTCTGAGAGTTGAGAATTTTATCCCCAGTCCTTCTAGAAAGGAAGTTTCACAAAAAGCATTGCCTCTTGGGAAGCTAAGAACATTCTTGGAAAGCAAAACAAGTTGGGGGGGGAGAGGGAGCAAAGGAGACTGCCACCCCCTACTAAGAATTATTCAAATAATATAAGTGGGAAGAGGATTGCTTCTTTATTAATCTTCAATGATTTACTTTCTGGAGAAGTACTATAAGTTTTGAGGACACTGTAATACCTTATGGGAGAGAAAAACTCATTAAATGTAATTTGAGGCAGCTAATGGCAAGGTAGATGGAACACTGGCTCTGGAGGCAGGAAGACTTGATTTCAAATATTGCCTCAGACACTTGCTAGTTGTATAACCCTGGACACCTGTGTTTGTCCCAGTTTCCTTAACTGTAAATTGTAGATAATACCTACCTTGCAGTATTGTCATGAGGATCAAATGAGATAGTATTTGTAGAAAAGCACTTAGCACAGTTCCTGGCTCTTAGCAGGTACTACGTAAATGCTTAACTTCCATTTTCTTTCCCTTTCAAGGGGACCATATGAGCTACTTGAATATTTTTGAGTGTTTTTGTATGTATTGTTAGACTCCTGTGAATCTTCTTCTTCTGCATTTTCTTATGGGGTGAAATAAAGGTTGTCCCATGGTCACATTAGGTGGCAGAGTGCATAGAGCACTGGGCTTGAAAACAGAAGGATTCATCTTCCGTAATTCAAATCCAGCTCAGACACTTACTAGTTATGTGAACCTGGACAAGTAACTTAACCCTGTCTGGCTCAGTTCCTCATCTGTAAAATGAGTTGTAGAAGGAAATGGCAAGCAACCCCAGCATCTTTGCTAAATGGGGTCAGGAAGAGTGAAGAGTTGGATATAACTTAAAATAACTCAACAACAACATAACCAATATCCATATTATCATCTTGAATGCTTATAAGGAGCTAAGGATATTATTACCCATGTTTGGAGAAATCTAGACATGAAATATACTTAAGCTTTATTATAGAGATTTTCCTGGAATAAATTTCAGAGTTACAGAATGCTAATTCAAAGAGAGAAAAAATCCTTGGGATTGGTCCTGGGCAATCAATGTAACCCAGAATCTTGAGGGAGTGGTAGGGAGTGTGACCCTAAGCTTATATTTAAATTTCACAGTGAGGGGCAACTAGATGGTGTAGTGGATAGAGCACAGAACCTGAAGTCAGGAGAACCTGAGTTCAGCTTTAGCCTCAGATACTTAACATTTCCTAGCTATATGACCCTTAACTAGTCACTTAACCCCAATTGCCTCATAAAAAAAAAAAGCTAGCTATTTTAATTTACCTGATAATTTTGTGTATATTTGAAAGTATTAGCAAATTGTGCATGCTAGATTTGGTTTAATATACAATAATGTTTTTTATTATACTATGTTATAGAAAATCTTGATTTGTTCTACAAATTAAAAATAATTTTTTAAAAAAGAAAAAGAAAAAAATAAATTTGACAGTGGTTTATATAAGATGCCTAGACCATTGGCAGTGGACAAGGAAAAAAATATAAGGAAAGAAGAAAAGTGAGTGTACTCATGCTTAGGGGAAATTGGAAGGAAACTTAGAGACCAACTTAAGGAGCACTTAATAAGAGTCAGAGGTAGGACCCAAACTCAGACCTTCTGGTTGTGATAGGAAGAAGAAAAAGAAGCAGTGTTACACAGGAGATAGATAACAAGTTTTAGAATCAAGAAGACCTAGGTTCTATCTAGCTGGTCTTTGACATATACTGCCCATAGACTGTAGGGAAGTCACAGCCTTTCAGTGCCCCCTACATCTTTCCAAGACTATCTGGTAAGGAGAGGATTCCTGCAGTAGTAGGAAGAGTACTGAATTTGGAATCAAAGGTGTGGGTTCAAATCCTACTTCAAATCCTTACGATCTGTGTAATGTTAATAAGTTATTTGACCATTTTGGTTTCAATTTCTCTTCACTAAAATGAGGGAATTGAACTAGATGGTTTTTAAGGTAACTCCCAGCTCTAAATATAGAATTCTAAGATCTTAAGTTAAAAAGAGTTGCCAAAATATTGCTGATATGAATTTCCACATCCACTGCTCCCCTGTACTGATGATCTCTGTACCCATCACAGACAAAGAAAATATGGGACAGTAGTATTGGTCCAAGAGCCAGGAGACCTGAGCATTAATCTCTGCTCAGCTTCTGGCCTTAAACAAGTCTTTTCTGCACTTCCATTTCCCCATTTGTTGTTGTTGTTTGTCCTTTGTTCTCCAAGAAGACCATGCCATCAGGGTAGTGATGCCATGTCATGCAAGTGAATTGATTTAAGTGAAGGAGTGCTGTGTAACCTCTATTTCCCCTCTGGGTCTAGTGGCCAGATGGCCTTGGATGCACTGGGAGACCTTGACCTTTTTAGTTAAGTTTCGGTTTGACTGAGGTCACACCCATTCATTGATTAAGCCTAGGTAACAATTTAGCCAAAAGTCAGTGTCTTTCACCAGCTAGATAGTGAAGTAGATGGAGCACCAGCCCTGGAATCAGGAGGATCTGAGTTCAAATTTAACTTCAGACACATAACACTAGCTGAGAGAGTCACTTAATTCCTATTATAAAAGAATGGCCCTTTTCACCTAGCCAGTAAACAAACAAATAAAGAAAGAAAAGCAATTCATTTATGTATTTTCTCTATTTGTAACAAAGAGGAAGCTAACCTAAAAAGGGCAACATGATACTGTAGAGAAAAACCTTCAGAATTTGAAGTGGGAGGATCTGAGTTCAAATCCCTGCTCTGCCATTTGCCTCCTGTGTGACTAGTTGAGTTAATCACTTAAGGTCTCAATATCTTCTCAGGTATCAATATCTTTCTCTTCTGCCCTCCATCTCTCTCTTTCTCTGTTCCTTTACTATCAATATTTTTCTTTAACTATATATCTATCTGTCTATATCTATCTTCCTCTCATCTATCTATATCTCTCTATCAGTATGGCATAATAGAGTTGTCCAAGAAATAAGTTCAAATCTCATCTGTGACACATTCTGGTTTTAGGTTCTCTGCAAGTCACTCTCTACTTCAGAGGTGTCAAGTGGTGTCCCTTCCTAAAACCTTTCCAAGTACAGTCTGAAAAAAATTAAAACTGTTATTGGGAAATATTTAGCAAATTAAATAAAAATGCAATAAAAACGGATTCTGTTTATATGATGTGGTGTTCTAAGTCAATATGTGGCCTGTAGGGATCCCTATGCACAGTTAGTGGCTCTATGTCTATTTAACTTTGATATCACTGCTAAGGTAATTCTTTAAGATTAAGATTCAATTTTGACCTGAATTGGAAGAGGGAGTTTCTTTCCCTACAAGTTTTCTATACTAATGAAATCATAGATCTAATTCCTCTCTCTATGTGTGGATATAAGTATCCCAAAAGTCCCAGTGCAGTGTTAAGCTTTAAAAGCTTAATAGATATGTAGTATCATATTATATGTTCTAACTAATATATAGTTATGATATATAGAAAATATATTTATACTTATATGTAGATATATACAGAATACACATTCTATATATAAAATCCAACATATATTATAAATTTAGCCTAATAGTATATAATATGTATATATGTGTATACAATTATATACTATATGTATGTAAATGCTATATATATTCTATATACATATAATATACAATGTTACTGTGTTGTATATGCTGAATGTATTTTATAAAATATAATTTATTATATATTCTTTATTTCATAGCATGTATAATTTATTATATCATTTATATGTTGTCATTACAACATATACACAGAAATGGTATTATATATAAATATATTGAATTATTATATAATTATATATGGTATTTAAAATTTCACATACATATGTGTGTGTTTTCTGTATTCTAAAGTCCCTTCTATTATTAATACTTTGTGAATCTGAGTTTAACCTCTCTTACACAGTCCTGGGCACACAAAAAACCATCAATAAACCTTTAAATAAGGATATGTTTCTTTCAGGCTCTCTGCTCTGATTCTATAGAACATCTTGCCCTGTCTTCAATCTCCCAATCAATGGAGGGGAGAGGGATTACTCTCCTACCTGGGGTTATCAATCACGATGGTGAGACTAGGCCATTTCTTCCCCATTCCAGAGCTGGAGAATAAAACCCAACCACTCCTTCCTTGCCAAAGCTGAGAGGTGGTTAAAGCCCTGGTTTATCCTATTTTGCATAGGGAAACCTGGTGAGACTGTTGGGTCCAACTTCTCCCCCCCATTCCCCATTCACTATCCACTACTTGCCCTTAGTAAATACCCATCTTTCAGTCCCTTAATGTTTATTGAGGTCACATTCCTGATGGGAAAAGGACACAGCAAGGCTGAAAATTCCCTGACTGAGGGACAGAAGTGCCAGTCTCAGAACCAATGCCAACAGCTTCCCTCAATCCTAGCAGGAGGGAAGAGCTTTAATTCATTCCTTCAGCTGCTTCCCTCTGCCCTTTTCACTTTGCTTAAAAGCAAAGACCCCACTCCAGTACAAGGAGAACCAAGGAAGAGGGCAGTTAGGGAAACTGAAAGGGGGAGAAGGAAGAAGGGTCCGAGTCTGTCCTGGCCTGAGTGGTCTTAGAAGGGAGAGGGCTGACTTCTCTCCTCTTCCCCAAACCATGACTTTTTTCTATCCTAGAGCCCAATGAGCAACCTTCACCTCAATAATGGAAAAGCACCTGTCTATCATGAGTTTGGAGTAAGAGAGACCCCAAGCTTGGGAAGGAAGAACAGAGAGTGACTTATGATGGTGACTGTCTCCTAACCAGTATTAGAGGTTCACCTTCTCTAAGGTTCTGGCTACAGGAAGGATGTGAGAGCTGGGATTAGTCAGGAATGCCCTGGCTCCCCTCTGAAGGAAAGGCAGGAAGGGGAGTGGGGAAGAATGGAGAAGAAGAAGGAGTATAACTGAGAGGAGGCTCTTTGCAGACCTGGGGGCTGCCGTCAAAGTAAATGAATCCAGAGGTTGCTAGTGGAGGGCACGGCCCGGCAGCTCCTGGTAGCAAGTCTAGGTCCTGGCCTGGGAACACTGGATTTCCCACTTGGCATCCATGGCTGCCGCCTGCTTCGTAGCCAGAGTTTGTCATCTTCATCTGAGGAAAGTGAACTGAACAAAGGGGAATTCTGAGCCGTCCTCAAGGACCTTCAAGGGAGGCCAGCAGGACCACCCTCTGTCGCCAGTGAATTTTCACCTCCTTTTTCTCTCATTTTGGTCAAATGGGAAGGAAATCTATCTCAAGTCTTGTCAAGCCTGACTTCCCCCTGGTCCCCACTGGGCTTCCTTCCTTTGTTGATCATATCTACTCATACTTCCCCTATTTAGAGTGAGCATCAGACAGGTAGTTCAGGTGTGATGAATGGTTTTTCTCCTTCCTGCCTCCCCCGTCCTCATTGTTTCAATTCTGCTTATTAAAAGCTTCAAAGTTGAACTCAAATACCATCTCTTCCTTGAAGCCCTCCCTAGTATCCCTTCTGGAAATCCTGCAACATTTTGTGCCTGTCTGTTTTCCCTTTTCACAAACTGCCTTCAAAGACTTAAATGAACTGATGCTGACTGCAGTGAGCAGAACCAGGAGATTATTGTACACTGTTACAGCAATATTATATGATGATCAAGTGTGATAGACCTTGATTTTGTCAGCAATACAATGATCTTAGAAATTCCAAAAGACTTATTATAGAAAATACTACCCACATCCAGAGAAAGAACTATGGGAGTCTGAAAGCAGATCAAAGAATACTAATTTCCCTTTTTAAAATGTTTTTTTTCTTTCTCATGGATTTTTCCCTTTTGTTCTGATTCTTCTTTCACAATAAGAATAATATGAAAACATGTTTAACATGATTCTACATGTATGGCCTATGTTGGATTGCTTGAGTTACATTACATTACAAAAGTTAGTGCTTAAAATTGTCTTTACATGTAATTGGGAAAAAATGAAATGCTATTAAATACAAAAACTATTTTAAAAGATTTCTATGCTCAGTACTGGGGGAGGTACCAATTTCAGATAAAATCTGAGAGGGAAAGAGGGAAGAAGGAAGGAAGAAGCAAGGAAGGAAGGAGGGAAGAAGGAAGGAAGAAGCAAGGAAGGAAGGAGGGAAGGAAGAAAGAATGAATGAAGGAGTCACCTGAGCATTTAGCAGGCTCTGGATGGTAAACCAGCTCAATGGAAAAGGAGAACTAGTAGAGGAGGAAAGGATGGAGAATGAAGAGAGGGGATCCTCACAGGTGGATCACAGGAGATGATTTAGGTGATTTAGGAGAAGGTTGAAGGGTCATGGAAGACCACAGACTCTGATGAATGAAGGTCATCATCAGGTTGGGAAACATGACAATAAAAGGAAGTTCGTAGGTCAAGTGAAGTCATAGGTACAGAAAAAGCTGGGCAAGTCATGATGAAGGAAAGATGCAGGCACCCGGTGCCTCTGGCCAGGGACTCATTTGCCTTCTTTTCCAACAGTATGAGGAGGCACAGGGTTGGAAGGGTCCAGAGGTAGGACTGTGGTTTCACAGGCAGAATGAAGCAGCCATGGAGGAAAGTTCTGTAATAGCGGACAGGGGTGTACCTGAGAGATTTATTTGGAGGAAGGAATTTTTATTAGTTTCCTGTTTGGGTGGGAGTTAGAACTCACCAACTGACAGGAAGAAGGGAAAATGGAAACTCTATTTATGCTTGTCCCTATTCATGTTTTTTCAGGCTGGCTCCCTGTCCCCTCCTTCTCAGGTGTGCCATGTAGGACAATAAGGGAACCAAGCTCTGAACTGCCCCTTCCCTCAAACCGAGGTCATTTCAGGATCAGGTCCATAATCTCTGGGCGCTGTTATCTAGGCTCTCCAAGCATGTATGACCCCAAAGCACAGAGCATCCCCCTCCCCAAGACATCTCTATCTCATTCTGGCTCTCCTTCTCGCCTTCAGTTCCTGAGCTGGGCTCCTTCTCCCATAAGAGTCCCTATAGAATAATCTCTCAGGCCTACAAGCTCTAGGTGTGTGGATTCTGATCAAATAGACTTTATATCCAAACTGCAGGTAGAGCAGAGGAGGCAGCTCTCAGATCCAATCAATTAAATCCTGAAGCAAAAATCAGCAATCCTCCAATCCCTAGGAGATATATTTCCCCAGAAGCAAGACATCTCTGTCCACTGGGGCTCCTTCATTTGGATAATTCCTGTGCTGAGGTCCCAAGACCAAGGTTCTCACCCACCAAAATAAAGGAACCTAAGGAACTCCCTCTTTACTTCTATCCAAAGCAAGGAGAACAGAGCTTCAGAGGGTAGGCCATGAACTAGCTCTGCTCCCTTCCCCAAAGTAGTGCTAACAGGGCAGGTTCCCTCTCCAACTGCCAGGAGGACACAAACCCTAAGCTTCCCAGGGGGAACCAGATTCTAAGCCCCTGCAGCGGCCTAACAGACTCCTCAGATCTGAGTCCAAGAACTGGCTCCATAGATAACAGTGGGAGCTGTGACAGAGGTCAATGCAATCCCCCCACAGGAATAGCTAGGGAATCTACAGGACAGAGATCTGCTTGTTTCTTCCCTGCTTGGGGCCTCCTACTCTGGATTGTGGGCTGAGCTCCCCTGACACTATGTGCCAGATGATGGGGAGTGGGGGTGGAGAGATAGAAGAAGGGGAAGGTACTGCTCTTTTTCTGGCATTAGGCAAGGAATGGGGCTCCACACTGGTCACTGCAGGAGCTCCCTGGACCAATATTTCCTTGGCCACTGGGGATGGACTATCAGTCAGTCTTACCTGCCAAATGTTCAAGGAGTAAATGGATAGATTTCCCGTCTCATCTATTTAGTATTTTTTCTTTTTCTTTTTGTTAAAGCTTTTTATTTACAGAACATATGAGTGGTTTTTCTACATTCACCTTTGAAAAAAAAAAAAAAAGGTTTTTTGTTCCAAAATTTTCCCCTTTTCTCCCCCACCCCCACCCCTAGATAACAGTCTAATAACAGTCTAATACAGGTTAAATATGTTAAATTATATGACAAATACTTAATACTTTTTCAAGGGACCTTCATAGCATCTGATTCCCTCAGCCTTCCTAGGAGAAACCTGGGGCAGAAACAGAGCACCAGGAAGATCTTGCCAAAGTTACTGTGTTCTCATGAAGGGATGGATCAGTCCTGCCCAGTAAGCCAAGACCAGCCACTTTCTGACCTGTGTAGGTGTGGCTGGTATGAGTAGCTGGGGCTCACAAGGAATAGAAACTTGGGGGCTTGGAGCCAGGTCTCTCTTTGGTCACTGATTCCTGGTGATGACATACCCCTATCCTGAAGGGCCCTGTGCACAAGACCCTCCTAGCACCGGAGAGTCACGGCAATGATGATTCTGAATCTGTGGACCAGAAAATAACCCAGTCTCCCGATCTGCCACGAATTCTGCCTCTTCCTCCATTTCTCAGACTAGCTTTCCTAAGAGTATCCCAAGAGGACTGAATCATCAGTTTGATCACTCAGAACCCCCTGCAGCCCACTCACCTGGGTGTGGATAAGGAGACTGTCAGCAGTCATGGCAAAAGTCTGTGGGCTGATAGCTCCCTATGGTGAGGCTAGAACCCAAGGACCCACCTCTCATCCAAGCTGCTTTTTGATAGTCTAGTATCGAAGGGGCTAAATATGAATCACGGATGTATCTTCTCCCATCTTTCCTTAAAGAAAACCTAGGGAAAGTCCTGCATCTTAGGCAGAGGAGGAGGTTGTTCTTTACCCTTCCCTCCTCCCATCACTCAGCAAGTGCTTCTCCTGAGTTGGACCAGAAATCTCAGAAGGAGGTTGACAGAGGGAAGTAAGGTCTAGGAAGAAGGTATCATCCTTCATCTGAGAGATATTCTGCCTCCTCCCAGAGTCCCAAGCATGAGGGAGAGAGCAAAACTCTAAGCTCAAGGCTCTTTAACATTTTTTATATGTCCTCTGTCCATGGGCTTATGGATCCCTTCACAAAACAATGCTTTTAAATATTTGGAATACATAGGATTATAAAGGAAATTGTAATTATAATATATTAGTTATAAAAATATTTTAAAACACGTAGGAAAACTGTTGGTGGAATTGTGAACAGATCCAGCCATTCTGGAGAGCAATTTGGAACTATGCCCAAAGAGTTATCAAACTGTGCATACCCTTTGACCCAGCAGTGTTTCTACTGGGCCTGTATCCCAAAGAGATTTTAAAGGGGGGAAAGGGACCCACATGTGCAAAAATGTTTGTGGCAGCCCTTTTTGTAGTGGCTAGAAACTGGAAACAATGGATGCCCATCAATTGGAGAATGGCTGAATAAATTATGGTATATGAATGTTATGGAATATTATTGTTCTGTAAGAAACGACCAACAGGAGGATTTCAGAGAGGCCTGGAGAGACTTGCATGAACTGATGCTGAGTGAAATGAGCAGAACCAGAAGATCATTGTACAAGGCAACAAGATCATACAATGATCAATTCTGATGGCCATGGCTCTCTTCAACAATGAGATGATTCAGGTCAGTTCCAATGATCTTGTGATGGAGCCATCTACACCCAGAGAGAGAACAGTGGAAAATGAGTGTGGTTCACAACATAGCATCTTCACTCTTTATGTTGTTGTTTGCTTCCTTTTTTATTTTCTTTCTCTTTTTTTGTTTGATCTGATTTTTCTTGTGCAGCAAAATAATTGTATAAATGTGTGTGCATATATTG
This sequence comes from Myrmecobius fasciatus, assembly GCA_023553655.1. NCBI lineage: Eukaryota > Metazoa > Chordata > Mammalia > Dasyuromorphia > Myrmecobiidae > Myrmecobius > Myrmecobius fasciatus. The sequence continues at coordinate 545,847 of JAJPUD010000559.1, read as the reverse complement.
GATTTAACATATCTACTATTGGATTTAACATTTCTACTATATTTAACATATATTGGACTACTTGCAATTTAGGGGAGGGAGTAGGAGAAGGGGGGAAACTGAAACACAAGGTTTTGCAAGGGTTAATGTTGAAAAATTATCCATGCATATGTTTTGAAAATAAAAAGCTTTAATAAAAATATTTTAAACCCCCCCAACCAGTTCATGGACCCCAGGTTAAGAGCTCCTGCTTGAGTTCAAATGCAGTTTCTGAGATGCAGTGATGGGTAGTAGAAAGAGCTCTGGGCATGGAGTCAGAAATCTCAGCTCAGATACTTATTAGCCAACTGACCAAGGAAATGTCATCTCATCCATTTCTCTGAAGATCTGTTTCCTCAGCTTAAAAAAAAATAATTGGCAGGTTGTGAAGAGAATGTTTTATAAATCTTAAAGTGCCTTAGAAATTTCTTCTTTTTCTTCCTTGGCTGAATGATGGGGGAGGAATGAAACTAGGTATTGGCTTTTTTTACTTCCTATGCATGCTTCGTACTATACATGGTTGGCTGCTGTTCTTTGTTCTCAGTGAGGACCAAAATGACATCATTATGTCAGAGTCAAATTATAGGGTATCCAACTGTGGTTGATCAGAGCAATATGAGCTCAGAGTGCTCCGACACAGGTCCAACACAGATAGTCCCTTTGAATATTTCAGGTGGCTTCCCTAACTTTGCACATCTCGAGTTTCTTCTAGGCTAATTCAATTCAGCCTTGCTCATAGAGCACAGCATCTTCTCTGATGAGAGTCCATGCTGAGTGGTCCTGTGCCAATGTGCCCCATGTCATACAATCAATTCCACACACAGATTGACCAACTGAACAAGAGGTAGGTAGGAGAGAACAAGGCTAGACAGTCTAGGGATGGGGGACCCAAGTGAAAGAATCCCAGGCATAACAACCCTGCAGCTCTGCTCTCCCCTTTCTCCCATCTCACTGTTTGCCTTCACTGATCCTTCCAGCACAAGCAATCCCAGTGGGAAAGGGGTGGGTGCAAATCAAAGCTGCTGGGGCTTTTAGTCTGAGGTGGGAGGCACAGACACAGTTTGAAGGGAATGAAGTGATGAAATGCCTGAATATTCAGAGAATAGGGAGTGGGGTTCATGGCCAAGAAGGTCAGTCCCAGGTTTTGCCTTTGGCAAAAGACCTTCTAGCTGTGTGACCCTGGGCAAATCACTTAATCCCAATTGCCTCAGCAAAAAATAAATAAATAAATAAATAAAAATTCATACTGTTGTTTCAAGAAGTGGGTGAGAGAGGCTGGCCGCCAAAAGCACTGAATTTTGAGTTAATCTCTAAGAGGAAATTCTTCTCCAATCTTCTTCTCTGTCCTTTGGAAAGATATATGAGGAATCCGATGGAAAAAACAGCAAGGATGGGGGCTGAACAGAGGTCTAAGGCCTTTGGGTGATCCCTCACTTGGAGGAGGAATTATTGTGGCCATCTCCAATACCCTTCTCTGGCTGTTAGTTAAACTAAGATAAGCAATTGTAGCCCAGTGAAGAGTATGCTGCACATGGAATCAGGAAGACCCAAGTTTAAAATCTATCTGAGACAATTATTATCTGTGTGATTGATTTTGGGCAAGTTAACCACAGTTTTCTCAACTGTAAAGTGGGGATAATAACAGCACCTACCTTACAGGTTTATTGTGAGAAGCAAATAATATTTGTAAAGTGCTTACTTTATACAGTACCTGGAATACAGTAGGAACTACATAAATGCTTATTCATTCCTTCTGTTGCTTCTTCTCCACACAAGTTACTTAATCCCTCTATGTCTCAGATTCTTCATCTGTAAAATAGGAGGGTGGGAGTAATAATAATAATACCTATCTCCCAGAGTTGGGAGGATTAAATGAAGCAACATATATACCTTAAAGCACTATATGAATGCTAGCTCTTGGGTTGGGAGAGCAACTTAGTACTACCCAGGGATTACAAAGGAAATCACAATTCAAAGTCAGGAACTATATGAACACAAAGGATATCATAATTATAATGTAAGTGTTATAAAAATGTTTTATATGAGGAAAAATACAATTCCATCCATGCCCTAGTGGGGATCAATAGTACTCTCAATAGCAAAAAAATTACCTGATTTCCACAGTGGCAGGTGTGTGTGTATATGAGAGAGAGAAAGATAGAGATAGAGATAGAGGAAGAGAGGGAGAGAGATTGGAGAAAAAAAAGAGACAAAGACAGAGAGAAAGAAGAGACAGAGACAGAGATAGAGGAAGGAGAGACAGAAAGAGACAGACTGAGATAGAGACAGAGGGACACAGAGACAGAGACAAAGAGAGCAATGAGACAAAGAGAGCAAATGCCTGTATTCCTCAGAGAAGTGAAATAAGGGGATAACATTAAGCTCATACCCAGTATAATCTAAATATAACAGATGTTAATAGATTGTGTGGAATCTTGAGCGAAAGGACTGTCTTGACCCTGGCACTGACTTGGCTCAGAGCCTGGCACATAGCAGACCTTTAGTAAATGTTTATTGACTGGCTGGCTGGATGGCTGGTTCGCTGGCCAAGTGTCAAGAGACCTAGATTCAAATACAAATTGCTTTCTTTTGCTGAACTTCAACTTCCTAATCCATAAAATGAGAGAAATAATACTCGTCTCCCTAACACAAGGACCTGGTCTGAGGAGTGCTATAAGAAACTGGAGCTATTATTTAAGAGTAGAATCATGGGGATCATCCAAATCTTATTTCTGAATTTGTTTTCCCATCTATAGGAATCCAAGGCTCAGAAGAAACCTCAGAGTTCATTTAATCAATTATTACTTGACTATGAATTCCCTCTATGGCCTCTCTGACAAGTGATTATCTAGGGATCTCATTCCCTTCTGAAGTGGTCCATATATCATTTGGGCGGCTCTAATTCTAAAGACTTGCTTGGAGGCAGAGGGGTTTGGGTCTCAACACAAATCCAAGAGCTCCAGGCCCCCCAACCCTAAGAAAGGAACTTGGACATTTGAGTTTTGGATACATTTTGTGGCTTGCCTATAAGAACATTTAGACAGCAGTTTAAGGTTCCCAGCTTTCCTCAGAGCCCCGAGAGGTAGACAGTAAAGGTTTTGTTCAGGAAGAAGTTCAGAAGTCACTTGCCTATGGTCATATGACCTAAATGAGTGCCACAGGTACGGACTCAGATCTGACCAATGAGGGCTCTTCCCCCCACATCCCTCTGCCTCTCACACATTAGTGGTCTTACCTTCCCCTCCAATATCCAGCCAAACCCACCCCTGTCCTGTCAGTGTTTTGTCCTGGCCCGGCTCACCTCCAGGATTCAAGCCCTCCTGGATGGCCCAATTATGCTTAAATATCCATTCACACTACTCTAGTCCCAAGAGAGCATACAGGCTAATTGAGGTTTACAACAGCAGCAGGAACTAATCTATAAACTGCTATGTGAGGAGTGGCTCATGGGCCCTAGGGAGCCCAAGGGACAGGGGTTGAACTCTCTAAGTGGGGTATATGGAGAATCAGGGTATTATTGATCTCTCTCCTCAAATCTTTCCCCACGGTCCCATCCTCCCCAAGGCTGCCTAGGTGATTTTCCTTAGGTGAGATCTGACTATTATCCTACTGGTTGAGCTCAGGTGGCTCCTAATAATAATAATAATTTTATATATATATACATATATATATAATAACAACAATAATGAACTCCTGTTTTAGCTTTTAAATCCCTTTACAACCTGGCTTCCAACCCATCTTTCCAGCCTTATTACATATTCTTCCCCCTCCATACTTCCAGCCAAACTGGACTTTGTTCCTCACACATAAATGGTCTTTTTTCTGCATTGCACATGTGTCCCATACATTCTTTCCTCACCTTGTAGCTCAAGCATCATGTTCTGATCACTCCCTCCTCCCACTTCCTAGTGTCCTTCTAGCCATCCACTTCCTTATATTTATTCTGCTCATACTTGGATAGATACACTTGTCTCCCCACAGACTGTTAGAAGCATGAAAATGAGATTTACTCTTCGTATTTTTACCCCTAGCACTGGGCATTGTGACTGCCACATAGTAGGTACCTAATGCTTATTGACTGGTTTGTATTCTGAACGCCGAGCAATAGCGCGCACATTTTCCTTCACACTCACAAACTTAGAGAACTGTGGGATAGCTGGGGAGACAGTCCAACACATGGAGGTTTTAAATCCCATGGTTCGTGGTGAGAGAACTGGAGTTAGAATTCTGAGCTGAAGTTCCAGGTCTAACAGCGCTCAGAACACCTGAACAAGTGATCTCACCTGGCTAAGTCCAGTTCCTCAATTTACAGCTACCTCACAGGGTTACTGTGATAGAAATGCTTACAGTATTAGAGGGCTATAGAAATAGCTCTACTTAAATACTTAAATGAGTAATATAGACTGTGACCCTGCAGTTCATGTCTATCCATCCTGCGTGATTCTGCTCTGTCTACTTGTCCAGCCCTAAACTCTCCTAACCTCCAGTCTTGCACTTCCAACTGCCTTCTGGACATCTTGTCTCATAACTCCACGTACAAAATCTTCCCTTGTTCCTAAATTCCCTTTTACCATCAGAGGCACCCCAGCCTCTCAATCCCCCAAATTCACAACCTTGGGGTCATTCTCAACTCCCCTTTCTCTCATTCTCCACTCCTAATATCCAAGTAGTTGCAAGATTAGGTTGAGTGCTAAGACTGGAGTCCAGAAGATCCAAGTTCAAATTCAACTTCAATGACAACCTCTGGGTGAGTCAATACCTATGTTTGCCTCAGTTTCTTCATCTGTAAGAGGGGGATAATAGCATCTATCTTCTAGGATTGTTGTGAGGAAAAAAAATGAGATTACTGTAAAGTAGTAAGTACTTTGTAAATGTTAATTCTCATTATTTTACCTCTCATATCACTTGTATCTATCCCTAATCTCCTCTGCCAATGTCACCACTCTGGTGCACACCATTTTATTTATTTATTTATTTATTTTTTATCACCTCAGGTCTGTATAATAGCTTTCTGATGAGTCTCTCTGCTTCAAGCCTCCCCCCACTCAGCTGTCAAATTGATCTTCCCAGAGCACAGGACACACACTCTCAGCTCCAGTGGCTCTCTATTACTTTCCAAGATCAAATATAAACCCCTCAAATCTTCCTACCCTGGTCCTGCCTGCCTTTCCAGCCCTCTTACATCTTAGCCTCCTCACCTGCCTTTGATCCAGTAACCTGCCCCCTTGCTCTTCCTCAGACATGACCCTCCATCTCTCAGCTTTGTACCTTTTCCCCAGCTGTCTCCCAATACTCAGAACTCTTTCATGGTTTTTTCCCTCAAGTCTCTCCTTTCCAGACTAAGAAGCCTTTCCCAATCTTTCTTGGGAGGCTTTATCCCTTTGAGAGGGATTATCTCTAATATTCCATGTATATAATAGCTTGTTTGTGCATTGAGTATTGTCTTAAGACCATGAGCTTAAGGTTTTTTTGCTTTTCTTTGTATTTCTTAGCGCAGTGCCTGACACAGAAGGTACTTAGCAATAAATGACTTCAACTAGAACTTGAGCCCCCTAGAGGGGTTCATCCAATGTGCCCATGACTTGCCTCCATTTCTCTCCTGGCATCATAAGGATGCCAGTGGATCCCATGAGGTGGATATCAGTTGTCCCGCACACAACCAGCTCTTCATTATCTTTTTTTTTTTTTTAAGCATCAGTTAACTCCAAATTTCTTTCTGAGGCCTCATTTGCAATGTTTCAGTCTTCTCATATCCTCCCACACGCCTTTCCACTGCTGCGTGACAATTTCCATTTTCAGTTCATCCGTAACCACAGTAGCGTTCCACAACTTACTGTGATTATCACCAATTTCTCTCTCCCATTATGAGAAAACATTGATGGATGTGGACTGATGATGTGGCTGTTCCTCGGATTAGTTAGAAAAATCATGGACATATTTCTTGTGAGCATCTAACAAATTAGTGTCCAAAGGGACAAAAGAAGGTTGAAGCCTGTGGAAAGCTCAGGGCCCCCCCCCCATCCCAAAATTCCCTGGCTCTTTCCTGAAACAGTGCCCAAGGTGATATCTTTAAGCCCTGTTTGCCACCTTGCCCTATAAAACTGCAGAGCATCTGGGAGGGAGGGCAGCAACCAATACTCACCTCTCTGGGTGACCTATGCCATAGAAAAATGCAGATTCACAAGTCTGTAAATCTGCCTTGAAGTCAGACATTTTGCCAGGGTAATCAAGGGCAAGGCCACTTAATCTCTCTGAGCCTCCAAATTCTCATCTCTAAAATGTGGATGACAAATGTCCCACTTGCTTCATGAGATCAGGATGAAATGGAAAAAAAGCCCATGAAATGCCATCCAAGCAACAAAGCATAGTATACAGGGCAGCTATTATCATGTTGGCTAAGGGAAATGCCCCAAAGGCAGAGGGCAGGGTTCAGCCTCCATCAACTGCCCAGCCTCCAGGGGCAGGTGAGGGAGATACCCTGCTTTGGGCAGGAAGGGGTCCCAGAGGCTCTCTGAGCTAAGCAGAGTAGTTTGGGGTGAAGCTTGTAGGAAACAGACCCAGAAGAGAGATCACTTTATATTTAAAGCAAAGTCTAGAGGGGGGAGCCAGCTAAAGATCCCTGCTAGTAAATAGCAGTGGGGCATCTAACCCAGAGTAGAAGATCAGAGCCTTAGGGAAGAGGCTTCAGAAATCATTCGGACCAAACTTCTTCCTCTGACTCCCATTTTACAGATGAAGACTAGAGACTGAGGGCTCAGATTCCCATGGATGTCAGAAGAGAGCTGCCCTTGAGTCTCAGGGGGAAGGGGCATTTGGCAGGTAGCAGCATTCTAGACACATTTAAGTGCCTGTTGTTTGCAAGACAGCTGTTAAGTGCTGAACCCAAACAAGGTGAGGAAGTCTGCATCATCGTAAAAGGAAAGATGAGATTCTTATGAAGCTGTGCTGACAGGCAGTTTACCTCAGCAACCTGTCTTTTGAGATTATCATCTGTGACAGAATAAGGATCTTATTCCCAACAAGAACAAAGGGCAAGGAAAATATTTCAGTGTCCTGAAGAGAAGGCATATTGGTCTTTTGTCATGGCCAAGAAACCAAACTCCTCAAAGTGTAGTGGGGTCTACCTCCTAGAAGAGGCAGCAGAGGCTCTTCTCTCTCTAGACCATCTTGGAGAATGAAGTGGTCCTTGGGGGCAAATAAAGGTCACACAATAAAAAATGCAGAAGAGAAGATCTGAGGATCCACAAGGGAATTCAGATCCATGTCAAGAGTGTTTCACTTTTCTTTAACCTGTATTCCTGGCCTAGCACACAACAGAACCTTCAGTGCTTATTGGCTGACTGACTGAACGTGAAGATAAGGACACTGAAAAAATAGAATTAAAGACCACAGGCCTCTCCTGTATGAGGGGAGACAGGCCCTCTGAAACAGCAGCTGCTAGGCTCCAATAATTAAGCACAGGCTCTCCCAGTGCCATCAGGAGAAAGGTCCTCCAGTGACAAGGGAACAAGGGACAGGAGACAGAGGGGAGCTGTGGCACTTGGTGATTCCCCGAGGAGAGGCTTCTGAGACATTTATATGTTGGCTTCTCATTAATGATAAAGAACCCTGTGGATTTCTGACACTCTTCCCCTGACCTTCTAGTCTAGGCATAGGAAAGTAGCAGGAACTAATGGCCTGAAGAACTGGCTTCCCTACTAGATTTTAGGAGGTGTCACATTTAAATCAAGTCCAAGTTTTTTTTTTTTTTTTTTGCAGAACCCTTTTTAATATAAAACAAAAGTTTAAACATATTTCAAATCTTCACTATGTCCACAAATCTTCACTATGTCCACAATTCTTGTCTTCACAAGACACATGTAAGCATGTTAGATCACATAGCAGAGTCTTTGGGAACATGTGCTTGTGTAGAATAAAAAAAATGCCAAATCCTAGGATGCTCAACCAGTCACCGAACTTGTCCTTAAGCACTAGAGCAGTCCCTGGCGTTTCAAATCCTCATATGTTTTCTTATTCACAACATTTCCACTGGAATCCTCATACTCCTCCTAAAAAGCAGAGGAAGAAAGAGGGAAATGGTTTATCAGTCCTGGAGAAAATGAGCATTTGCATGTTTAGAAATGGCCTTAAGTCATTTCTGAACAATCTCAAGATATGCGAGCAAAACATAGCTGCCATCCCCCATTCAAGTAACCACCATGTGGTATTTGCCTTAATATATCTGCCCTCTCTCTGTATTCCATCTTCATCTGTCCAAATAAAGCACTGCACTATTGTTATTGATAATCAGATATACACAGGAGACAGCCAATCATTAGATATCTCCAACAAAGACAGATCATGCAAAAAAGTATTCAGAACTCCTAAGGCAGTGGTTCTTTATCTTGGAGCCCATGAACTTGTGAATCTTAAAATTTTGACAACTATTGGTGTATGATTTAGTTTTATTCATAATCCTTTCTATTTCATTTTATGCATTAAAAGCAAAGGTTTCACTGGAATACTCATGGGGTCCACAACACAGAAAAGGTGAAGAACATCTGCCAGAAGGCAACCATTCTCAATTTTTGTGGCTAATGGCTCACTCTGATAAGGCAAAGGACTTGTCTAATCACTGATGACCCTCAACAAATTCTTGCCATAATGAATGGAAAGATGAAACTATTTTTGAAGACAGGCAAATGAGATGACTTCTGGTTTTGACATGCTTCAAGAATTCCTGATTTTATTAGTGTGGGCACTTTCTCAGCTAAAGACTATTTCTGAACTGTCTTTATGAGGTGCTGTGGCTCGAAAAATTCAGCCCTTGGTGGAGTCCTCACTCTGGTGATAAATTTTTCCTTACTAAGCTAGTTTTTGCTGGATACAGAGCCCACCTACCACTAGGCTCTGACTGAAAACCTTTCCAATTTGGTGGAACCTGGCAGACCTTTTACTCTGAAAACATAGTCATTTCCATATTACAATGGAATAGCAATAAGAAGGCAACAGTGGAGTTTTATATATTTCAGGCAAATTTCTAATTCATGTCAGAAAGCAAGGCTGCACATTATCCTATTACAAACAATAACCCTCAAATCTATTTGGCCCACTGTAAATTCACTGATCATGATCAGAGAATCAGTGCTCCAATGGAGCAGGGCCAGGCCAATGTCTACAGTTCCCTGAGAAAGGAGCTGGGTCTTCTTAGTATCATCACTGATTTGACTACCAGCAATCTCCAAATATGACCACTTACCTCTGTGTCAGGCTGCCACCGTTCAGAAGCCTTCTGCAGTTTCAATTTGGCCCATACTATAAAATAATCACCAGCAATTAGTATTAATATGCATGGGATTAGAATCCCAATTCTACTTCAGAATCCACGAGCTACATGTTTGTTAGAACCTTGGTGTAGTAGAAATATTAAGAACTGACATTAATGCAGTATTTTTAATTTTATAAAGTCCTTTCAACTATAAAGTAGGTAACAAAAAAAGTGTAAAGTAAGTCCCCAACCTCCTATATTACCCTGTATACTACCCTGGCTATGATTTCATTGGCATAAGATGAGCACCTGCTCTGCAATTTCAAGGCATTGAGAGTAACCTGGAGCATGACAGGTTAAATGTCTTAGAGATAAAGAAGTGGCTGATAATGACAGTGAGGGGAATCTTGGAAGAAGACGGTCTTATTATTTTAATGAAGGAAAGCTGATTGCATTGTTAATCAGATATTTAAGAACACTACATTTTGCCACACACACAACTGCATGACTGTAATTCCATTCACTGGAGAGAACTGAATCTGGTAGACCTCTTAAGCTGGACTCAAGAGGGCTAATGCTAGTTACATGTCCACAGTAAGTTTGGTATTTATACAATGAGTCCCCAAGAGTCAGGATCCCCAGGACACTCAAGGAAGAGCAAACTGTTCCAGTGTGGAAATGGAGTAGGTAAAAGTTCTTGTGCTCCTTGATAATGGGAGACCTGGCATAGGTACTCTCTATGTCTCCAGTCTGGCAAGATAAGAAAAAAGATAAGACTCCACCTTTCTCAAAGTTGCTATGTTGTTGTTGTGAGGGCTGATTCACCACAAGTATCTAAGGTAATAAGCAGTAAAGGGAGTGGGTGTGCAATCTGTCCTAATACTGAGAGAGAACTAAAGGTTACTTACAAGAGACAGCATCTTCAATCTGAGTTACATTAGCAAAGTGAGCTGTATTTGGAATGCCCAAGCACCTCATACCGTGAGCATGACGCCACTCCTGGAAAAGAAAAAAATCAGGACAATAGAAAACGGTGCCAACTATATACAAGGCATTACTCTCCCTTCATCCCTAAATCCTGAAACTTCCCCACCAGAGACTGTCTACAAACAAGACTGTGATTAGCACCATAAGAAGCATGGGATTCAAAGAAGTATTTTTGGTCCCAAATAAGTTTCTTCCTAGCTGTATCATTTGGTCAGAATCAATCAGTCGGTCAAAGACTAGCTTTGAAAGGCCAGGCCATCTTGCTGTCAATAATTCTGTGCCACAGTCACAGAATGGAAGGCAACATCACAGAGCAATAAAAAAGATTACCAGAGAGGGAATCTACACAATGTTGAATATTAGCTCTACAACTAACTAGCTGTGCAACCCCAAATGAATCTTCTCTTTGGGAATCAGTTTCCTCATCTATAAAATATTGTGGTAAGACTACCTATCTCTTAGTTGCATCATTTTATAATCTTAGTGGATCTTCCTAATCAACCTTCTGACTAGTAATTTTAAAATTCATACTGTTGGGGGCAGGTAGGTGGCGCAGCGGATACAGTACTAGCCCTGAAGTCAAGAGGACCTGAGTTCAAATCTGGCCTCAGACACTTAAGACTTCCTAGCTGTGTGACCCTGGGCAAATCACTTAATCCCAATTGCCTCAGCAAAAAAAAAAAAAAAAAATTCATACTGTTGTTTCAAGAAGTGGGTGAGAGAGGCTGGCTGGCTAGATATAAACCATTATCAATAGAAGAAAAATAACCTCAAGAATACCTTAGTGATGACTGGTCAATAATATCATCTTTGTATATATGAAGTTCATTTGACTGTTGGTCTATGAAAGACTATAAGATGTAATATCTTAGATATGAACTGGTGTTTAAAAAAGAGGTGCATTGGTGATTTGGACAACCATCCTGGAAGACAGGGGGTACACATATTATAATTAAGCCTATTTTACAGATGGAAAACTGAGATCAAAAAAAGGTTAAGAGATGTGCTCAAGGTCACTCAACAAGTAAACGTCAAATCTGATAAGAAGCCTGACTTTATGGTTGACATTCTTTCCCCTTACCAGACCATTAACAGAAGCATTTTTCCTCCTGGAAGTTCTAAGTAGCAAAAATAGATAAAAATAAAGAGTGTAAGCTGTTCTGTTGGTCATGGTAAATCCTTACATTAACACCTTGTTTTAAGAATGCTACCATGACATTGATACATTGTTGGTGGAACTGTGAACGGATCTAACCATTCTGGAGAACAATTTGGAACTATGTACAAAAAGTTATCAAACTGTGCATACCCTTTGACCCAGCAGTGTTTCTACTGGGCCTATATCCCAAAGAGATCTTAAAAAGAAGGAAAGGGTCCCACATGTGCAAGAATGCTTGTGGCAGCCTTTTTTGTAGTGGCTAGAAACTGGAAACTGAATGGATGCCCATCAATTGGAGAGTGGCTGAATAAATTATGGTATATGAATGTTATGGAATATTATTGCTCTGTAAGAAACGACCAGCAGGATGATTTCAGAGAGGCCTGGAGGGACTTGCGTGAACTGATGCTGAGTGAAACGAGCAGAACCAGGAGATCATCATACACAACAACAACAGTATTACATGATGATCAATTCTAATGGACATGGCTCTCTGCAACAAAGAATTGTCTCAAACCAGTTCCAATTGTTCACTGAAGAAAACCATATACACCCAGAGAGAGGGAAATGAAATATGGACCACAACATAACATTTTCATGATCTCTATTGACATTTGCTTGCATTGTGTTGCCTTTCTCTGATTCTTTTTTTTCTTGTAGATAGGATTTTTCTTGCACAACTTGTCAAGCATTTCAACATTATTAACATGTAGTGGACTTCCTGCCATCTAGGGGAGGGGAGGAGACTGGGGGTAAAATATGTAATGGAAAGCTTTGTAAAGATCAATGTTGGGGAACTACCCATACATATGTTATACAAATAAAAAGCTTTAATGAAAAAAAAAAAAAGAAAAGAAAGGGTCCCACATGTGCAAGAATGCTTGTGGCAGCCTTTTTTGTAGTGGCTAGAAACTGGAAACTGAATAGATCCCCATCAATTAGAGAGTGGCTGAATAAATTATGGTATATGAATGTTATGGAATATTATTGTTCTGTAAGAAACAACCAACAGGATGATTTCAGAGAGGCCTGGAGAGACTTGCATGAACTGATGCTGAGTGAAACGAGCAGAACCAGAACATTATACACGGCAACAACTATACTATATGATGATCAACTCTGATGGACATGGTTCTCTTCAGCAATGTGATTCAAACCAGTTCCAATTGTTCAATGAAGAAAGCCATATACACCCAGAAAGAGGGATATGAAATGTGGACCACATCATAACATTTTCATGCTCTCTATTAATGTTTGCTTGCATTGTGTTTCTTTTCTCTGATTTTTTTTTCTTGTAGATAACGATTTTTCTTGAACAGTAAGATAAGTGTGGAAATATGCATACATATATTCGATTTGTTAAATATTTTAACATAATTAACATGTAGTGGACTTCCTGCCATCTAGGGGAGGGGTGGGGACTGGGGGGGGAAATTTGTAAGGGAAAGCTTTGTAAGGGTCAATGTTGAAGAATTACCCATACATATGTTTTGCAAATAAAAAGCTTTAATTTAAAAAAAAAAAAAAAAAAAAAAAGAATGCTATCATGTATACTATCCTCTTTGCTGTTATAAAATGGATTTTTTTTTTTCTGTAAGAGGTAGGATGCAGAGCCCACAGCAACCTTAGGACTAGAGATAGCATTGTCCCTGCCTTTAATGCCATCAATAGACCAAAAATTCTCTGAGACAAGTGTAAGGCACAGCCATCAAGAAGGCAAAAAAAACAAAGGTAAAGAAAGGGAACAAAGAAAAAGAAACAAAATTCCAAGATGTATGGGAATATATCTGTATGGATTATACAGGCTGAAGGAAGAGAAGCCTTATTTCTTCCTTTTTAAAGAATGGCAAATGACAGGCGTAATGACCTCTCTGCACGACCTCTCATAACCATTTTCCCAAACTGTTCCACATAACTGCTTTTGGGGAACATACTGGTTGGTGGCTTTGGTCTGTCCTTGGTTACAACCAAGAAGCCCATAAGGGAAGACCCAGCAGGATGCTGCTTTGACAGCCTGGACACCATGGCCACATAGACCTGTGCCGCTGGTCCGGACCACTCCGCCATATTCCAAGCACACTGTTTAGCCGTTCCTTCCTCTCTCCCTTAAATGGATTGTTCCCATTCAAAGATTTTTCCCTCCCTCATTTCTAGTGGAACAGGCTCAGGATTCCTTACCGCAAAATGCCTCTGGAAGGCCTTGGGCCCACGGTAAGTGTAGTTGCCACAGATCTCACAATTATAGTTGATATTGAGGCCATGTAGCTTGTAGAGCCAGTAGGGAATGGGCTGGAAGAAAAGAGACACAGAACAGAGTAAGACATTGACATGTGAAGACAGGAAGGGCTGAACAGGACTCCTGAATTGGGCACAAGCACTCACTTTGCCATCCCAACCCAGGGGCAGGTTTTTGGGGTTGTAGATAATCTCATTCTCTTCATCTTCACTTTCACTCTCGCTTATCTGCTCTTCCTCTTCTTCCTCTCTTTCCTCTCCTGTCCGTGCCTGTTTGCGCTGCACATTTTCATGAGTGAGATGTCGCTGTTCCTAAAGGCAGAAAGTAAATTAATCAAAGATAGTCACTGATGCACTATGGGTGAAATTGTAAAGTGATTCAGTCATCTGGGGACATTACTGCAAACTATACTCCCAAGTCAAAAAATACAACATCTTCTATTATATCAGTAATAGGACTATAATCCAAAGAGTTAAAGAGGAAAAAGACCCCTGTATATAAAACTGTTTACAGGAGCACTTTTTTGTCAGAGCCAATTAAGAGTTGCCCAAATGGAGAAGAGCTAAATAAATTATGGGATATAAATATAGGAAAATTACTGTGCAAGAAAAAATGACAAAGGATGGATTCAGAGAAATGTGGGACTACTCATATATACTAATAAAATATGGAGGAAATAGAATGAGAACAATTTATATAATAATTAAAACACGAGGGCTTAATAATGCCAATCAATGCAAAAACCAACCACACCTCCAAAGAACTAACAATGAAGCATGCTAACTACCATTTGACATGGAAGACAGACTAAAACCAGAGTAAAAAAATTAACATTTTCAGACATGTCCAACGTTTTTGCTTGTCTATGCTTGTTACAAGAGTTAGGTTCTGATTTTTTTAATGAGGGGAAGAACAACAGGAGTGAAGAAAGCTAATAATAGTGATGCCCCAAAAAGGGATGAAAAAATCATTACTGAAGTATTTTTTAATAGACAAAGGAGTAAAGAAGAAAAAATATAGAAGCAAGACAGCTCTGAAACTAACAAACTGAATTTACTATAAATTTTCAAAAAACTAAAGGTTTTGTTACATAATGGATTATATGATAAGATTTTTATATAGTCCTTTCTCTGTTGTCTGCATATGGAAAAGCTTATGTTTATCTAATTCTAAATAACAACAACAACAAAAATACATTTTTAACAAGGTATCTAGGTAGTACAATGGGTACATTGCAGGACCTGGAGTCAGGAATCCCAAATCCAAATCTCCCTTAACATCTGCCACGTGATAAGGTTAAGTCCCTTCACTTCAGCTTCATTTTGGGGAAACTAATAGTACTTATCTTCACAGGGTAGCTGTGAAGATCAAATGAGATAATGTATAGTGTTTTGCAAACTTTAAAGTACCACATAAATGTTAGCTGCTGTTATAATCAAGGAGAATCTCTCCCAACTTGTCAAAATCCTTGAAACCTTCAGGAGCACTTTTTCTAATGGGCGGTAGCAGCTAAAACTTTATTTTCTGGTAAGATAAGGATTATAGGTTTTTAAAAAGAGGAGACAACTTATTAGGACCTATCTGATCCAAAAAGTTTCAGAGCTTCCTGTCAGCATAAATCTCCTAATCTAGGAGAAAAAAGTCCCAAGATTCTAGTTATTCACCTAACATCCTTTACTGTAGGATCAGACTGTCTTAAGAGTTGTAGAAATGCCATCCTTCCAAATATTAGAACTTGTTCTAGAAATCAAATGGTCTCTGATGCCCTAGACATTCTGAGTGGAAATATGGCAAGTCCTCAGAAATGTAGAGGGATGTAGATGATTCCCTCAAATCAAAAAACTAAAAGATTTGCCCCTCAGTTATGCTCAGATTTTGTCCAAGACCAAGGTGGAGAGCCTGAAATTGTCTGAGGAGAACAACCTTTTGACATCAATAAGTTTCTTTCTTTTTTAATTGTCTAAACAAAAAAAGTGATCTGGTTGGATGGCTTTTCAAGGGATCTTGTTTTATGGTCCCATTACCTTCAGTTATACTCACCCCAAGAATTTCTACATATTCATAGATCTGGGCTTCAAGAAAAGCAATATCTTTATTCCTCTCAGTGTCTCTGTGAACAAAAAGTCAGGTCATTTGAAGGTAATTGAAATCTTTCTTTCTTTCTTTCTCTTTTTTTTTTTTGGCTGAGGCAATTGGGGTTAAGCGACTTGCCCAGGGTCACACAGCTAAATCTGGTCTCACACCAGATTTGAACTCAGGTTCTCCTGAGTCAGGGTTGGTGCTCTATCCACTGTGCCACCTAGCTGCCCTGGAAGTGAAATCTTTCAAAGAACAATGATATAATGGTTGGTTCTCTATAAACTCAAATCCCTGATCCAAAGAATAGTTCCACTTAGCACGTCACTCCCTATTAAGTGAACAGTTCCTTTAGTGAATTAATCAAGACAGAAGCAACTGTACTAGGGAGGCACAGAAGCTACCAGCTCACTCACCTCTTAGTTCCCTTTGACTTGGGATTCTTAGCAAACAGAGAGGAGTCGAGTGATTCCAGGGACTTGCCTTTAGTGCTGAACAGCCTCTGGGCTCTCTCTTCCAGTGTACTGTATAAAGAGAAAGGGATAAAGGATTCTCTAGTTATTATACCAAGCAGTTTCACCCGTATTTGGCTAGTTTTACAGTAGTCAGACAAATGGAGCTTAAGCCACTCTAACAATTATGATGGACAAGCGGAGAAAGGAAATATTGAACACCTAAGACTACAGATCCTGTCTCTTACCCGCCACATTTCAGTCCTAAAGCCAAAAGTGCAGATTTCAGTCTGTCCAGACCCAAGGAGGCCAACTCCTGTAAAACAAAGGGATGAGTTAGGATGCTGAAGAAAATGACTCCTGAGACCAAATGCTAACCTTAGGTACAAGTGAAGGCAGTAAGTGTTTAGTAAATGTTTTTAGTAAATGTTTAGAAAATGACTTTGTCATTATGGCTGAAAAAATTCATCAATTTGTGGTCAGCATTCTGCTGAAGAATCTTGCTGCAGTTCCACATTCATTCAAATGTAAAACCCAACCAAACTGGCAGGACCTGCTTGAACTTGAGCTCCCAGAATGCTCTCCACATCATGTTCAAGCAATAATAAATAAAAATACCATATGTGCATATGGAATTTTATTATTATTTAAGTGTGTAGAAACAAATTAGCTCACTTGATTTTTCCTTATCTCCTGCACATGACCAGTTCTAGAAAACCTTGGGTTTTGTTTTGTTTTAAATTGCAAAGAAAAGAATCTGTATTAAATAAATAAGAGGAATGGCTAGTCCAAGACAGGCTGAAGAATTACAGAAAACATACTTCCCAGGAGGAAAATGCAGAGAGGTCAAGATGGGCTCCAGCATGGGTCAGTGCGCTGCTTGTCTCTTTCTGCCAAGAACAACAAGGAATCCTATTAATAGCCTGTTTTAGGACAATAGCAATGGATTCCCTCCCATGTTTATATATGTAAGTCTTAGGAATGATCTCCAAAAGAAACCATAAAAGAAAATTACAGGGCAGAGAATACTTCAGGACCACAACTGAGGGAGAAAGGACCATCTATTATCGGTCCATTACTAAAATGCAAAGAGCAAGAGTCTTAATTAAGTTTCCCTTCCAGCTTACCGGCCAGCCTGGGAAGGTACCATTGTCCCACTTCTTCTCAAATTCATTCTGAATCTTCCCAAACAGTTCATTCTGGTCTTGTAGGGGCTTCACCCTGTCTGTGTAGTCCTGGAGGTACTCCAGCAGCATTTCCAGGTACCTAACAGAGAGAGACTCAGTTAGAGAAAGTTAGGGGTGCTATTTGTGATGGAGGTGACACAGCAAAACAAGTCTTGTTTCCCATCCAGGCACATGCTTAGTCTCATCACTGTAACCACAGACTAAGAGACAGAGTGCTAAACATTAGAGCCCTATACTTCTTATGGGATATGTTAATGAAGCAACAGGTTTCGCCTAAGATGACTAACCATATTCTATTATTGTGCCATGAGAAATGTCAAAAGGGACAGATTCAGAAAAACTCAAGAAAACTTGTTTGAACTGATTCTGACTGAAGTCAGAGCTGGAAGAACAATTAACAGAATGACTATAAATACTATAATGGAAAACATTTTCCAAAACTAATGATAAAGTCCCCTTCCTGGCAGAGTTGATGGACCAAAGGTGCAAACAATGCGTTTCAGTCAGATATGGCCAATGTACAGATCTCTTTTACTTAACAGTACATATTTATTACAATTATTTGGTGGAAGGGGAGGAATAAGAAAAGAGGGATGGTGATTAAAAAAAAGATCCATCAATGACTATTTTTAAAATACATGGTAAAAGAACACAAAAGTTCAGGAGACACAGACAAGCAAGGCAGTATTTAAATTTAATAATTAAAATTAATATAAACTTTGCAAAAGCCATGTAGTTTCATATAAAATTGTTTTTCTCTCCATTTTTTATATATAGAAGTATTCATATTTGTCAAATTCAAAATAATTTTAATATATATTCACCCAACCAAGATTGACTATAAATATTCAAAAACTGGATTTTAGAGTTCCACATCCCAATAATGCTAGAAGTCAGGAGCACTCAGAGGATAGCTAAGGTTAGAAGTTAGCTTCTAATTTAAATAACAACAAGAAAAGGAGCTTGACAATGCTTACCTCTTATACTCTGCATTCTTCCTTTCCTTGGGAATATCAAATAACTGGTCAAAGATAGACAGGTATGTGATATAATCCAGTTTCTGAAAAAAAAAAAAACCACGAATGATGTAGAACTCAAAAGATATAATCTAATCAATCTATATAAGATGCAATTTGAGAGTTCAGTGTAACAAGATACAACTTTGAAACTGTTTCTTCTTGGCCATATACATTCAGAGTGAGGGATGTGAAATGTGGACCACAACATAACATTTTCATGTTCTCTATTGATGTTTGCTTTCATTGTATTTCCTTTATCGGATTAGTCTCTCTTATAGATACGATTTCTCCTGAACAAAAAAATGATGTGTGGCAATAACTATACATATATTCAACTTAAGTATTCTAACACAATTATCATGTAGTGGATATCCTGCTATCTAGGGGAGGGGTGGGGAGTAGGGGGGAAAAATTTGTAACAGAAAGCTTTGTAAGGGTTAATGTTTAGTAATTACCCATACATATGTCTTGCAAATAAAAAGTATCAATAATAAGTAAATTAATTAATTAATTAAAAAAAAGAAAAAAAGAACTGTTTCTTCTTGTACAATTTTTCCAGCACTCAAATCCCTGTACTACTTCAGTTAAAGAAATGCTTTAGTCTGGACATTTACAAGAAAAGTAGAAACAGTAACCAAAAATCATAAAATCACACCAAGATTTCCGTTTACCAGTGGATGCTCCAAATAATTAACTTTTTCCAAATTTGATTGAAGTTTCTTCTCAATTCTGACCTTACTCAATGTTTATATTTTTCACCTGGGAGCTATTCTTTGTCAACTGTTATTGCAATTAAAAATTTTTAGCGCCTAAGTTAGTGACATTTACATAGAAGATGCTTTGTAAACATTTCCTAAATCGAACTCATGTTTCTATTAAATATATTGTAAATTTCTTAAAACGTAGGGTCCATACTTCTACTCTGGCCATCTTCTTGTCTTCTACTACTACATCCTGAGGACCACCAGATATCTCACTCTGGGGGTTTTAAAACCACCTACCTTTGTCATTCTGACGTTGGGGCTTGTGACTGGCTAAGTGTTTATGCACAAACCCACATGGTTAGATGGCCCACTATATCGAGCCAATCTTCTCCAGCATGGCCTTCTCCTTTCCATCTAGCCTTGCTATGAACATGAACTATCCCTTTTCACCTCTTCTAGGAATCATAATCAAATTTATACTGCCATTGCTACTGGAAAAGGCATGTCAATCACCTTTCCTATGGTTCCACTCACTGTCCCTCTTTCCTCAACTAATGTTCTCCTTTGACCTTTGAGTGACCACCACTTCTCTATATAAGTTGTCTCCCCCATCAGGACAAAATCTCCTTGAGGATAGGGATTATCTCACTTTTCTATTTGCATTCTCAGGTTTTGGCAGTGTTTAGCACAAAGGAAGTGCTTAATAAAGGCATTTTCTTTCAGGCTTCATACAACAATATAATCCCAACAGCACTCAGCACATTGTCCTGTACATAAACAGAACATGATATTATTTCCATTTCTGATAAAGAGGCTCATTCAAAGAGGGCCAATCTAGTGAAATACTACCTGCTATAGTTAGTAATCCCAATTCAACCTCCCTAGTCTATTTTGTGAATCAAGAGTTCTAATTATCTTACCTCAGATGCTTTTAAGTTAATGTACTTAAGATAGCAGTCATGAAGATCCAGGTAACGGCCATATCCTTCTTCATCTGTGAACTCCACCAAGTCTGGGGGAATCGGAAAGAACAGTTGTATCAAATAAATTAAAAATAGTCCCTTACATAAAACCTCTCTCATCAACCTTTTCATTTAGCCTATTTGTTTCTTCACTAGACAGTAAGACCCATTCACAAAGTTGATCCCTTCTGCTTCTGGGATAAGCTGACCACAACATGCTGAGAAATTGTCCAAGCCACTGAAGCTAAGTAAGTTCTGGAAGAAAAGGTCTCAGGACAGCAACTTCCAACTCCACAGAGTCCTTATTTCATTTGGGTAATCATAGAAACTGAATCCACTATCTTCCTAAATGATGTCCCCATCACAGCAATGAACCAAGCCAAGATTTAGTCTCAACAGATAGGTTGAAGGAACTAATGTACATTTTTCTCTGAGAAAGAATGTTTTCTACACTTGGAGAACATAAGCTGATTGAACATTTCCTATATTTTTGTTAATGTGAAATATGAAACTCCACTTACTTTGAGCCTCTTCACTAGGATTTTCTCTGGCTTTCAGGAGCTCCTCAAATTCCACGGACATCGGCACACAAATCTGAGAAGAGAAAGCACAAAGCACAAATGGATCCTCCATTTCCTCTGAACAAAAGCAACATTGTCTCATATGTGGGCCTTTGTGTCTTAAACTTCGTTCTGTAAATACTGTCTTTGACCCTAATACATCACAGAAAAGTAGCTAAGGGATACTTGAGCATCCCTCTTATACTGATCCTTACACTTTGCTTTTCAAACTTTCATGGCACTGAGATCTGGCCAAACAATTCTACTTAAAAACCCTGGGTCTGGCCTGTAGCTGCACACTGATGATGGTTAATGCCACTGTCTTCTGACTGAACTTCCCACATCTGTGTTTTCACCCCTAATTAGAAATGTGAGCTCCTTGGCAGATCTTGAATTTTTCTTGCTTACTTTTGTTTTTGTATCCCTAACACTTACTACAATGTTTGGCACAAAGTAAGCGCTTAATTACTTTTCTGTTCATCTGTTCATGACCAGAAAGAAAATAATAACCCAGAATGGTAGTACAATCTTACGTGGCAGATGTGCTTCCTTAGCTACTGTACACACATTCTCCTCAATGCAGTTACTTGGAATTTTATCTTCAGCAACATCCTGGTTTTTCATTCCCACTGGCATCAAATTCTACATCCAGATATCTATATAGAGAGAGTCCAACTCTCTATCATCTAATACCTAGATGATTATAACTACCTTACTGGTCTATGCAGTCAATTCAGTCCATATACCATTGACAGATTACCTTTTCTAATGTGTTCCTTTTACATAACCATCCTCAAAAACCTTTGATAGTTCTTTACTTACTACATGACCAAACCTGAAATTCAAGGTTCTACAGATTAGCTCTTAAACTGCATTTCCTCCTCTTCTGTTAAAATTCAACATGACCTTCCACTCAAGGACGATTAACTCACTGTTTCTCAATCATATTTTTTAAAATTCTAATTTCTGTACCTTTTCTCATGCTATTCCATGGAATTCCCTTCCCACACTTTTTTATCTAAACATCCTTCAAAGACAAGTTGAAGTTCCTACTCTTGAAAGAAGCTTTTCCTTTCCTCCATCCCTAGCAATTTCTTGCCTCGAAATATCTATAGGACTTACTGCCTGTATCCTCAGAATCATGCAAGGTCAGAGCTGGAGGGATATCAGTGATTATTCCATCCAACCATCTCACTTTTCAGACTCAAAATTTGAGGCCCAGAAACATGAAAAAGGAACTTGCTCAAAGCCACAGAACTCATTAGTGTCAGAACTGGATTAAACCCACTTCTCCTCAGGGAAAGGAAAGAGTCCTGAGCCCAAGTCAACTGTCTAGTAAACCATGGCTGTCTCCTATCTGGCACTTAAATATGCCTCTCTGTTGGGATAATCTGTACTGAGGATAAAGACCAAGTCTTAGACTTCTTTTGTTTCTTTGAAGTACATGCATATGATACGCACTCAACATACTGTGATCACTTACACATCATAATGGTAATAATGATGTTGATAACAATAATGGACATTCCTATAATCCTTTAAAGTTTGCAAAATGGTCTTCATTTATTACAACAACCCAGGGAGGTAGATCCTTTAGGTATTATTATCCCTATTGATGGAAACCAAGGATCAGAGAAAATAAGTTGCTTGCCCATAGTCAAATATTACCATAAGTACCAGAATCGTCTTCACTTCCAAGTCTAGCATTCTAATGTGCCACTATACCAAAATGTCTATTTGTCATGCTATAATAATAAAAATCTCTATATTAATACATAATATAATTTTGCAAGTGTCAATATAGTAAACTAGAAAAGGTGGTGACAATAGGTGCCAATGAAAACAAACATTAAAATGATAAATATACTGCCATATGCTCAGTTGTTATAGACTACTGAAACAAATTTAAGGTACAGATTAGCTAACTGATGAGTAAAAATAAACTAAAAATTGCTAATGTTCCTCATCCCTGCTGTTTCTTCCTGGAGTATTGCTTGGCTCACTCTGAAAGAATATGTCACATTTCATCAACAACTCTTAGGACTTACCTCATTTGGGTGCTTCCGGTGAAATTCTTTTATCTGTTTGAGTCTATTATAGAATTCTGCGAATTCATTTGGTCCTGAAATAGCACTGAGCTCCTCTTTTCTTAACCTGAAATTCCCAAAAGGATCAAAAGAGCAAACAAGAGACCAAGGTCAGCAGTTTAATTGACAATGACTCCCAGAAACACCCAAACATGGCCCAACACTGCTACTTACCCATCTTTGTCATCATATAAGTCTCTCAGGTTCCCACTGACTTCCATATACCTCTAAAAGGCAAAAAACAACCAAACCCTCATCAGTATAAAGCAGCTGTGTCAACAACAAAAAAGATCTCTTTTCCAAAATAAATTAGAGGGCGCTAAGACTTCAGCAGATAGTGAAGATATTATTTATATGACAATTTCAGGAGGAAGGTCTATTACCCATTCAAATTCTTTCTCTACCAGTCTGAAACCATTCTAGCATTTCATTTTTTGAGATTTTTTTCTTTCTTTTTTTTTTGGGGGGGGGGGCTCAGGACCTAAGTGAAATCTAACTAACTAGAAAGTTAAAAGTACAGTAGACTGGCCTCAGTCATTAAGACATTAGTAGGAATAAATTTATTATTAGAGGCTTTTTATACTCAGAGCTAGCAGACAATTCCCTCAGATGGGATGAAAATTGTCTATAAAAGGGAGTTTAAAAATAGGTCTAGAAAAAAAGCAGGCTTGGTGGTACCACAATACTAGTAATGTTAGTGATCACAGTAGTAACAATCCATTAAAAAAAAAATCATTTTCAGTTCTGAATTCTCTCCTACCTTCCATTCTTCCTTCTGAAAAGGCATAAACAAAAACCAAACTCCAAAATAATATCCCTCATAAGTATAAAATCATGCAAAACATTTTCAAATTTCTTTCCAGTCATAATGACAATTAATATTAACATAATACTACAAAGGTCGTAAAGTGTTTCTCAATCCTGTGTACACGATTGTAATTTGTTTTAGAAAAGAAAACACCAAAGATTAGGTAGTGAAATGTCCTGCTTCAGGTTATAAAATTCATAATAATAATGACAGCATTTATATAAAGCTCTTTACAAACATCATCTCAATTTTTCATTCACAACAACCTTAGGAGTGAGGTGTCAAAATTATTCGCATTTTACAGATGAGAAAACCGAGGCTGGCACAGCGGTTTAGTGCCTGGTCCAACGCCAAACGAGCACGGAACCTTTAGCAACGTTCCAGCCTCAGAACTGACCACTCTAGTCCAAGCATTTCGGACAGTGAATAATAAAAAACAAAACTCGCCGGAGGAGCCCAGTGTTGAGGGGGTAGACCGATCTCAAGCACGCAGTAAAAGTATTCAAAGAGAACAAGTCCTGGGGGGCCCCGGCCCGCCGGGGGCTGACACTCTTAACTGCCTTCGGACCCTCCCCGCCCCGGAACTCACGTCCTGCATAGCCCGCGTGCGATGGTCCGAATTGATCTGGTCCCGGAGCTGAAAGAGGAAAAGACACAGTCCGGATCAGCCTTCACTTCTCGGGGAGTCCCTGCACAGCCCTTCCTCCCACTAGTCGGCCCACCTCCCAACCTCCCGGCCTGGCGCGGGACAGTTCGGCAGGCGAGCCGCGACCCCAGGGCGAGACCCCTAGACCCCCCTCGAACTACATTTTGGACTTTGGGATTTAGAGGAGAGGGAAGAATCCCAGGGCCCGGTGGGGGCAGGAGAGGGGGAGGGGCAGGATCCCGGATGTAGCCGCTTTTTTTTTCCCCTCTCTTCTTCATTTGCCCAGTTGCCCTCCCTCCGGCCGCTCACCGTGGACTTCTTGATGAGCATTTCCTTGGCCATGACGTCCATGAGCCGCTCCTTTTCTTCGTGGTAGCGCCGCTGCTGCTCCAGAATAGTCTCCATTTTGCCCCCGCCACCTCCACCTCACACCAAGCAACCGCTGCGACCGGAAGTTGCCGTAGCCACCGATGCCGCTCAGCGCGCTCTGCCGCCCGCTTCTCACACCCCACTACACTTAGGTTCCGCCCTCGCCGGAAGTCTTGGCCTGGGAACGAGCACGGGGAGGGGATCACAAAGGTAGAAGCACCGAGAGGAGCTTGGCAGCTCGCGCCGAGGCGGCAGCGCTCCCTGCTGCCGGTATAGAGACACTGGTGTTCAGCAGAATGTTTGCGTACGTTCCTGGAAGGGGCCAGAGAGGCCACAAGGACTGGGGATTTGCCTGGTGCTCCTGGGTTCATGGGACCTCCTTGAAGTTGGGGTTCGGGGGCCGGAGGCGCGCGAGGCAGGAGGTGGGCTAGTTCCAGACCTCATTCATATCCTGCCCCCTTTACAATTGCCCTCGTGAGCGAAGCCGATCAAGTATCGCTGCACCCATTTCACGGATGAAGAAATAGTTTTTTTAAAAAATAAAATTTCGAACTGCTAGAGATCATCTTGTCCATTTTACATCGTCCCCATCATCACCGACGTTTCTATAGCAGCTCTAAAGTTTGCATAATGCTTAGCTATCCCAGAGAATAATAATTTCCATAGTTCTTTAAAATTTACATCTTTTTTCACAGCTTTGTATTGTTAGCAATTTATTTTTTTAATAAAAGTTTTTTATTTTCAAAATACATGCACAGTTTTCAACATTCACCCTTGCAAAACTGTGTTGCAATTTTTTCTCCTTCCTTCCCCCACTTAGACATCAAATAATCCAATATAAACATGTGAAATACTTCTAAGCCCATTCCTATAGTTATCCTATTAGTCTTATTTTACAGAAGAAAAACCTGAGACTTAAAGTGATTTGCTGAAGATGACGTGCAAAAATGACTTAAAAGTCCTCTAAAAAACTCCCTAATTCATTTGTCAAAATGATTAAATAAAAGGTCTAACCATGTCTGAGGTTAAGCAACTTGCCCAGGGTCACACACCTAAGGAACGAAAAATGTCTGACACCAAATTTGAACTCGGGTCCTCCTGACTTCAGGGAAGCACTCTATCCAATGCGCCACCTAGCTGCTCCGACCCTGTAACTTTCAGTGGCTCCCTATTGCCTCCAGAATCAAAAACAAAATGCTCTGTCATTCAAAGCTTTTCTTAGCTTCCTCTTACTTTTCTAGTTTTCTTGCACCTTGCTCATCAACAAGTAGTCTTTGATGGAGTGATACTGGCTTCTTGGCTGTTCCCCAAACAAGATATTCCATCTCTCTTTTCTGTTCCCCCATGCCTGGAATGCTGTCCCTCCTCCATTCCAACTTGACCTCCAAGTCAAGTCTTCAAGTCTTTGCCAAAATCCCACCTTCTACAGGAAGCCTTTCCCAAACCCCTTTAATTCCAGCACCTTCCCCTTTTCTTGATTATCTCCAGTTTATTCTGAATACAGGCTTGTTTGCCTCTTGTTTGAACTCTTTGAGAGCAAGGACTGCTTTTTGTCTTTCTTAGTGTCTCCAGGGCTTGGCACATACTACATGCTTAATAAATATTTATTGGTTGACATGCTTATCTACATAGGAGGAAACTACATCAAAGACTCAGAGTACAATAATTTCCATAGTTCTTTAAAATTTATAAAACTTCTTTCACAGCCTTGGAATGCTGTCACTCCCATTTTACAGATGAAGAAACTGAGGCTCTGAGATGAAGGGACACGGCTAGAACCTAGGTCTCCCAACTCTAACTCTAACCTACTTTCTATTAATGTTCCTTGTGTTTGTTCTCACAGTGTTCATAGGGGTCAGATGGAATTTCTGAATTTAAATCCCTTGACTCCTGAATTTAGGGCTTTTTTTTCCCCACTGTATAATTCTACTTCTTAAACCACAAAGAGCACATTTTCCCCCTCTCCCACAACATAAACAACCCATTTAATTTCCAATGTCCCAGCCTAGGCCTGGGAGAGGGGAGGATCCAAAATAATTGGGGACCCAGCAGGAGAGCAGGAAGAAATCTACAATGTGGTTACTTAAAGGTGGCTTTAAAATTCTGTGATATATGTATGCAAGTACATAATCAGCAACATTTTCTAAAATTATTTTTAAGTTTTTGTCATAACCAAAGAATTTATCATCAAATGGCCAGTCAATAGTGTTGAAACCTTCTTCTTAGCCAGGATTTTCCTAGAAGAAAAGTCAATTCCATCTGTTTTTGGAGATTATTCAAACTCTTTCCAGCATGAGATAGAACCTGTCAGAATTTATACTTCTCTGGTAACTTTCAAGAACTCAAGGTCATTCCCAGGCTAAAATGTGATATCAAAATAGGATTTTGGATTTAGCCCTTGACTCACTTCTACCAAAACTTCCCTTTGAACATGGAATCAATTAATCACAACCAATAATATAGTACCTATAACTATAAATAACAATAGATCAGAAACGGATCCCTATGGACTATATTGACTTTGAAAACCACAAAATCACATTATCTATGTTGAATTGTATTTTTACTTATTTTATAATTCCCAATTACATTTTAATCTGGTTTTGGCCCCATTCTGGAATTTTGAGTTTTATTCTTCTGACATTTTTTTTTTTTTTGTCCTTTATTCCTGAAGAAGACGAATGACACCACAGGGTGATGTTTTGTTTTTTTTTTTTTTTCTTGACTTGGATGTGAATTATATTTCAATAAGTGAGAATTTCACAAAGTTGTCAGCCTCATTACCTCTTCCAGAATCACAGTCCAGTGGCAAGTCAAAATATGATTGGCAGTGGCTTGGGATGCAGTGGATGACCTTGGTGAATTCTATATCTGCCCAAGCTCTAAGCAGGGCCTGTTTTATCTGCCTTCATGGATATTGGAACAAATTGTTCTCTCTTCCTGGGAGGAAGTCTCAATATGTTTGGGGTGGACATCTTCCTAACTCACTGACAGGCCTGAAGCTCATCAATTATCTTCAACCTGGTTTAGTCTGTCTTGCAAAGAGTTTTACTAGGGGATGGCCGCTATACTTGCTATAGCTTCTTGGAGCCACACATGAAAATTGAGTGGACACTAAAAATGAATGAGCAGCCCTGAAAAGGGCTTAGCAAACTCTCACACCAGAGGTTCTAGTTCATCCTGAACACTCAGCCTTCCCTACAACATTCCAAAAAAAAAAAAAATTATTTCATTCTCTGCTCTCTAGAACCAAGATAAACCTCCACAAATTTTTAGAGTTGGCTTCCTTTTGGTGTTATTTTCTTCCCCCTTTTTATATTATGGTAATTGTACTTTTTGTTCTGCCAATTCTGCATCAATTCATAGAATCTTTCCATGATTCTCTGACTTTCTCATGTCAGATTTGCTTTTCTGGCTACATAAACTATGAACAATAGTACCTACCTGCCACAATCCAACTCTAGAAGCTAGTTTGGGTCATGATGAAAAGTCTTGTGGTTGATTGAAGAGCTGGAAGGGCTGATAATGGAGACATTGAGCCAGAACTGAGAATAGCTACAAAAGACTGAAATGAATGCTCTCCATTTATTTTCCCCTGGAGCCTTTCCAATGAGAAAGAAATGCTATGGACCTCAGTAGAGAGCTTTCTATGTCCTCAGGCTGTCATGTGCCCTGAATATATGGTGCTTTTCTCTGTTGTATTTCTTTTTTCCTGATTTTAGATGAATGAGCATATGAAGATGAAATAGACAAGATTACTACCTTTTTTGAGCTTCAAAGGTTGGAAGAGTTCCCAACAATCCTTCCAATAAATAAAATTGCTAACTGAGGCCTTGAGAGCCAGTAACAGCAATACCTGAATCTAGAGGAGCCAGCTCATAGAAGCAATATGTTTGACTGAGACCAGGAACAGATTGACTGGCCATACTTTGTGGAGCTAATCCAGTAGGTACAAGGAAAAACTTGTTCACCTGTGATGGCACTTCATGAAGTGAATTTGGCAGGGATTCCTGCAAGGACTCTCATGTCTAGAAGAATCTATTCTCCATGTGGATGTTTCAGTAGCTTTAAGCTTGAGCTCAATTTAAAAAAAAAAAATTGCACTCAATCTTCCCAGAAAAGAGCACACTCCCTAGTTTGGGGAGTACTGACATGCAACTATTCTTCTTGCTATACCTTCTCAATAAATATTCCCTCATAACTTGCTATGCCTTTTCAGGAAATATCCCTTCATAATTTGCTATATTTTCTCAGTAAATATCCCTTCATAACGTGCCATGCCTTATCAGTAAATATTCCTTCATAAAAACAGATTACTAGCTTTATGAAACCTAATTCTACCAGGTGGTTGATAGATAATGGGGGTGGGGTAAAGGGAAGCACTCTGAATTGAGGCTTATGAGTGTTAGTATTAGTAGTAGGATTAGAAGCAGCAGCCTCTCAGGGTTATTTGATGATAAAACCCTGAGTAGGAATAGTAGTAACTGCTCCCTGTGGACATAGCT